>VDFB02047397.1:49430431-49626877 GCA_007258455.2 Sequoia sempervirens | reverse complement strand
GGATGTCTCGATGATATCCCAAAACAGTGGATTTAGAGAAATAGGAATGGGGCAATGATCATTATCTTTTGTCTGCTGTGCTTGTTGGATATTCTTGTAATATAAACTTGGCAAATACTTTCTTTGTTAGGCATGTATGGAAGAGGTCTAGGGCAACTTGTTGACTATTACAGGGATAGGTTTACCTTTCCGTGTTTTGGTCTAAGGTGTCTGAAACTTCAGAAGTGCATCCTAGCAAGGTTTTCGTATGTCAGGTGTGAACAAGAATACTCCTATCTGATTATCGAGTCAAAGTCCATCACACTAAGTACCACGCCATCCTAGTTTTCTATACCTTGATGCATTGTACCACGTGTGTTATCAAACATAAGAAAATTTGGCCCTTTGAAAATCCGAATTCCTCGGCAAGTAATCATCATCATCATTATCATATACATCTGCATCATCTTGTTTCTTGTTGAAATGACTTCTTCTTTTCTTACTAACCACACTAACAAGGTACTATGACAGTTGATCATCATCACCATCATTGCCATCGATCCTACATCCACAAATCATTAGCATATTGCATAAGCATATCATATAGGAAACATACGCATTGCATTATCATCATATAAATCGGTTATCATAAACACTGTTAATAAATAGGTGCATCCATGTCATTGCATTTTACCCATTACATTGCATCTCATGACATTATATCGATTATTGCATAAACATTCATTTGCATTTCACAACCATTTCATGTTACCATCTAAATCATTGCATAACATCTACGGAAGTATTTCATAATCATTTTTGCATAATCATAAGCAATAGGTATATAAGCATTTAATTCATTAGGCATACATACTTGCATAACATAAATGACATCATTATCATTAGATTACATTCACACTTTGCATTAACATATCATTGCATCACATACATCATCATTTAGGATAAAATATTTGTTATTCTAAGCATCTCATAAAACCATTTCATTTGCATCATATCACGACCATCACATTCATATCACACCCATCCATAAATCATCTCATATATAAGCCTATTCCACACATCATCACATATACAAAAGATCATATCATTTTACATATTAGAATCCATATCACATATTGCATTGGCATAAAATAAACCATCATATAGACAACATCATTATACATCATATCATAGGTGAGCATAATATAGATTTGTTAGTCATAATCATTGCATAAACATCATTAGAAATAAATGCATCCATAAAACATCACTGCAAAGCACATAGAAATAAATCATATAGAAATAAATCATCCATGCATAAAGCAGTACAGAGTACATCGCATCAAAATCGGCTCATATATCATCAATCATGTCACTGACATAGTACAAAAATAAAACGGATCACTATACATATATGTCAATCGGTACAAAAGGCCCATTGGGGCTATCAAAAATGAGCCATAAGGCACAAAAAGTACATCATATATCAGGATCAAGCTCGATCTCTGTGAATGCTGCCCTAGCCTCTGTCATCGTGACCCTTTGGTGGTCTCTGGCTGGCCCGCTCTTAGTACTCGGGGACCCAATCTACTCTAGGTATGGTGTCATGGTAGGCCCAATAGTAGTACTCTATCTCTCGGATAGCATCCCTGTAAGATCATACCGGCACTGTACCCTAGAAGGAGGAGGTTGTCATACTCTTGATTTGTTGTTTGCGGCCTAGCTCTATGGCTGCCTGTAGCTCTTCAGCCTGTCTCTACTACATAGCCTGATCCCTCTCTACTATGAGCTTCTGTCTCTCAGCCCTCGCCTATTCTCTCTTCGTTGTCAATGCCTGAACTTGGGCCTGTAGTTGTACAATCAGTGCATCCTAACCGTCTGCCTGTCCTTGTGGTTGTATCCATGGCTACACATGAACCTGATACTCACCCTTAGCTCGTGGTGGTGGGACTAGTGGCTCCTACTGCTAATCCTGCATAGGGATATCTCCTTAACCTGGCGGAACTAGGGGCACACCTGGTGGATCCTGTCGAATCTCGACCCTCGGTCCTTGCCCTCGTCCTCTACCTCTGACTCTGTGCTCCTCTAGATCCTCGCCTAGAACGGTCAACTGGAGAGGAGGTCTGAACCAGTCTCTGTAGGCTTGAGTGGTTCCTTGATCTGCTAAGCCTTGATCATAAGCCCACGGTCGGGCTACCAACTACCTAAATCTATCAACTGCCTCACATGTAGGAATATCATGCCCCCATGCTATTTGTGTCATGCTGCATGCAAAGACGGCTACATAACCATCATCGGGCTGATCTTGTGGCTCTCCAAACTGATGTTGTACACACCTAGGTAGGTATTGCTCGATCATCGTGTGCTCTCGCCCTTGCATATATCGATCTTGGTGGCAGTAAAAGAGTTGGGTGGCATCGTCGGCCCATCTGGGCTGACCAAGGTATGGATGCCAAGTAAAGACAAGCATCTCGTCTAGGACTCGCCTTTAGTAGGGGATCCCATGCTCGCCAGTGTGTGAAGGACACACCCCCTCTGTATTGGGCCACCAGGGCATCCTCTGCCCCCATTGGAACTGGAACGACTTGTGGATGTAGCACAGAAATGTGCTCCCACATCCAAACATGAAGAAGTGTCACTCCAGCCCCCAACACTCTGCCATCCATATAAACATACTCATGTAAATCCCTGTAGAGTGAGGCTAGAAGGATAGGCCCCCATGCGAAGCGAACCAGCCTATCCCAGCCCATCCACTCCCAATAATAACCCCAGCCAGGACTGAAGTATCGCCCTCGTCTGTCTGGGGAAACCAAACCTAAAATAATCGCTACAACTACCCAGCGGAAGGGAGGTGTGATGACCCTATATCTCTCTAGCTCGATCTGTCCCTCGCAGTAGATAATGTCCCGTGTGGAGAGGACTCTGGTGCAGCACTCACGTCCCTCGTCCATATCATATATCACTCGTCACCCGCAAATAAGCAATCGTAGGATGCGCCAAACGTCCTCCAAGGTGATGGTGGTCTCGCCAGTAGGGAGATGAAACAACCATGTCTCACTGTGCCACCTCTTGGCCAGCGTTGATAGCATCCCTAGGTGTGTGCGCACGGGCGCTGCGTACGCAATGTGCCATAATCCTGCGACTCTTAGTCTATCCTGGTCTCTGTCACTCAGGTCCCGTAGGACACCAGCCAAATCCCACGACTAGTGCTCCTGAGAGTAGAGCTCCCTCGGCCCGTCTTGCATCCAGGAAAGCCATCGTGTTAAAATTTTTGAAAAATTCCTAGTCGAACGCTCCAAACTCATCCCCAGCAGCGCAGTTTGAGATCGCGTCACAATTTGAGTTTTCTCAAACTCTAATGCTAGACCCCTAAATCAAACCAAATAGAGCCACCATGACACACCTTGCTTTCCAGCATCGCAGTTTGCATGAAAAGGGCGCCGCTGTGACGCACTTTTCCCAAACAGGCCCGCCGAGCCCAAGCCCAGGATCAAAGTTTTTAAACTCCGAACTGCACCACTACAGTGCAAAATGGCCTGGCGCGATGCAATTCAAATGCTGAGTGGCACTATATAGAGCCACTGGAGGTGAGCTCTTCTTTTGAAGTGGTAATTAATGCATTAAATGAAAACATGAAGCTTCAGTAAGGGTCACATACTGGTGCCCCGATGCCAGGTGGCCGCTGGTAGGCTTGAACTTGGTCTGAAATGTGTAGAGGAAGGTGTCCTTGTGCCATATCACTGAACGGTCAGAGCTCGAATTTGAAAGTTTACAGCGTAGTGAAATGACTTGAAAGTGACCCCTTTTAAGCCTAAAAATTAGGGATTTTAAACCTTAAATACGCTGTCCTACTAGGGTTTTGGACCCCCGAACCTATTTTTGTCCATTTGAGGCTTGTTTTTCATCATTTTATTACATTTAGACACGTTTTTAGCCTCCCGGACCCCTTTAGGACTTGTTGGGTACCTTGTCATCTTTTTTCACGAGATCACCCAAAAAATTAAAATTTTCGTCTAATCTCTCGAGGGGGCATTATAATGGCATGTTTTCTCCCGCCATATAGCAGTGGGGCAAGTTTTTAAATATCAAAAAGTTTTGGCTTTGATCGAGATTATTTATTCTTTGAACCAACGCAACAAGTGCATTGCTTCAAAGAGGGGAAAAATGTAGACGTAAAATATACTGATTGACATCATGCATATGATCCTAACTTACTAACATCATTTCTCTCTAAATCATCCCTCGGTCTAACCATTTAATCAAATCTCCTTATCTGATTAAATTCATCAATTTTCATACCTTAATTGAATAAATCATTCTATCTAATTAAGTCAGTTCCTTTTGTTAATTAAATCAATCCATCTAATCTAATTATCCCTATTTAATTAAATAATCAATTTATTTGATTAAATCTCTAAGGTCGATCCATTAAATTAAATAAATTAAAACCTTATTTGATTTAATTTAATCTAACATCATTCCTTTTAATTAAATAAATCAAAATCTTTATTTAATTAGCCTATTGTCACATTCCTCTCTTATTTTATTTAAATAAATCCATAAATCTAAGTCAAATAGGCCACATCATCTAATTTCCTGTTAAAATAATTAACCCTTGATTAATTTAACCTCATCTCATGTCACATCCTCTAGATAATGCAAGTTTCACATGAAAATAGATTTAATTCATTTATTAAATCTCTATTTTCCTCACAAGGCATCTTTTGGAATATTCTGTCAATTTGAATTCAAAAATTCCAAGTCAACATGTACATCCAACAAGGCAATAAATTCATCTTACATGTCCTTTGTCTTGAGCCAAGTGGCATTTATTGCATTTTCCTTCCCTCTTACATGTCATTTCAACAAATTTGAATTTCAAATATTGACATTTATTGGCACAAACCCCAAATATTGCACATACATCATCCACTTATAGCTTGACAAGTGGCATCATATCATTGGATGAATGTTAATCCCATATTGCTCAAATTTGGACTCTCATCCATCTTGAAATCCTATAAATAAAATGCTCATATCCTCATTTAATCATCCACAATCCAAGCAAAGTTACCATGCTAAAATATTTAGCCATTTCCATCCATCATTGAATTCTTAGCTATGCTTTTTGTAGATTTGGCTTGGAGTTCTCACCTTTCATCAAAGTAGGAATTAGGAAAGGGCCAATTTTCACATCAAATTGGCACCAATTCCCCCATGGGATCATGATTTTTCACATCTAATTAGGATATAATCTTTGTTTTATCTATTTCATTGTGTTCTTTGTTATTTTCATTCCTAGTCTGAAGTTGTAAATGGATTTCATGGGGAATCCTTGTTTAGAATTGCAATATCTAACTTATTTTATTCTCTTTGTTTTGCAGGTACCTAGGTTGGGGTTCGCACACAAATTAAACCTAGGATGTACTTGAAATCAAAAATAATATTCAAAATTCAAGTTAACCAAAATGTTGACAATGATTTTGGTTTACCCAAAGTTTCCTCTAACTCTTCTAGGTTTTTCACCTAAAATGAGTGGAATTGAGGCCAAAATGCTAATGCCTACACTCAAGATTAATATGTGAAAGGGATGCAATGTATCTAATTATGATGTATTAATGTGAAATGCTGAAAGAAATATGATTTATTGATGCTAAACCTAAGAAATGTAAAGTGCTGGAAAACACATTGTGATATGCAAAAATACCTAAAAATGGAATTAAATGATGAAGTAATTGAACAGAACTAGAGAGGTGCACTTGGAATCTGGAATCTGATGTAGAGAGGCTCTAGAATCATGCAAAGTTGACTACAAATGTTGATTGGGACACTTATGCCAAGTTGGGCGACTTAGTCTAGTTTCAAGGAAAATTCGTCAGAACATGAATCTGGCAAATGGGTATCCAAAAATGCAAAAACCACTTTTCAATCCTAGCAATGGGAATAATTTTCCATATATGGAGACTTAGTCCACCTAGATATTTCTAGAATTTTGGGATAGGTATCTATATATTTTGGTCTGCAATTGCTTTTTTGACAGATGTCTAATCTTGATTTCGCAAAAAATGGGCAGAAATGAGTCTCCAAGCTTCAATAGGGATATGTTGACTTTGATGGATTGTTGACCATTTTTTGACACAAAACTCCTTGACAAATCTACATGCAAAGAGGAGAAAAAGGGCTAAGGGTTAGAGTATAGGGGTTTGCTTTGCTCAAACCCCACTTTGGTAATAAAACCCTAGATAATGAAATGAAACAAGAAGAGAGTGATAAATAGATAACATGCGATGTCATAAACTTACCAAACCCTTGATGTAGAAATATGAAGATATGTAATGAACTGCTCCAATGGATGGCTTGATTATGCTTAGAGTGTTTGAATGCTTGAGTGAATGAATGCTTAATAACTTATGAGATTGCAAGAGATTAGGAGATGAAAAATGAGAAGAAAAACCCTTAATTATACTTGATTTTCCCAAATTTCCCAAAAATAACACATCACAGGCCAACCTCAAGTGTAAGAGAATAAAATCCCACCAAACAATTAAAATTATTTTGATTTTTGTGCCTAGTGGAACTAAGTTGCCCTAGCTAGTGACTTGGTCCCACTAGGGCATATTAACTAGGTTTCAGAGATTAAAATGCATTAAATATTTTCTAACAAGAATATCCTCAAAAATACACTTAAGAATGGTCGGATAGTGCATTAAGGGGACATTTAAACATGAGAAAGGGTTGAATTAGTGATGACAAGTGTAGAAAAACATGAGAGTTTGTTACAACTCTTTACAACACTTTGAAATAAGACTTGGAAAGTGATAAAAAGAAGTTATTTAAGTGAATTATAATGAAAGGGTCATAGAAAAGTGTGAAATTGGGTTACAACACTTCACAACACTTTTACAAGATATCTTAGAAGTCTTAATGATTCACAAGGGTCCAAGGTATAATGTGAATGTGTTGGCCACATTACAACATTAAATATAGGAAAAAGCAAGCCAAAGTCCATAAGAGAGACTCAAGTGAGCATAAAAATGTCAATTATACATTTTTTGGTGACACAAGAACAAACACAATCATATCACTCACAACCCCACTATGTTTTCCAATCATATCATATGGTTAACTAATTTCTATTTTCTAATTTTAGGCTTTCATGTTATATCTTTATGAACCCAATGTTGGATAAAATTAGATTTGCATACTTCTTGGAGCATTAATATTTATAATAGTTCACCTTATTTTAACAATATATAATTCAACCCTATATTTCCCCTATAAAAAAGCCACCCCTTATTGACATAAATCCTCACCATTTCATTGCTCCACCTTCTTTACTTACTACCCCTTTGGTACCATTTCCTTTTTGAAAATAATTTATATTTCTTCTAAACCCCTATCAAGTAACCATCCTTCTTTTGCTTCATCAAAAAATAACCAATGATCATGTACACATCATGGTGACCTCCCTAAACATGTCCTATCCATTCTTTTAGAATTTTAATTGATCATCCTACTTCCTCATGAAAATAAGAAAGTTCCTAAGCATTTTCATTCAACACCTCTCTCTTGTGTAAATCATTAAATGCTAGTTCACTTTTCTAATCAATGTAAAGCACTAAAACATAACTACAACACCTAATTGATATCTAGGTTCCATCACTATCTTCTAATAATGTACCCATCTATTGTTCATATGATAATGACATTAATTTGTTAGATGAACCCAAAAAACTTGTGGCACATCTTTTTTCAATAATAAAAATGTTTTTTCCTACTTGTTACATAGACTTTGTGTTAGTATACATGTCTTATTAATACTTTACATGATTTATAATCATCTAGGTATATTTTGAGTGTATATTTGTATATTTTGAGGATGATGCATAAAATTAAGAATTACTGCTATCTTGTGAATCCAACATTTTAGAAATTCAATTTCTTCTTTGTAATACTTTGGATACTAGTGCATGTGATTGAGACTATCTCTCTTTCTTTCACCCATGGTTTCATGTTTCTTTGGATGTTGATATAGGACAATAAAATTGCTTACACCGTAACATTTCTATGCTCTAAGTCATATTTTTCCATTATCACCCATGTTTATTTTCTTCTTTATATTATGAAATTTTATTTTGGCATACGTTTTTTTAATTGTTACTTGCTATGTGGTACTTATTTTCTCTTTACTTGTTGTCATCTAGTAGTAGCAATTTCCTGTGCATACTTTATTTTTAGTAATAGCACTATGAACTATCTTTCTTAGCAAGAGCACAACCAACCATATCAAAAAAATTTAGCAATTATATTTTGTTAAAGAACAAAAAGTTTGGCCACAATGTAGTAAGATGCTTTGGAGGGAACATAAAGTAGAGAGGGAAAAAGGTATTTGATCTATTCTTTAAGAGGATAAAATTTCATACATGAAAACTTTATCTATTGATAACATCAATTTTACATAGATTAGATGGAAAAAGATGCTACATAGAAGGGTTGTCATCCCCAAAGATTTAATAAAATTCTAGATCATAGAAATGAGGAAGATATTCCTCTAATAGGAAAAAAAACCCTAAATGATAGTGATTGATTCTCTACAATGGTATATTTTATGCATTTACTATAGTTTCAATGGGTTCAACATTTTCTAAGCTCTCATTTTCTTCCCAAATCTTAGGCAAGGCTTCCTTTATATTTTGAATGCTTTCAAGTGTGAAGTATACTTCCTTTATAAACAAAAAATGTCACAAGACTTTCCTTGCCTTGTCAAAACTTGCAAAGCTTGAAAAATAAAAAAGGTAGAGTTTGTTAAATCTCTATAAGAGAATGGAAACATATTTCTCACAAGATAAATACCAAGCATAATCTCTAATATAGAGAAAGAGAGAAAGAAAGAATACTCAAGTCCATAGATATCTAAAGTGTGGTCAATGGGACTTGTACTTACAGAATATAAACGCCAAACATTGCAAGTCTAGACATATGGCTGCAAAAGTTGTGAAACTTGTTAAATCTATGTCAAAGAATGAAAACTCACTTCTCCCAAGATAATACTAAACAACATATTTGTTATAAGAAAAGAAAGAAACAATACTCAAGCAAATAGATATCCAAAGAATATCGTTGGGACTTGTAAATATAACATACTTCATATTCAAAGCCTAACATCTCCAAGACAAGATCAAAATAAAATAAAAATATATAATAAAAAGGGAGCTACTGGAAATGATAAGAGAAAAGTCTCCAACTTGGATTAAATACATGTTGCTCCTCTTCAAGTTTTTTTGATTGAGATGTAGATCAACATAGAGCTTAGGTATTTGTTGGTTAGTTGTATTGTCAGTTTATTCTTCATGCCTAATCTATCAACAAATCTATTACTTTTTCCTCTTTCTCAACAAGATTTTGATTGACATAGTTAGCTTTTTCTTAGAATGCATTGGAATTACAGTAATGCTCAACAGGTTCTTGTAACAACTTTGGGGATCATCTTTCAAATCATAGAGCAAGCATAGAAAAATATTTGAAAAAAGAAGTTGGGAAGCTATTTTACATTAGCTCTCTTTAGTTTTTATTATGTGAAAATCATATTTGCTTGCCATTGGCTCTCTTCACTTTTTCTTATCTGTAAAGTTTTGATAAAATAAAACTGTGCTGCATATCATTACTTAGCACACTTTATTTTGAGTACATGAACTGTTAAGCCCATATCGAACTAGTAACTGCACAAGCTTGTCCCTAGAAATAGGCTCTGAATGGAAAATGAAAATTGGAAATTAGACTGAATATGAAATATTGGAAATAATTAACTCAAAGACCATTCAATACAATGAAAAAACAATGAGGGAATATAAATAAAAAGAGTTTTAAAAAATTCCATATGAAGTAGAGGCCTATCAACCCTAAGACAATGCATAGGCTATGGGAAAAATAGAAGAGCCATTTAGACACTAAAAATCAATCCATAAGAAAATATCATTATAGGATCCTACCCAAAACTATAGAATATGTAACAGAGCCGTAACAAAAATAATAGGAGGAGGTCACCGTTATTTTTAGAGTGACCTTCTACGAGAGCTGACATTGTAGGTATCCGAAGGGAATGTGTAACATGAGTGAAAAAAATGGTGATGGCTCTACAGAACTTCATAATTTCATACATTGCTACATATGTCATAAACTACGTTACCAGAAAAAAAAAATACATATACCTTAGTTTGAAAGTCATCCACACCAGCTTCAAAGAAAAGGTCTTTATCTGACTGCAAGTCATTTCTAGTGAGCGCAACAATGGGTGTCTTAACTCCCATTTTTCTTAGTTTCCTTGTTGCCTTGTATAACAGACACAAGTTTTAATTACAAAATATGATTGCATGAGGCGATCGCAAACTTTCCCCAATTAAGTAGAGTAAATAAAACTATACATATCAAAAAATTTAAATTTATTCACCTCATGTCCATCCATGAGAGGCATTTCTTTTTCCATCAAAACAAGATGATATGTTCTTCCTTGCTTGAAATAAACAACTGCGATTTTTCCATTTTCTGCTTCTTCACACTGAAGATTAAGATTCCCGAGAACTTTTTGTAAAATTGTCTGCCAATAACAAAATCAAAAGAAAAATTTGCATGAATAATTTACAGAAGTACTCTACCAATAAGTTTTGGAGAAACTGACTGAAAAAGTTGGTAAAATATCAACATTTAACTTCTAAATGTTCATTACAAATTATAACAATTTCACATTTTTAAAAATCAGTAGGGAAAAAATTATAATGATGTTGTGGTAATATCATACCTTGCTGTTGGACCTGAAAAATCCCTACCCGACAACCATTTTGATCTTTCCAGCATTTTTCTCGGCAATAGATAGACCTGAAAAATCAGAAATGAAATTAATTGTTGATAAGATCATCAGGCATAAAATCACCGCCATCCACCAAATTATATGACCCATTAATTTTTAAAATTCAAATTCTCGCTCATTTTTAAAATTCAAATTCCCACTTGTTTTAAATTCTACCATAGTGATCCGTCAACTTTGGGATTTAACTGCCATCCGTTCGTCACCATCTGTTGGTGCACTTTGTCCAGCACGTGATATGGGGAATGGGATGTTATGTTATAACATATTACATACATAGGTTCATTTTTTTTTTTGGAAGATTAGCTTCTCCCGACTCTACTCCAAAAATTTTAACTATTAAATATTGTTTGTCCTAATCAAATAAAAGAAGTAATTGTGTGTTGTATTCACATATAACAATGGCATCTACTTATTTATATTCCCAAATTTTCTTTTATCTCTTCAGTGCTATAAATCGGTCTTTTACATTACACGTGCAACTGTATGTGTTTTATTTTTGATAATTATTGGACACTTTTAAGCTTGCATTGAAATGGAAAAAAAGTCTGTTTCATCACATCTTTACAAACCAAAAATTATTACAAATGAATCTAGAACTAAATTCATTTTTTAATATTATTAGGGTTGTTGAATGTAACTGTATACAACTATGTTTACTATGAAGTTTCTTAGAAGATCATGAGACAATTGACATCTCTGTTTTAAATACGTCTGTGCATGGAAAGGTGCTATTTTTTAATTATATCAAAGTTTCCTAGATTGTTCTATATTTATACTTATATTCATTTAAGGTCATCCAATCCTTTGCTATCTAGATAAACGAATGATCAGGTGCAAGCAATAGAAGTGGACATACAGTTGCATATATTATTTTAGCAATAGCCGTGTTGATGACCAATGTTCAAGAACCGCCTTGGGAAAATTTTGAGGATTATACACATGATGTGGCTTATAAGTCAAACAATACGTAAACTTGATAGTGCATTAGAATTATTATAATCGTAAGAAAAAAATATTTTTCAGTAAATATTGATATTATTTCAAAGATGAAAATTGAATAAATGTGTTGATTAATAATATCACAATAAATTATTCAAAAATATGAACAGAAATTGAAGTATAGGTAGACCAATATTTGCAATTTAATCTTCAAACTTATTATTTTTTGATGTTGTTTTTCCATTTCCTTAGAATTTCCATTTAAAGAATCTAAATTCTACCTTATAAAAAATGATGTTTTCTAATTTCCCTGGAATTTCCATTTAAAAACAATGGTATGATTTAGTTGAATATAAAATGTTTTTTTATCTGTCTTGTATTTATCATAGTATAGTGTGAATCCCTTGGGAATTTTTATCTTCCTTTCTATTATTCTGGATTATTTTGTGAATGTTGCATTTGATAAATAGTTGGAATGGAGGACCCACACAATATTATTTTCGTTGTACTTCTCTAGATGCCAATGATTTACTCATTATATGTGGATATTTGGCTATTATGCAATATAGCTTTTAAAATGGTTGTTCTTTTGATAAAATAAATTTATTCTATTTTACCCTTTTTTTTACCATACTTCTTTTGGAAAAATCAAAATATATAAGATGGAATAAAGGGTTTAGAGTCTAAACTATTTATTATTTATGCTAATTGTACAAGTGCTAGCTTTCTTAAAAAATGTTATGTAAATATAGATTTAGCAGGCAATATCAATTTTGCAGATAAAACTGATATATTCCATCAGCATAAGAAGTTTGTATAATTTATTTTACTTTACAATGTTTTTCTTTATACAGCGAAATGTTAGTCTTGATCTTTCATTAAATCCAAGAATCAGGCTAGTGGTTCGTTCTATTTCGTACTACCTTAATTTTGTCATGCGCGAAAGAATTCATTACCCATAAATAAAATTTGAGAATATTTGAAAATTTTCGAAGCTTTTCAATGGCATGACCTTTCAAGAGTAATCCGCAGCACTATAATTAGCACTATTGTGTATGAGAGATGAAATATAGAGGATATAACAAGCGTCGACTGTCCAAGAGATTCCAAACAAAGGTGTCATTTTCCATTCTAGCAGATTAAATCTGTCCTTTTTGTTAGAAGCAAAATAAATCTCATAACGCCATTGTGAGAAATTATGTCACGTCATGTTATTTATAATCAAATAGATGAATAGAAACAATAAACACAATCATAGAATTCCAGGTGAGTAAAGCAGTAATGATGGATGCAGTAGAACAAGGGAAAATAGGGTCAACAAATAAAATGGAGGAATGCGATTAGAAAAGAAAGAAATGGATCGAATATAAGTTGGTACGTGGCAAAAGCAATCTACTAGAGGAAGGGAGCCTTTAGCATGGACAAGGTTTCAGGTGAGATTTTGAAAGACTTTTGGAGAACAAGGTCAGCAATTCAAGAGCCGAATAGAGTGGAAGGCAGCAGGACAGTCCCCGGATTGGCACTGCCAAATGCAGAGATAGCGAGAACAGGTTTGTAGGGGTCAAGATTGATCTGGTAGTGGATCATGCCCTTGGGGAATACAAACATATCCCCGGCATATAGAGTCTGGTTGAACAGCTTGTTGGTGGTGTCTACAAAAGCCACAGTAAATGATCCCTCTAACACAAGATGCACCTCACTTGCCCGGGGATGAAAGTGAGGAGGAACAATACTGTTTGCCCCAAATTCGAAGAATGCATACGACACACCCAGCCCCGTCAGCCCTGGAAATTCTTGCTGGCTGGCTCTGCTAATTTTAAAGCTCCCGCTGGCGGTGGAATTAGAACCAACTCCCCTCAACCCTTTAAACGTGAAGAAGCTCTCGTCAATCGTTGCCCCACTAGAAAGATCGAAATCTGTAAGCAGATCAGGATCTGCACCTTCCACTCTCACTCCCACCATCACCACAACAAACATTATTGCCGCTAGTTTTTTCAAACCACTAAATGCCTCCATTTCTATAAATTTAGAGCCTTACTCTTTACACTTTCCACTTTCCAATCAAATTTGTTTGCTCAGAGACTTCCAGCAAAGAAAGCAAGAGATTGGCTGAAGTTAACTGAAGCTGCTATAAGCTTCTCTCAATATATAGACTTCACAGGGTCCTCGATGGCCGGCACAGAACTAACATGTAAGAATGGTAAGACCAGAAACCTCGCCGACAAGAGAAAATAGACAAAACTACTTTTGCCAGCTGGATCATGCGTTTTCTGATCATAGCCATTTGCCTTATAGTGTCGTCCCACTAATAAGGTGTCTCGGGCATCTATTATTGTTCACTTTATTGATAATTCCAAATGGTACCGACGAACAAAAATAAAACTTTGTTCGGAAGTTACACATTATTTTGTTCGGAAGTTACCATCTAGCACAAAGTCCAAAAACTCATTCAAAGTTTTTATTTTATGTCATTTTAAATATGTTTAATTATTAAAATAACTCTAAGAAAATCAAATTTGTCCCTCCATAATATTGTGGATGATTATTATTTTTTTAATTAGTCTATCCTCACGAATGCCAAAATATTATAAACGTGCATGGGATTATCGCTTCAATTTTGAAAAGGTAAAAATCATATTTTAATTTCTTTTTTATTAAATATTTTTGGAAATTTTTAATTTGAGTGGTTTTTATGTAATAAAAGTTTTATGAATGATTATATTTTTATAAAAATAAACTCATAATCTTATAAGAGTTTGTATCTATCTTCATTCATCACTATAATCTAAATTTTATTGTTAGGTCTTCTATTTGACATCATGGTTTAGATTTACAAGTGTACAAATAACTCAAGCTATTTTTTTATGTAAAAATTTGAACTTCAAATTTTTAAATCTTAAATTTCAAATTAAACATTTCTATCATTTATGTACTAGCGACTATGTGTTGGGTTACTGTACATTTGTGTGGTATGTTGTTATATCTAGGGACATTGATTTTGAAAATATTAGAGACTATCACACAAGACTGTCCAAGAGTAATCACGATACATCCATAGGAATATTGATATAACATTTATCAACATACCTCATCTTAGAAATTTTTAATGGCTTTCTACTATCTTCAATAATTTTTCGAAAGGCACAAAATTGGTCTACCATGTTGCTCGACAAAAGGAGAATAAAATTTTGATTAGAAATTTTCTTAAATGATGACTCTTAGCACCACTACACTCCAAACATAGACACAGTAAATTAAGGTGCACATTTAATAGTCATCAACTTATTGTTAGTTGAAATTAGTGTACTAGGTTCAATGCCACACTCATAGAGAATAGTCCCACACTATAAGCAAGGAAACAAAAAAAAGTTCAAGGGGCTTAGTAGTGGCCAAGTGTTCAACTAACCCATTTTACACTACATAATAATAAATAATAATTTTTTTATTTTGCATTTTTTTTTGTTTACAATGAAAAATAATACATTACACTATTTTTAAGCAAGACAACAAAAATAAATGTATTAAAAAATATAGCTTCCATTAAAAAAGTGCTAAAAAATAATATACAATCCAATACACGCACAACACACCTCAAATGAAAATTAAACCGCATACACACAAGAAGGAACTGTTTTGAAGAAGATAGGGTTTATCAAAGATGAATTTATCAAGATGATGAACCACTATTTTTTGCTATGAAACATACAATTGTGTGCAAGATATGATACAAAAAACAATCATAAATAAATCCTAACTATTATAACAACAATAAGGGAGATTTTTAGAGGTTGAAACAATGTGTGCCTTTTTGAAAAAGTGTTATTTTGAGGTCACTGAGGACTCCATGCAACCCAAAGTGGCAATGGTCCCCTGCGGGTTTTGAAAATCAATTTCAACCTTAGCCTCTCGACGCACCGTCAAACCTCGCCGGATCAACCTCAAACTCCAAATAAATTCTATATATTTCTCTCGATCTTGCAATGTACATGACAACTTTGCAACTTTCCAACTTTGACTACTTTTCTTCAATCTTATTCTCTACTTGATCTTCAACCTAAAAAATCTTCAAACAAACATCAAAGAGTAGAAAAACTTGTTGATTGTTAGGGAATAGGGGTTTTCCTTGGTCAAACCCCATTTAGGTAATTAAATCTTTTGATGAAACAATGAAACATGAACACAAAATATGAATCATAAACAATGATACCTTGGATGATGTCTTGGAATGTAAATCTACAATCTAACATGAAGTGGCCATGAAGAATGTAGATCTTGATCTTGAATTGGATATGAAACAATGTTTGCAAATGGATATTCAATACTCCAAAATACTAGCGCAACATCATGCTTGATGCACTGTGTCTTTGACATGATGATATGATCTTGAATTGCTGCAGTAAAAAATTAATAATCTACCCTTTAGTATCCTTAAAATGCTCTTGAAAATGCTCTATAATGCTCTAGTGAAAGTACTCTTGATTGCTTATGAAGATGTAGGATGAAACTATGTCAATTAACCTTATATTTATACTAAACATAAGAATTAACCCCAAAATTCAAATAGCACAAGCTGAGATAAGATCTAGGATTCAAAATCATTAAAATCCCACCACAAATATGTTTGAAAAGGGGTGTCCTAAGTAAGGAGGACCCATTCACCACCTTGGGAAAATGGATCCTAGCATAGTTTTCTAGGACCAAGCTTTGAGGAGGTGAAAAAATACTAAAATCCCACCACAAATATGTTTAAAAAGGGGGGTCCTAAGTAAGGAGGACCCATTCGCCACCTTGGGTCAATGGGTCCTAGCATATTTTTCTAGGACTCAAGCCTTGCAAAATTAAATGTTATGCAATATTATTAATGAGTGTTAGGATAAATCCTTTGAAAAATGTAATAATTAAGGCCTAGATTTTAATTTAAGGCATCAATTAAGCTCTAATTAACCTCAATTAATTAATAAAGCCCTAGATTAGTGTGAAAGTGTAAGAAAAGACTTTACAATTCCCTAAATAAGGCACGCTTAAGTACATTTTATCTTTAATTGTTAATTCCCAGACTAAGCATGAAAAAGTATTACTTTTTTCGACGCTACATTTTACCCCCACTTTAGTGAGATTTCCCCCCATGAAAAGATCACAATAAATTAGACATTCAAGACACTTAAGAATGCATCAATAACAAGGATACATAACCATACCTTATCAAAGACCAAGAAAAATAAAGGAAAACAATGGATAAAGCTTTGATCATTCCAAAACAATTTGGAACGTGACATTTTCCAAGAAAAAGGATCAAGCTTTGATGGTCCAATGTGATGTGGAACACATCTAGGCTATTTTTCTATAACAAGTATCAAGCTTCGATAGTCCAATGTGATGTGGAACATATCTAGGTTGTTTTTCCATAACAAGGATCAAGCTTTGAAAGTCCAACACGATGTGAAACAAATCTAGGTTGTTTGTCCATAACATGAATGCTCACTCTAGGGTAGTGTAACCTTACGATGTCCACTAGGTGAGTTATCCCAGTGAGGTGGAAAATGAGATAATCATATTAGCCTCCCATACCATACTGAAATTGTCCTCTGGAAAAATTTGATAAGGCACCACAATGCTATGCTTTTGAATGTTATGTCTATAATTTTTTAGTTAAAGGGGATTTTGCTTCATCTGTGTAAGGTCTTCTTCTTAGGGAACAACGTTCCTAATGTCTCCAAGAGAGCACAAGTCAAGAATATCATATCACTACTTATGGGATGCCTCTCATTTCACATCATGTCACTAAGGGAAATTGTATGCTTAGAAATATCACACTCTTGGAGGACATCAAACCAAATGACACCACCAAGAAAAGGACACATCATAAGAAAATAGAAAATCACACCATGAAATATGAAAAATGTCAAAAGTTGTCATCGATGTATGCCCCCACTTTAAAGTGGTTGCTAAAACCATTGTTGTGATCAATTGCTTTAAAGTAGGCAATGTTTTCTCCTAATACATGAGAGCTTTCCTCAGAAAACCCTATGCCAAGTGATATTTTTTTGAAGTAAAGCTATATCATGAACAAGGAGGGAAAGGTTGCCCCAAAAATACATAAGGGATGTATGGATTTAGGATTAATATGTATCTACTACAATGTTGTTTTAGAGCTTGGAATTGTCATCATTCCCCAAATACTCATAGAACTGGAGGAATGACACAAATAGAGTGAAAATAAAGAAAAATAATTTTGAGTCAACATGGAAGAGAACTAAATATCTTGATGCCTTGCGTCATCCCCAAAAGGAAAACACAAGATAAAGGAAAAGACAAAAGATTTTGGCTCAACATGGAAGAGACCTAAATGTCTAGATGCCTTGCATAATCCCCAAAAGGAAAACACAAGACAAAGAAAAAGATAAAGGAAATATTTTGGGTCAACATGGAAGAGACCTAAATGTCTCAACACCTTGCATCATTCCCAAAAGGAAAGCCAAAAAAAAGAAAAGATAAAGGGTTTATGACATAGAGAAGAAGGTAGGTACATATAGAGGAATGCACAAAGAGAGAGAGAGATACATCAAACAAAACATCATGAGGGATCACATTATGCACATGCAATCACATAGAGAAACATGGAAAAGCACACAAAGGAAAAGACTAGTGAGGAACACATGTGAGTTAGCCTATAGAAGGTTTTCCACATCCCAATCTTGGTCTTTATAAATGGAAGGTAGACAACTAGCCAAAGGGACAACAAGACATGCCAAAACTATGACAAGGCTAACTAACCCATGCCTCCACTAAGTGCAGAACAAGGATGAGATAAGATAGGTAATGAGAATGACCTCCTTACAATAAAGAAAATGATTTTCAATGAATGTATAACATGTACTAGTGAGAATGGTAGAATCCTACAACTATTACATGGAAAGAAGCAAAATGCATGCTTTAAGGGACTACCTTTATGATATCAAAAAATTTCAATATTTATTGTAAATCATGACATTCATTAGAATTATGTCCAAAAATTCTATGATATCTACAATTTGAGATGTGTTTGTGTTCTTAGGATTTGGATGTCTATTTTCTCTAATGGGTGGTAATGTAATGTAATAGGTCCTCCTTACTTAGGACACCCCTTTTTGAACTTATTTGTGGTGGGATTTTAATGATTTTGAATCCTAGATCTGATGTTAGCTTGGGTTATTTAAATTTTAGGGTTAAACCTTAGATTTAGTATAAATACAATGCTAATTCACATAGTTTCATCTTAGAATATCTAAGACATCCTAGCAAGTTCAAGTTATCATTACAACACTTTTACAAGAGAATTATAGAGAATTTTCAAGAGAATTTTAAAGGAATTCAAGGGTAGATTATTGAAGTTTTATTGCAGCAATTCAAGATCATATCATCATGTCAAAGGCATAGTGCATCAAGCATGTTGTTAAGCTAGTGTGTTGATGTAGTATTGAAAATCCAAGTTAAGCATTGTTTCACATCCAATTCAAGGTCAAGATTTACATTATTCATGGTCCCTTTAAGTTATATTGTATATTTACATTCCTAGACATCATCCAAGGTATCATTGTTCATGTTTCATGTTTCATGTTCATATTTGATTATTTCATAATAAGGTTTAATTACCTAAATAGGGTTTGACCAAGGTAAACCCATATTCCCTAACAATCAACATTTTTTTCTCATCTTTGATGTGCATTTATAGGTTTTAGGTTGAATATCAAGTGGAGAACAAGATTGAATCAAAGTTGTCAAAGTTGAAAAGTTGAAAAGTTGTCATTCATATTACAAGATCACTTAACGTTATCACTTGGGACATTGAAGTGTAGACATTAAAGAATAGAACCTAGAAGTCAGTTTTCAGAAACCCTAACATGGACCCATTCATCACTTTGGGAAAATGAGTCCTCAGTGACCTCAAAACACCACTTTTTCAACAAGGTACACATTTTTTCAGCCTCCTAAAATCTTCCTTATTGTTTTCATAATGGTTAGGAGTGATTTCTGATTATTATTTATGCATGTTAACCCTCACAATTGAATGAAACATTGGTAAGAAAAATTATGGTTCATCATCTTGCTCACTCATTTTGGTGAACCCATTTTCGGTGATTGATTATGATGAACCTGACTTATTGAACATTGTAGTTTTCTAATTTAGAAGTCTTTCTTCTCATGGTAGGTTTGATCTTGCATTCATTTTAATTCATTTGCATTAAATTAGATCTCATTTATGGTTACCTAATTTGCATTCAAATTTACATCTCATCTAGGGTTTTAGAATTGCATGGTTTTGCATTCCTTAAATCTAAAAAATACAATAACAAATCATTCAACATACATATCATTTAGAACATATAAATTTTCATTTGAAAATAATTAAACAAAATTGCACATTAAACTAGGTCTCTTCATTCATCATTTTATCACCTTCTCAACTTACATTTCATAACAACCTTTAATATGTTCTTGTTGTTCCAAATCAGATGGTAAGTTGAGTACATGTATGCTCTCTTCCTTTTTGTCAATAAATCTAGGTAGCTGATCAAATAAAGAAATTGAATCTTCCTCCCCATGTGGTTTTGATGAAGGAGGACTATTTTCTACCTCAAAACATCTCTCATCCAATCTTGTAGGCTCCATGAAAGGCTTACTTTCACACTCTTTTGCTTAATCAAAGAACCCATGGTGAGATTGCTTAGCTTCAATTAGCAACTCCTCATATTGTTGAGCATATTATTTTTGTTTTGAAACTGTTGTTGGTGAAATCAAAATCAGACCTTCTTCAGCATTCATAAAACATGGCAATTCATCAAATAAATCAATTAAAACTTGAAAACTATCAACCTCTT
The DNA here is from genome assembly GCA_007258455.2 of Sequoia sempervirens. Taxonomy (NCBI): domain Eukaryota; kingdom Viridiplantae; phylum Streptophyta; class Pinopsida; order Cupressales; family Cupressaceae; genus Sequoia; species Sequoia sempervirens. The sequence continues at coordinate 49,606,237 of VDFB02047397.1, read as the reverse complement.
CTTAATCTATACCCTCCTACTCTTGATGTACCATCTCATTTACCTCTTGTAACAAGTCTAATCTATCAACTTATTGGTTTATATCTTATTGCTCTAGCTTGTTATGTTCACTATAAAAACTCTTTGGAGATACAATAAGACCAACTAGATAAACCTATGGAGTTTCTTGGGATGTTAGAGGTCAAACATGCTCTTCAAAAAGCTATTCTTGAGGTATTATAGATTTAACTTGGTCAAGAATAGGTTCATCTTCTATGAAGCATAGTGTATTGAACATAGGAATACCTTTTCCAAAGAGTAGGTTTGGAAAGGCAATAGATGGGTTAGCTTCTTTCTTAATTACACATTTTTCTAATGAAGGAGAAGGCGATGACTATGATTCCAATTGTGCAAGCCTCTCCTCATATTTCTTTTTTTGAGCTACCAAATATTTTGCAAATTTTTTTACAAACTGTCTACCTTGTGCCTCCAATTCTTGCCTATGAAGTTGGGATTGATGAGCCAACTCCTCCTTCTTATGGAGATAAGATTGATAAGAACATTCTTCCAACTGAAAATTTATCTCTTGCTCCCTCTTAATGTCATCCATTTGCTTGTTGAAGCCTAGCAAGGCATCTCTAATCATGTTTGTCATATCTCTAAACTATCATTTCAAAATTTTGAGGCTAATTGGAAGATTGGATAGAGGTGGGTATGTGGTAAGCATCTTGATTATTTTGACTAAAACAAACATTATAGCTAATTGGGTATGGCTAATAAGGATCCTCATGGACAAAATTTTCATAGCACATGCTAGTGGATATTCATATTGACTATGAAAAATTAACATTTCTACTCAAATAAAGAGTTGTAAAATAGAGTGAATAGATGCTTTTTGTAACATACAAGCACTAAATTTTTTGAAACCAGTAGATTTGTACCTTGAGTCACCAGGTGTGTGAGATAATTCCTTTGAAGGCTGATCTTGTAGTTATAAACATCGAATATTAAAAATGGATGAGAACTTATGGACTGCAATAGTTTGATTTGTCCCACCGAGTGTGCCAAAAATTGTTATCAATGAGGATTGCACCCTAGTTGAGTTGTACTCAACTATATTGTGTAGCATGGAAACATTCTCAAGCTATGGGTAACTTATGATGATAATGAATCTCTAAAGAGGGTTGATTCCCCTAGTAGATCACCTAAAACTACTAACTTTTTTGAGAAAAGGATTAAAAGGATAACTGAAATAGAAATCTTAAAACTTAAAGGGTGATGCAGTATAAAATTTTAAACTTATTCACTAATTCAACTCACAATCAGCTATTAAAACATTTACTCTCACAATTTCATGTGAAACATTTAATACAAAAGTGATTTGTATGAATGTTTAAAATTAAGCACAACATACAACCTGCATTACATGAAGCTTTTGCACACATATTTACAATAATGAGACATGAAAAAGGATTCAACACTTAGAATCACAATCAAACATCAAATCATCCACTACAAACTGAGACAAAAACCATGAAAATAGAATGCACTATTGCTTTTATTGATCAGAAAGGAGCTACTATATCATATTATTATGAAAATATGAGTTACAAAAATATTACAAACTCTTTGCAAAGCTCAAGAGAGGAAGAAGCAAGAACTGAGAAAAATAAAGTTTTTCTTCCCATTTAATACCCAAAAACTCTTCTAAGAGCCAAGGAGCAAAAATTGCAGCTAACTGTAACCCAAAATAGTAACCAAAGCATCTCTCGTGAGTAGAAGGAAAAAGCCATGAAAAGAGGGCATATAGCTTATCCAAAACGAGTGAAAATAGGTGGAAACTTTCCTTCCCAAGTAGATCTACCCAAAAGGACTCCACAATCACTCAAATCTGACTAGAAAACCAAAATAAAAACTTCAATTGACTCCATCTTTCTATTTTTCATAATGGGAACTCAAGAAAAAAAGAGAAAGTAAACTGAAATTGCCTTAATAAGTGTTCTACACTTGCTCTTTTATTTGCATTTACATGACACTTACTAAAGTAATTTATAGATTATTACTTTAATAATGCCTTACATCTTGTTTCAGCTTCAATTGTGCAGAATGGAAAGAGAGGTTGAGCTTGGCTTTTGATTCATCACTTTTACAAAAGATACACAAAGTATTTGCTTTTATCATAAGAGAGACAAATGACCTTAAGGAACCCCATTTCTAAGTTTGAAACACATGAAAAGGGTCTTAAACTTGAGTCTACAGGTATTAATTTAGCATAAAATGTTTAAAACGATGTGAAAAAACACCCATAAAAGGGTTGACCAAAACTAGGGCAAAAAGAAACCCTAGAAAGAAACACCCGCGACCTCCTTTCATTTTCATTCATTTTGCAAGTTTTATTTTTTTGGTGAAGAATTTCATTCTGCCTCTACACCACCACCATAAGGTTTTACTATTAATTTGAAAGAGAAACATGGCATTCTTGCAGTCCTTTGGGGACTTTCAAGCCATTCTGGAGTCTTTCTCTGGCATTTTGGAGGTGGCCTTCATGGTGTTTCCCTCTAGGAACCCACGGGTAAGTGTTCACTTTTACAAAAAACACAAAAATTCTCTACTCATTTCATTTTTGAATACATGTTGTGGTTTTACCCACGACCTTCTAGGTTCTCCCTTTTCTACACTCCATGGTCATGGCCTCCCTTTTGTGCATTTTGGGTAATAGAAAAACATAACCCCATTTACTTGTCTCAACCGCACAACTAAAACCACATGCCCTTCTACTATCCTTTTAGTTTTTGCAAAAACCCTTGATATTTAACATAAATTTTTGGTTTTCATGTTTGTTCAAACTTGTGGCCGCATTTTAATATTTGCATTTTCATCTCTATAGAAAGTAGGGAAAAATATGTGCTTTGTAAATGTTTCCTTGATTGGTAAATGGTGAACATTCATTGGTAGGAGCATATACCCTTCATCTTGGCTTTGAAAGACATATAGGGGACTATCATAAACTTGATGATGATGCTTTCATGACTATGCTTGCATTCAAATTAGTTGCTCCTTTTTTGCACTTAATTAATGGGTTGCACCCTCAATGTATGCATCTTATTGAATATAGAAAACAAGAAATGATCATGAGACAACTGATAGATGATGTAAACCCATGACACAAATGATGCACATTTACTTAGTTTTCTGCATTATTTAAGTAGTTTAAATGAGATCATTGCTCACTTGTGATTCACATTTCAAAGTGAAAGGGGGGTAACCTCATTGCACCTTTGACTTGGCTATCATGAATGGAAAATGTGTTGAGTTACCTTATAAATTGACCTTAAAATATAATATGCTTTTATTTGAAAAGATTAATCTTGTCTCTTATTTATCCATATCCCTCTTGAGACTTGGGGGGCAACATGCTGGGCTTAACCCTTGTGGGAGCTCATTTTTCCACCACATGTGATTTCAAATAAGAGGAATCATGTAATAATAATGAACATGTACTTGTATAGTGAACAAACAAGTTAGATAAAAAAGTGAAGCTCAATGCTCTTCCTAATGATTTGACTTTCATTTGATGATATGATTTTGGCTCTCTTGCATACATCTAATAATTTCTCAACTAATCAAATGCATCATAGATATAGGCTATATTTCTGTTGATAGGACATATGATGAGATTTTTATCTGGAGCTCTAACCCAATCCTTTCATCATCATTCAAGTTCATCTGAAGATCAAAACAAGACTGTGCCATAGGAAATGATGGATATACTTTCTCCTTATGTGTTTTTCTACTTTTATCTTCAGTTATATAGCCTATCTTTATGTTGCATTAGTTCAACTACTCCCACAGCTTGTGTGGGACATTCAAGCATTATTTTTCTCTCAATGTATAAAACAACATTTATGCAATATTGTATACATTTTCATTACCAAATGAATAAAATATAACAATATCATGCAATTTATGTACTTTCCTTCTGCTATAAAACATTGCATAATAAAAACTAAATTCCATTTGAAAGCATTCATATGCAATGGTTAAGCCTTAGACAAATTTTGTTGCAATACCTTTCACTTTTGATGCAATCAACTATTTTAGCTCTATCAAATTGAGTTTTAAGTGAAATTTCGTAACATTACCCACTTTCCCAAGGTGGTGAATGAGTCCCAAACACTAAATTTGGGCCACACAAGCCAAGAACAGCTGAATTATGATTGCAATGATCGGTGTCAGGATTATCCTCAAAAAGATGCAATAAATGAGGCTTGTGGATGCAAAATAGGGCAAATTAAAGCATGAGAAAGCTTAATTATTAATGACAAGGCTAGAAAAGTGTGAAAGTGTGTTACAACAATTTACAACACTCTAAATAAGGCAAGATTAAAGTTGATTTTGATTAAAAATAGGTTTATTATGTTTAATTATTTGATAAAACCCTAAGAAAGTTTAAAAGTGAGTTACAACACTTTACAACACTTTAGCAAGGTACCATTAAAATTCATTAGTTCACAAGGTCCCAAGACCTAATGCAAATGTGTCATCCACATTAAAACACTTAATCAAGGAAAAAATAAGCCAAAGTCCACAAGGAGGGCCCAAATGAGTGTGAAAATGTAAATGGATACATTTTTCTATACTACATTTAGCTCCCACTTTAGTGAGAGGAGGAACTTGCTTCAAACTCACACTAAAGTAGACAATCACACATCAAGGGGGGTTCAAATGCACCAATACTGGTAAGATGAGATGATAATGATCAAGATGGGTGATTAGGACCCCAGGATCAAGATCCCATTGAAAACCATCATAGGCACAAAAGAACACACATTAGAATGATGTAAAGAAAAACAATAAAGCACAAGAGTACTTTGTCAAATATGAAAGAGAGAAAAAGTTAAAAGATAAAAGAGAATTGGATCAAGCTTCGACCGTTTGTCCATCCTAATGTGGATCAAATATAGGCTATTTGTCTGAAAAAATGTATGTACTCACTTTGAGGCAATGGAACTCTTGGTTGTCAACTAGGTGAGAAGTCCTCAAAGGTGAGAAACATACACTCATGGCTAGTATGCAATCACACACACACACACACACACACACACACACACACACACACACACACACACAAGTGGCTATGGGGAAATTCATGCCTCGATCGGGCTTCCCATTCAAGCCATACCAAAGTTATTTCCCTTGATAACTTTAATAAGGAACCACACAAAAATGATTTTTGATCTTCATGAGGTAAGAAAAACTTCATATGCTTGGGGCTCAGAACAAACATGATGGCTTTGCAGGCATGCAAGTTGTGTTATGCTAGGTGGCTATATAACAACAAATGCAAAATGAAAATGTGCAAAGAATGTTCAAAGGAATCTTGCTTAGTTCATGCTAGGTCTTTAACTTAAGGAACATTGTTCCTAATGTGTCCAAGAGAGGACCAATCAGAGAATAGAAGATTCACAACTTAGGGGATGTAGTGTGTCACATTAAACCACTAAGAGGAATGTAATATGCTAAGGTAGATCATGCTCCTAAAGGAAATTACACCCAATGTCATACACACAGTGAAAAACGCATCGTATGAAACAAGAACACTATACCAAGAACCAAGAAAAAGAATAATGCAAAAGAATAATGCTAATGTATGCCCCCACTCTAAAGAAATTGCTAAACACCGTACTGTGAGCAATTAATTTAAAGTAGCAAATGAAAAATGCAAATAGAGAAGACATGAGAGCCAACTTTGAAAGATCTATGCTAAGTCATATGATTCCACGTAAAGCTACATCATGTAAGAGAAAAAGAAAAGAGAGGAGAGGGGTTTCCATTAAAATGAAAACACCAAACACATAAGGGATCTATGGATTTGGGGTCAGTATGCTCTTGCTAAATATTTTTAGAGAGCTCAAAAATGTCAACATTCCCCAAATACACATACAAATGGAAGAATTACACAAAGAGAGAAAAAAGAAAAACATTTTTGGTCAACATGGAAGAGACATAAATATCTCGACGCCTTGCATCATCCCCAAAATGAAAACACAAGACAAAAGAGAAAAGAGAAAAATAAAAGGAAAAGGAAAAATAAATCCTTTTGGGTCAACATGGAAGAGACATGAATGCCTCAACACCTTGCATCATCCCAAAAAGGAAAACACAAGACAAAAGAGAAAAATAGAAAAAGAAAAGGCAAAGGAAAAAGAAAGCCTTTTGGGTCAACATGGAAGAGAAATTAATGTCTTGACACCTTGCATCATCCCCAAAAGGAAAACACAAGATAAATGAAAAAAGAGAAAAAGAAAAGGAAAAGGAAAAAGAAATCCTTTTGGATAAACATGGAAGAGACATGAATGTCTCAATGCCTTGCATCATCCCCAAAAGGAAAACACAAGGCAAATAAAAATAGGTAAAGAGCGAGAAGATGTACGACATAGAGAAGAATGGAGGTACAGATAGAGGAATGTCACAAAGAGAGAGATATCATGAAATAAATCATTATGGGGGAATCACATTATGCACATGCAATCACACAATAGAAAATGAAAAAGAAATAATGCAAGAGACTAGTAAAGCATATGCAATTCAAGCTATGAGAAGGACATCCGCCTCCCAATCTCAGTCTATATAAATGGAAGGTAGAAAACAAACCTAAGGGACAATGACAAATGCATTAGTAGGACAAGGCTATTTACATATTTCCCCCACTAAGTGCAAGACAAGAATAAGTCGAGGCAAGTGATGGGAAAGGTCATGTAATAGTGAGAATAAAATGTTCCACAATTATTGCATGACAAGGAGTAGATAAATATTAGGTTATGCAATCACTCGATGGCAATCATTTCCATCAAAATGAAAAATTGTTCAATACTAATTTGAATGCATAAAAATCATCAATATTGTGTCCAATATTTTTGTGGTATCAACAATGTGGAACTTTTACATCTTTAGGATATATCACAAGTATGTCTTTCATTGGTGGTAATGTTATGAGCTCTTTGTTTAGAAGCAATTGTAGTTTCCTTTTACATTCAGGTGGTGGGCAAGGAAACTTCTCTAAATGGGATTACATCAAGAGGTCCTAAGATGATCTTATCTTTATGCTTGTTATTGTTATGAGTCATTGGTTTTTCCTTAGGCATAAGGAAATTCATATCAGGAGGAGAATCAAAGATCATTGTACCATCACTATGAAGCATTAGATATTCTTTAGGAGGCCTTATGTTGCAAGGAGGATCTTGATATCCTAACTCCTTTGTGTTTTCATTAGTTGGTATTTTCTCTAGGACTTGATGAATGTTATGTTCACTTGTTGTATAACATTATTGTTTACTCAAGATTTTGAATCCTTTTCCATATGTTTCTTCTAGATTGATGGGTGTGTTTGTTACTTTTCTATCATAAAATGGTTGAGTGTTTGCTTGTTTAGATGAACTAGGTTCACATGTTGTAGGGAACTTAGGTTCAATTTTTTTTTTAGGATGTAATTAACCAAACATCTCAAGAGGTGGTATTGTAGGGTGATTTGGTTGTTTCATGGATGGTTAAAAAGATGCATTAGCTCAACATTGTCAAGAAATTCATTTAGGAACTTATTCATGTTGTCATCATCTTCTCTAATGATGTCAACATCATGAGGAGGACATGCATTAGGAGTTGAGTGAGAATGAGTAAGGTCAATGCCATTAGTATCATTTCAAAAGGCACAACTTGGCACATCCACTAAGAACTTTAATGATATCTAGAGCTTGTTAAAGAAAATATACATAATGTAAATTTTAGATTGTAAACTATGCAGCAATGTAAAATGAAATGTTGTAAATGCAACTTTTATTTTAAGCAATGCACAAGATGAATGACTGTAAGCTAGATACAATGAATTGAGGGAAATGGATCTATAAACTAAAACAAAAAGGTAAAAAAAACAAACAAAAACTGAGAAACTATGTTTTGAAAGCCAAAAAATGCTGTGTAAAATGTGTAGAGGGACTGATTCACCGAGTGTGGCGAATGAGTCCCAGTGATGATTTTTTAAAAAATTTCAAAAAATTTCAATTGAATTTTTTTTTTTATGCTTTATGAACTATATGTGAAATGAAAATGCATATTTTGATTATATTTCAATGAAATTGGATGCACAAATGTAGGCTATATGAGCTTTATTTAATACACAATTTGAAACCCTAAAATGCAAGTTAACCAATGCAAGTCCTCATGCAATGTTAATGGAAGAAAGACAATGCACTTAAAATCAGAAAAGAACATATTCTAAATGTAGGTTCACCAAAATGAAGGGCGAAAAATTGGGTTCTCCTACCTTTAGGGTTTAGGTACCTAAAAGGGGAAATTTTCACTAACTTTCACTCAAGAACAAACCCTTGAGATTTTAGTACAAAAGAGAAAGAGATCTTGCAAGAGGGTTGTCCTAGGGGTTGAATGATCTAATGAGGGGTTCACCACCAAGTTTAGACTTGGAAAAGATAATTAAATGGAAGATGTAAAACAAAACCCTAATTGAATGCAAACTAACATTTAATGACCTAGAAAGATGAATGAAATTATGCAACATAAAACTGTAAAACAAAAAGTGTGCACTTCGGAAAATGGAGATGGATGAATGGAGGTATAAATCACAAGAAAATCTACTATCAAGGTTGACTCAAACTCATTCACCAAGTTGGGAAAATTGATCCAATTTTTGGGAAACTATGTAGGAATATAAATTTTCCAAAAGGGTATCCAAATCTGAAAAATACTAAAAATGCACTAGAATTGAGACTCATTCGCTAAATGTGGTGAATCAGTCTAGTTGGTCTTTTCTACAACTTTCAAAGTTGATTCTTCACTTCCTTGTCTTCTTTGTTCTCAGATCCGAATCTTCGATTTGCACCCTACAAATAATCTCCAAGGTTCTCCAAGGATTGATGACAACTTTGACAACTTTGATTGCTTGAAAACTTTTCTCCAATCTTGCTCTTTATAAAATATGTAACCTAAACATGAAAATCACATATAAAGGAGAGGGGAAAAAAACGTGGTTGTTTTAATCGATAGGGGTTTTCCTTGGTTAAACCCCTTGTTGGAAATCAATCCTTGAAATGAAAGTAAATATGAATGGAGAATAATGAATGAACAAAAGAAAATGTCACAACAAATATTCTTGAAATGGCTATAATGGATGTTGGTTCTTGAATCTTGCTTGAATGATGTTGATCTTGCTTGAAACACTTGCTTGAATCATAAACCCTACATCACAATTGTTAGCACAATAAAAAACATGATATATAAAATCTTTGACCTGATGATTAGCACTTGAATGCTCCTCTAAAAATGCTTGATAATTTTCCCTTGAATGCTCCTAAATGCTCTTTTGAACTCTCTTGAATGCTAGGTGTTGAATATGAGTGAGAGAACCTTGTATTTATACTTAATTATAGAAGAATTCTCAAAATTACAACACTACAAGCCAACATCAGATCTAGGAGAATAAAATCCCACGAGAAATTTGAATTAAATTTTATTTTGGGCCACATGGGACTCATTCACCCAAGGTGGCGAATGAGTCCCATCAAGCATAATGTATGGGACCAAAAACCAAAAGTTCTTAGAAATGTGTGAAATTTGATTTGAGGCTAAAAGATCTAGGTGGGACCCATTTTCCCAAGGTAGCGAATGAGTCATGATCACTAAATCTAAGCCACACAAGCTAGGAACACTTGAATTATGATTGGTCAATGATTGGTGTTGAGATTATCCTCAAAAAGATGCAATAAATGAGGCTTGTGGATACAAAATAGGGCCAATCAAAGCATGAGAAAGCCCGATTATTAATTAAAAACCTATAAAAATGTGAAAGTGTGTTACAACACTTTACAACACTCCAAATAAGGAAAGATTAAAGTTGATTTTGATTAAAAATAGGTTTATTATGTTTAATTATTTGATAAAACCCTAAGAAAGTGTGAAAGTGAGATACAACACTTTACAAAACTTTAGGAAGGTACCATTAAAATCTATGATTTCGCAAGGGCCCAAGACCCAGTGCGAATGTATCATCCACATTACAACACTAAATCGAGACAACATTAAGCCAAAATCCATAAGGAGGGCCCAAACAAGTGTGAAAATATAAAGGGATACTTTTTTCTACACTACATGTATCAAAATTCAATTAATTTTTACTAGATCAAGGACATCAATACCTAGCTTGAACATATTTTAAGAATTTTTTTATAATCTACTATTTTTCCACATGTGCAGAACAAAGAGCTTGATTTTCAGTGAAAAACCTATGCTTAATTAAACTAAAAAAACCATAATAAAACCAAAATATATTAAAAGTATATTCAATGGATAGTTTGTTTCAAGGACTACCATCATCTAGTTGGGTCTCTGAAGTTTCATCCATTTTCATCCTCAACTTGATTTTTGAAAGGAAATAAATTACATAAATTTGGTAGAAGAGGGGGAGAAGGGAAAAATAGGGGGATTCTACTGAAGCCCCCCATTCTAGCAAACCCCCTAAAGTGTTTACCCTCTGAAAATACATTTTTCCTTCCTCAAACTAATTGTAAACTAGTTTTGTGGGATTTCCCTATTGTGAGCAATTACTTTAAAGTAGAAAATTATAAATGCTAACAATAAAAAGGACATGAGAGCTTATTTGGAAAGCCCTATGCCAAGTCATATGTTTCCAAATGAAGCTACATCATGAAAAGGGGTTGTGCCCAAATTGAAATCCCAAAAATAACACATAAGTGATCCATGGATTCGGCGTCAGTATGTCTTTGCTACAATGTCTTTTAGAGAGCTCAGAAAAATCATCATTCCCCAAATACTCATGGATCAAGGTAGAATGACACAAAGAGATCAAAAGAAAAGAAAAGCTTTTGGGTCAACATGGAAGAGACCTAAATGTCTCAACGCCTCACGTCATCCAAAAAAGAAAAAAATAAGACAAAGAAAAGATAAAATATAATCTTTTAGGTCAACATGGAAGAGACCTAATTGTCTCAACACCTTGCATCATCCCCAAAAGGAAAACACAAGACAAAGAAGAGATAAAATATTTATGACATATAGAAGAATGTAGATAAAATTAAAGGAATGCTACAAAGAGAGAGAGATACATCAACTAGATCAGTATGAGGAGATCACATTACACTCATGCAATCACACGCATAACATGAAAAAATAAAACAAAGACAAGACTATTAAGGATTGTGTGATTCAACCTATAGTAGGTCATCTGCATCCCAATCTTTTTTATCATATGTGGAAGGAAGAAAACTAGACAAAGGGACAACATCAAGTGCAATACTAGGACAAGGCTATCTAATTCTTTCCCCCACTATGTGATAGACAAGATTGAGCCAAGATAGGTGATGGGAAGAGCTCCTTTCATTTTGAGATGATTTACAATGAATGTAAAACATGTAATAGTGATAATATTAAGGTCCTACAACTATTTCATGGCAAGGAGAGAAGGGCGCCCTTTTAAGGGACTATCTCTATGATATCAAATCTTTTAAATATTTTTTTTAAAGCACAAAATTCATTAGTACTATCTCCAAGAACTCTGGGTGATCCTACAATACTGGTTTACAATTTTTGGTCAAACTGGACACTGAACTAATTTTTTTTAACTAAATCTTCACTTTCGGGCACCTATAGCAGCTAAACCGTGAGGAATTTTCAAAGATGATGCAAACTAGTGATTTGTGAGATTTTTTTAGTAGATTCTAAATATATTGTTTTCAAAAAATTTGGAATCATATTGTAGTTATTTTTCCATCTCCTTCGAAAACTAGTTTTTATGAGTAAACACCATTTTTAAGGAGTGATGGTCACCGTATACAACATAACTTTTTTTCTATGAAGGATAAATTATATTTTTTTGAATTTATATTTACAACTATGATATCTAACCAGTTTGTTTGTTTTCATATTGTTTTATTGATTGTTTTTTCCTTAATGAAGTTTTGAAATCAAACCAATTACAATTCAGACATAGGCGAGACCGTATACAACATAAATTTTTTTGTATGTATTGAAATTCAATTTTTTTTTAACTGGATCAAGGACATCAATACCTAACCTAACATATTTTTTTAGAATTTTATTTTGATAATCTACTATTTTTCCACATGTGCAGAACAAAGAGCTTGATTTTCAGTGATGGTGGAGGAGCACCCACACCTTGTGAAAGATTAAAGTTTTGAAGGGCATCAAGGGTGTCAATATGGTGTTTCTAGGTTTATGTAGGAGTTTTTTGTGTTTATTTATGTTCAATAAGGTCTAAAAATACCAACCTAATGTAAAGGATTCTCAGTCTTTTGGTGGAATATGTTATTTGGTTGAATATGTCAAATGTCTTCTTAAAGCAAAACTTTATGTATTCATGAGTTTTGAGGAATATGGGGAGTAGAGTCTTAAGTAAATTTGAATAAGGTTCCGTGGGACTATTTTAGGTGTTTTTGGTCGGTTTATAGTCACTTGGGGTCATAATGTAAACATTTCAAGGTAGATACCAATGGTGTTAACAAATTGTGAAAGTAATGTGAAATTGAGTCCAACGGTCACAAAAGGTATTTAAAAGGTAGTTGGATAAATATTTATTCAATGGTTTTGAGGTAGGGAACCTTTAATAAGGTAAAGGAAATAATTTTTAACATTGGCAAGTGAAATAGAATAAAGAAAACAATCATATTCCCTATTATTTCTCAGAAATTTTGTGTTTTATTCTTTTCTCTAGCCTTGTACAGGTCCGTACAAGTATATTATGGTATGATATTTCTAGAATTTGAAAATATGTGTTTTTATTAACTATTTCAAGTGTTTTGAAGGTCCAATCAATAATTTTGTGAAAGGAATTTGTAAGGGACAGTGACCACCCTATTTCTTAAATCAAGGGTTTTGAAGGAGATTTAATGAGGAACTAACCAATCCACCTATTGTTATTACTCTGTTGCTTGGTGGATTGGTCTGTAACATTACTTTTTAACTATTTTCAATGTTGTATGGCATAGAGAAGTTATGGATTGTGGTGTTGGAGTAACACCCTAGGCTGAGCAGGGTTGTTCTAATGAGAAAATGAGGAACCTAGGTGGTAATTCTAAAAACTAATGAAACTAATGGCTTGGTAAAAATTTATAAAGATTTGGAAGAGGTATCTAAAGGTGTTTGAACCATTTATTGAACTTGGGGAGGTTGGCATTTTGTACTTACAATAAGGGTGTTTGAAAACCCTAGGTTTCTAGGCTACAAGGAGGGTTTGTGAGTTGGGAGATAAAACAAGATCTTGAGGTTCTAAAACTTGGAAAATCTTGAGTTTTTATGCCTTTTCTAAGACTATTTCAGGTTGCCTTGGGTTGGTGGTGAGTTTTTAGAGGGATTCCTTTGAAAAAAAGGGCTAATTGGGGTTTCAATACAACGAGAAAGGCCAATTTGGAAGAAATGTTCTGAAGGAATCTTGTGCACTTGTTGGGTATGTTGTGTGTCTCAAAAATAGGTATTTGAATCACCTATTTGTTGGTTAAGTCATGTGGAAATGTTCTAAGTTAAGCCTTGAAAATTGGGTTTCCACTACTACTAGAGTTGAAGGGTGAAATTGGGAAATTGTGTTTTTGATGATTGTTGAACTTGGAAGAATGATTGAATTGATTTATATAATCATTTTAATCTTGTTAGATGCCTCTTGAAGGAAGGTATTCAATTGGATTGAGATTGTGCTATTTGGGTCTGCATTAGAGTGGTATTAGAGCATAGTAGTAGATCTTGTGTTGTTGTTTTGAATTGGTTTTGCAGGTAGGTGAGGAGGGGATTGTGAAAATGCCACCTAAAGGAGGTTTAGTTGCAAGGAAGATGGAAATTCATGACAGGGAGATAGAATCCTTGAAAAGAGAGATGGTTGCTTGGAAGGAAAAGAATAGAGTGGAAGAGGATGTAAGTGAAACTAAAGAGGAAGAGGAAGCTCCTGGTGAAGAAGAGGAGATAGATCCATATGATGTGAGAACAATGAATCTTTTGAAGACTGTGAAGAAGGATGGACATGGAAAAATATATGTGCCTATGTATGGAGGAAAACTTGATAGTGAAGAGCTCCTGGATTGGATTGGGGCTATGGAAAACTACTTTGATAGTGAAGATGTTGATGAAGGACATAAGGTGAAGAAAGCTAAAACAAGTCTGAAGGGACATGCTTTGGTATGGTGAAATTTTGTGCAAGAGGAAAGGGAGAGACAAGGAAAGAGCAAGATCACTTCTTGGGAAAGGATGAAGTCCAAGATGAAAGGTAAATTTCTCCCTTGTGATTACAATGTTCAATTGCTTAAGAAATTGCAAAATATTAGACAAAAGGATTTAGATGTACAATCTTATACTGAATAATTTTACATGTTGAGAATAAGAACTAAGCATTAGGAAGATGAGGATGAAATGGTTGGTAGGTACTTGAATGGTTTGAGGTACAAAATCTAGGATGAGATCAATATTTTGGCACCTAAATGAGTTGAACAACGCTTTCAAATGGCTACAAGAGCAGAATAAAAACTAAAAATGATACAAGAGAAGGTAGTAAGAGGTAGAGGAGGTACATCTAGAGGTAGAGGTACCCTTCCAACACAAAAAAAATCCAAAGAAGGTCAAGAAGATGCTGGGAAAAGTAAAGAACAAGGGACTAAGTTTAGAGGTGGAAGAGAAAATTATAGGGGAAGAGATTCAAATGAATTTGAAAGAAGATGCTATAGATGTGGTGAGTTTGGTCACCTTTAATTTAAGTGTCCTAACAAGTTTAGTGCTACTGCAAGTGGAAGTGAAAGAAAAGGTGATAAAAGAGTCCAATATGTGCAAGGAGATGAAGAAGAGAGTGTGAGTTCATCAAGCAGACATACAAATCTAGAAGTAGGAGAGGCACTCATGATGAGGACCTTGTTGAAAGAACAAAAAGAAGAATATCTAAGCCAAAGAAGGAGTCTATTCAAAACCTCTTGTAAATACAAAGGTAAAGTGTGTCAAGTTGTAATTGATTTTTATTCTCATGATAACATGGTGTCTAGGGAGACAGTAGATAAGTTAATTCTAGAAAATATTCCCTATGTAGCACCCTACAAAGTTTCTTGGGTGAATGATAGCCAAAGTTTAGTGGTGAATGAGAAAGCTTATGTGGATTTCTAGATTGAGGAGTACAAGGATAGGATCCTATGTGATTTATTGCCAATGGATTGTTGCCATCTACTCTTGGGAAGGGCATGGAAATTTGATAGGGAGTCTATGTATGATATATTTCAAGCTAACCTCTTTGTATGGAAAAGAGAAGGACAAATGCAAGTCTAAGGTGGTAATTTTTGGTAAGAAGGAGCCATTAAGGCTAGAGGATAGTAAGCATGATATGTTTGCAGGTGTGGAGCAAGGTTATGATGCTAGGATAGCAAGAGAAACACCCACAAATGGTGCTATGACAGTAACAAGTTTAGTTTTGCAAAGGGAAGAGAAGAAACTCATGCCTAAACCTGATTTGGTTAAGGTGGCTAATAAAGGGATAGTGAGGAGTTTGGTTTTTCACAAAAATGAAGATAAATTGTAGTTTGATGTAAGCAAGATGAATGGAGACAAATGTGAGAGGTATGTGGATAAGTACATGAGGCAGGGAGAATTCATTGTGGGGACCCTAGTGTGCCCTATTAACATGAGTAATGTTGCAATGCAAATGGAGTTTGCTAGTGTAGGAGTTGAAAAGGAAAATAATTTCATGATGCATGGTGATGGTAGTGTGAAGGGTTTGATGAAATCAAGAAAAGGGAAATGTGAACAAAGAGACAAAAGTCTGACAGTAGTAGAGGTAAAGTATAGTATGCAAGGAATGGTGGGAAGACACAAGTGCACAAAGGGAAACAAGAGGATGGTAGATAAAGATAAGACTACTGACTATTTTTTTGTAGTAGTAGGTACAAGGAAGACCTTAGAATTTTGTCCAAATACAGGGGAAAAGTAGATATCAGGCTTGAAGAAGGTAGTGAGGGTAGAGATCAATGCAAAGATAGTCTAATCAACATGGTAGATCATGGGATCATAGTATCTCAACCAGATGAATGAGATTGCATATTTACAGGTGCATAGAGTATCAATGAGGAGGTAAAGAACAAGTTTCCAATCTTGGGGCAAGAGTCTTTTTATGGGGGGGTGTATGTTGCAGGAGCACCCACACCCTGTGAAAGATTGAAGTTTTGAAGGGAATCAAGGGAGTCAATATGGTGTGTCTAGGTTTATGTAGGAGTTTTTTGTGTTTATTTATGTTCAATAAGGTCTAAAAATACCAACCTAATGTAAAGGATTCTGATTCTTTTGGTGGAATATGTTATTTGGTTCAATATGTCAAATGGCTTCTTAAAGCAAAACTTTACGCAATCATGAGTTTTGAGGAATATGTGGAGCAGAGTCTTAAATACATGTGAATAAGGTTCCATGGGACTATTTTAGGTGTTTTTGGTCAGTTTATAGTCACTTGGGGTCATAATGTAAACATTTCAAGGTAGATACCAATGGTGTTAACAAATTGTGAAAGTAATGTGAAATTGAGTCCAACGGTCACAAAAGGGATTTAAAAGGTAGTTGGATAAATATTTATTCAATGGTTTTGAGGTAGGGAAGCTTTAAGAAGGTAAAGGAAATCATTTGTAACATTGGCAAGTGGAATGGAATAAAGAAAACAATCATATTCCCTATTATTTCTCAAAAATCATGTGTTTTATTATTTTCTCTAGCCTTGTATGGGTTTGTATAGGTATATTATGGTTTGATATTTCTAGCATTTAAAAATATGTGTTTTTATTAACTATTTCTAGTTTTTTTAAGGTCCAATCAATACTTTTGTGAAAGGAATTTGTAAGGGACAGTGACTGCCCTATTTCTTGAATCAAGGGTTTTGAAGGAGATTTAATGAGGAACTAACCAATCCACCTACTATTATTACTTTTTTTCTCAATTTATTGTTCTATAACATTCCTTGTTAAGTGTTTTGAATGTTTTAGGTCATAGAGAAGTTAGGGATTGTGATGTTGGAGTAACACCCTAGGTTGAGCAGGGTTGTTCCAATTGGAAAATGAGGAACCTAGGTGGCAATTCTGAAAACTAATGAAACTAATGGCCCGGTAAGTGTTTATAAAGCTTGGTTAGAGGTATATAAATTTTTTTGAACCATTGATTGAACTTGGGGAGGTTGGAATTGTGTACTTACAATAAGGGTGTTTGAAAACCCTAGGTTTCTAGGCTACAAGGAGGGTTTGTGAGTTGGGAGATAAAACAAGATCTTGAGGTTCTAAAACTTGGAAAATACCAAGTTTTTATGCCTTTTCTAAGACTATTTCAGGTTGACATGGTTTGGTGGTGAGTTTTTAGAGGGCTTCCTTTGAAAAAAGAGGCTAATTAGGGCTTCAATACAACAAGAAAGGCCAATTTGGAAGAAATGTTCTGAAGAATTCCTATGCTATTTTTGGGTATGTTTTGTTTCTCAAAAATTGGTATTTGAATCACATGTGCATTGGTTAAGTCCTATGAAAATTTTATGAGTTAAGGCTTGAAAACTAGGTTTCCACTACTACTAGAGTTGAAGGGTGAAATTGGGAAATTGTGTTTCTGATGATTGTTGAACTTGGAAGGCTGACTGAATTTCTCTATATGATCATTTTAATCTTGTTAGATGCCTCTTGAAGGCAGGTAGTCAATTGGATTGAGATTGTTCCATCTGGGTCTGCATCAAATGAAAAACCTGCATTCACTAGCGGGGTACTATGTGCTCGTGGTAGAAGTAGCACACCTCATCATCCTGGTGGATGATCACATCATCTACAAAACCCTCATTCCCACTGCCATAATCTTCAACCATTCTGATCACCCTCTTCCTCTCTCTCTTGCTGAGTCACCTTCCAAATGTGCAAATGGTGAATAGTAATTTCTAAAATTACTATATATATATTTTCCCTCTAGATTTTTCATTTTTTAATTTTTGGGTATTTTTTACCCTTTATTTAAACCTCTGTTTAATTCATTTAATCCCATTTCTTCTATATGCCACCATTTTCACTTCATTTGTTTGTTATCCTCTGTTCAAAATCCATTCTTCCTAGTGTTTTTCACTCTATCACATGGTGCCCTCCATTTCTTTATATCGAGAAGTTGCTCGGGGCCCCTTTCTCTTCCCCATCCACCCTCTCAAGTAGGCATACCCTATCATTTTTCCTCCATTCCTCCTATCCATTTCCTTGTGAGATTGGGGTATCTCCCTTCATTTCTCCATGAGCAAACAACCTACACAACTTCTCCCATGTCGAGGCATCACTTTCTAGTCATTTCCTCTATCGAGCCATCTACATTTTATTTTTATTTGAAACACTATTATTTTAACAAGATTTTGAAGAGGGGGAAAATGTAGACATCTGAATTTGACCACCCCCATATGGTTAAATTCATCCCCTTTATTCATCTATCCCGCATCCCCAATTTGCGTTCATGAAATGATTAAATACTTTATCTTTTGTCTGCTTTCTTCTCTAAATTAAATAAATGTTTTAATTTATTTAATTTGGTCATTTGGCTTTGTGAATTTAAGTCAATTTTAAATTCACCTTTTTCTCTCTCCTTGTCACATCCTCCATAATCCCCCTTTAATATGGATTAATTTAATCAATCCATGATTAGGATGTGCACACCCTTAATCAAGATTAGTGTTGCATCCTCCATATTTATCCACTTGCTCTAATGTTTCATTAATCAACCTAATCACCTATTTGCACAACCTTAATTGCATGATTAGGTCAACCTAGTCCTTATGCCATTTATGGGATACCCCCAAGTCAACTTTCATTAAATTATTTCTCCTTTTGGAGAAGGCAACCCATTCCTCCATGTGAATTTAAAATTCACTTATATTCCCCCTATGTCTATTTTGGAATTTTTAATTCCTCTTCTCTTCCACATGAGGATATTTAAGGAATTTTAAATTCCTCATGTGTCACATCTCCCACATGGGGACAAGGACCTCCTTTATGAGGAGATTATATCCCAATCCCAAGGTACCTTAGAGTACCTCCACCTCACCTTCTCCTTGACACATCATTGGACACATGGCAAGATGTGAGGGCTTGTGAATCCTCAACTCACCCTAGCCCTTGATCTTGTCCATGGTGGCTAAATCTCAACCCTCCATTTCTTAGAGGAATTTCCCCTCAAATTAGAGGATTTTTTCCTCATTTTCGTCTATCATGCATTCAATAGAGTACTAAATCTTTCAAGCACATACACAAGCATCCTCCATAGCTGCAACTTTGAACTCCATTTGCATCCACATTGAGCATCTACTCACCTACCCACTTACACCATTGCATTCCACATCCACTCACTATCGTTTTGCATTAGGTTTCATGCTATTTTCCATCTGAAGGAGCAAACAATCAAATGAGTCAACATGACCAACCAACCAATGAAATTCAACAAGGTAACTCACTCTCTTTGTTTTGTTTTTGTTCAGGTTCAACTAGGCTAATCATTGAGGGTTTTTTTGTGTATTTCCTTGCTTGCATTCATTTTCGTTTTGCATTTTTAGACTAAGAGATTACACCTACAAATAATTATGAACACTAGTATAATATCCCAAATACATCTATCTAAAAAATGACAAGATATATCATATTCAAGCTATTTTATTTACTTAAGAGGTATTTTATTTTACTATAGAAGTAGTTTATTTACTACATATTGCAGACATAGAAAAACTAGCCCTTTTACTTTTTCTCATGTTTAGGCCCTTCTAGTGGAATTTGGCCTGATTTTTCCTAGATTTAATGTTGTAATGTGGTCAACATGTTCACATTAGGTCCTGGGCCCTTGTGAATCATTAAGACTTCTAAGATTTCTTGTAAAGGTGTTGTGAAGTGTTGTAACCCACTTTCACACTTTCCTAGGAACCTTTCATCATAATTCACTTAAATAACTCATTTTTATCACTTACCAAGTCTTATTTTAAAGTGTTGTAAAGAGTTGTAACAAATTGTCATGCTTTTCTAGACTTGTTATCACTAATTCGACCCTTCCTCATGTTTAAATGTCCTCTTAATGCACTTTTTGACCTTTCTTAAGTGTGGTTTTGAGGAGATTCCTGTTAGACAACATCTAATTCCCTTTAATTCCTGACACCCACTTAAATTTCTTAAGTGGGAATAAGTTGCCAATAGGGGTGACTTAGTCCTATTTTGCACAAAAATAAAAATTATTTCAATTTTTTGGTAGGATTTTATTCTCTAACCCTTGAGGTCAGCCTGTGATGTGTTATTTTTGAGAAATATTGTAAAATTAGCTATAAATAATGGTTTTTCTCCTCATTTTTTATCTTCTAATCCCCTAATCTCTTACAGTCTCATAACTCATTAAGCATTCAATCCTTCAAGCATTCAAGCACTCTAAGCATAATCAAGCCATTCATTAGAGCATTTCATTACATATCTTTATATTTCTACATCAATGATTTGGTAATTTTATGACATTGCATGTTATCTATTTATCATTCTCTTCTTATTTCATTTCATTTCATTTCATAGGGTTTGATTACCAAAGTGGGGTTTGACCAAGGCATACCCCTATACTCTAACCCTTAACCCTCTTTCCCCTCTTTGCATGTGCGTTTGTAGACTTTTTATGAAAATTTATCAAAGAGTTTGGTGTCAAAAAGTGGTCAACAATCTATCAAAGTAAACATAACCCTAGTTGAGGCTTGGAGACTCTTTTCATCCCATTTTTGCAGAATCAGGATCAGACATCTATCATAAAAGCAAGTGAAAACCATAATC
This sequence comes from Sequoia sempervirens, assembly GCA_007258455.2. Taxonomy (NCBI): domain Eukaryota; kingdom Viridiplantae; phylum Streptophyta; class Pinopsida; order Cupressales; family Cupressaceae; genus Sequoia; species Sequoia sempervirens. The sequence goes on along the minus strand of VDFB02047397.1, from coordinate 49,585,418 downwards.
TATAGGATCCTATCCCAAAATTCCCAAAATCTATAGGTGGACTAAGTCACCATCTATGGAAAATTAGTCCCACTAATAGTCCTGAAAAGTGGTTTTTGCATTTTTGGATACCCATTTGGTAGATTCTTGCTTTGAAAAATTTTCCCTGAAATTGGACTAAGTCACCTAGCTTGGCGTAAGTGTCCTCGTCAATATTTCCAATAAACACTATAGGATTATAGAACCTCTCCACATTAGATTCTAGATTCTAGGTGCACCTCTCCATTTTTGTTCAATTATTTCATCATTTACTTGCATTTTTAGGTGTTTTTGCATATTATAGTGTCTTTTCCAACACTTTTCATTTCTTAGGTTTAGCATCATTAAATCATTTCTTTTTCAGATTATTGCATTAGTACATCATAATTAGATACATTGTATCCCATTTAAATTAATATTGAGTGTAGAAATTTGCATTTTGGACCCAATTTCCTCTCCCTTTAGGTGAAAAACCTAAGAGTGTTAGAGGCAACCTTGGGTTACCAAAATCATTGTTTACATTTTGGTAAACCTGACTTTTGAACATATTCACTCCTAATTTCAAGAGCATCCTAGGTTTACTTTTCATTAACATTGCATTAGGTATTGCATTGTTTAAATTGCATCATAGGGTTTTAAAAGTTGTATTAGTGAAAAGCTCATATAGCTTGCATTTTTGTATCATTTTTACATTGAAAACAACAAAAAAATTGCATTTTCATATTGTAGTTGTATTTGTGTGCCTGAAAAACATAAAATTGCATCCAAAATTTTAGAAAAATCACAAAACAATCCTCACTAGGACTAATTCACCACAGTGGGCGACTTAGTCCCTCTGCACATTTTGCACTCTAATTTCTAGAATTTTTTGCATATTTTGTGCATTTTAGTTTGCTATTACTGCATTTTTTCATAATTTCAAGATTTGTTGTTTATTATATTTAGTTTACTTTCATCATGGATTTTTTCTTTAATAATTTTTGGATGTCATTAAAATATTTAGTAGACATGTCAAATTGTGCCTTTGGAACTAATCCTAATGACCTTGAGCTTCCTCATGCTCCTTCAACTCCTCATGAATGTCCTCCACATATTGTTGACATCATTGGAGAAGATGATGATAGCATGAATAGGTTCTTAAATGAATGTCTTGACAAACTTGAAGCCAATGCATCATTTTATCCATCCATGAAACAACAAGACCTTCCTACAATCTCACCTCCTGATACATTTGGATACCGACATCCTAAAATAAATGAAGGACCTAAGTCCCTCCAATAGGTGGACCTAGTTCCTCTAACCAAGCAACTCCTCAACCATTTTATGATAACAAAGTTACCAACACACCAATCAACCTTGAAGAAACTTATGGAAAAGGTCTTACAATCTTAAGCAAACAAGGTTGTGACACAACAACTGAACATGACATTCAGGGTATGTCCAGGATCATGATGGGCCAAAAAGTTGCAATATGATGGGTATGTGGCTGACGACTATTTTTTTACCCAAAATTGATGAAACAAAAAGGGTTTTTAAGGGAGATTCTCAGCTTTCCACCAATATAAATTATTCTTTACTTTGAATTTAATAAGTAATTATTATTCATTTTCTATTCAAATTACAACTAAAGTCCTGATTGATAGGAAGATTGAAAAAAATCTATAGTTTTCAAACGATATCACATTTTCTGAATCCAAAACATGCATCACATTCTATGCTTTGCATACTATAGGATTAAAAAAAGAAAAATTGAATTTCATGAAGTTTCGACCAAGTTAAGGTGGTTAGACATACAAGTTTTAATATTTTTTAAAAAGTTGTAATAAAAAATTCATAATTAATTATTTACTTGGAAAAAAATTAGAAAAAAATATGCATCACATCAGGGCATGAGTACTCTACTTATATCTAAAATCTTATAAAAAAAATATTAATATTTTATTATGGTTAGGGTGGTCAGACATGCACCTACTTATTTTTTCCCTAAAATTTAAGTACCACTGCATTGAAATTTCAAATTTTCACCAAATAGATTTGTTTTCTTTTTAAACAAACCTAGTAGTTTAGAAACTACTTATTCAAATTTTTATGTCAAGTTTCCTAACTCTGATTTTTCTGAATTTTTTGCCACTTAAGGGCCTATTTTTTCCATGATGATCTTGCACATACCCTTCGCTAACTTTTAGAACAAAGACCGACTGATGAAAGCACACCAAGGTTAGGTTGCCATGATCTTCCTCATGATAGTAGGCCTCTTGTAGAATATTGGAGACTTCATGATGACGACATAGTGATCTTTGATTCCCCCCTGATTTGAATGTTGTCCTTCCTTGTGAGCAACCCTTGCCTCATGACAATGACCAAGCTAAAGGAATCACCCTTGGTCCTACTTTACCACATTCAATCCCACCTATGGATAAACCTTTTCAATTTCTTTATCTTCCATATAATAATGAAGAAGCTTTGCAAATACTCCTTCATCATGGTCACATCACTCTCCCACCCCATACTCAAATCAAACTTGTCAAAGACAACACAAATTATTGTGCCCATCACCGCACCCTTTGACATCCTACTAATAATTTCAAAGCCTTACGACGTATATCTGATAAATCTAAGGTTCCTAAACCTACTAATTTTATCAGATAGAAAGTAAACTTAAACCAATTCCCTTTATCATGTAATTGTTTTAGAATATTCTATTCTCACTATTACATGACCCTTTCCCATCACCTATATTGGATCATTCTTTCCTTGCACTAAGTGGGGGGAAAGAAGTTGGTAGCCTTGTCCTAGTAATGAATTTGTCTTTTATCCCTTAGCTACGTTATTTACCTTCTGCTTATACCAATTGAGTTCGAGAGGTGGATGACTTGCTTGATGGTTGACTTTCCTTGGAATTACTAGTATTTTTATTTTCTATGTGTGTATCATGTTTCCCCATAATGTGGCATTTGATGTTCCCACTCTCTTGAGACATTCTTCTATTTATAACTTTATTCTTCTATATGTCATACATTTCTTTTTCCTTTCACCTTTTTTTTTTTTCCATTTGGGGATGACGCAAAGTGTAGAGATGACTTATGTCTCTTCCATGTTGACAAAAATAGTCCTTTTTGCTTTTTTTTTTGTTTTTCCTTTTGAGGATGATGCAAGGCATTGAGACTAAAATGTCTCCTTCATGTTGACCCAAAAGATTTTCCATTTATTTCACCTTTTCAAATTTTTTTCACTTGTGTTTTTCCTTTTGGGGATGATGCAAGGTGTTGAGACCACAATTTCTCTTCCATGTTGACCCGAAATGGACTTTATTTTTCGTTTCATTTTCACTCTCTTTGTGTCATTCTTCTAGTTCTATGTATTTGGGGAATGATGATAGTTCCACGCTCTTTAATCAAAAAATTGTAGTAACGAACATACTGACCCCAAATCCATAGATCCCTTATGTGTTTGGTGTGTTCCCTTTTGGGGGAAACCCCTCTTCTTTTGTTCCTTTTCCTTCACATGAAGAAGCCTTACTCATAAACATATGACTTGGCATAGGGGCTTTCTAAGTTGGATCTCATGTCTTGTTTCTTTTTTTTCATTTTACCTTTCCTAATTTAAATTTATTGCTCATAGAACAGTGTGTAGCAATTCCTTTAAAGTGGGGGCATACATTGGCATAATTCATTTTGCATTTTCTTGGTTCTTAGTGCATCCTTGTTACTTTATACGATGCGTTTGTCACTTTGTGGATGACATTGGGTTTGATGTCCTTCATAAGTGTGATCTATCTTAGCATATTACATTCCTCTTGGTGGTCTGATGTGACACACTACATCCCCTAAGTTGTGAATATTCTATTCAGGTGATCCCACAAAGCTGGTTTACAATTTGTGGGAGATTTTGATGTTTGCTGAAATCACAAATTTCAAGAAAATATAATGAATTAAGCCTTTAAAAGTTTCATTTAAAGCATTACAATTGAAGAGGGTTTGATCAAACTACCTTAGATCAAACCCCCTATATAACCCCACTAGTTTTAAACCATACCTATAACGAAGTCTCTTTTACACCTATCAAAATGCTGATAAAAAACCACTTTTGATTTACATTTTGGGGGATCAAATGAATTAATTTAAAATTTATTTTTTGTATGTAGTCCTTATTATAAACTTCCCAAAAAGTATAATTTTAAATAAATTTAATTGCATTATTATATTTATTTTTTATTTCTTGTGAATGTAGGTTTTTCACTGAAAATCAAGCTCTCTATTTTGCACATGTGGGAAAATAGAATATTATAAAAAAAATTTGAAAAATATGAGTGCACCAGATATTGAAGTCCTTGATCCAACAAAAAAAAATGAATTTCAATATGTATACAAAAAAAGTTATGTGTTATACAGTCTGCCTATGTCTAAATTGTAATTGGTTTGACATCAAAACTTGATTAAGGAAAAAGTATTCAATAAAACACTATGAAACCAATTGGAAGCACTAGATATCATAGTTACAAATATAAATTAAAAAATATATAATTTTATCCTTCATGGAAAAAAAAATTATGTGTTACATGGTGAGTGTCACTCTTTAAAATGGGTGTTTACTGAAAAAACTAGTTTTCGAAGGAGATGGAAAAAGAAGTGCAATCTAATTCAAAAAAAATTGAAAAAAATATATTGAGAATCTAAAGACCAAATTTCATAAATCACTAGTTTGTATCATCTCCAAATTCCTCATAGTTTAGCCGCTATAGGTGCCCAAAAGTGAAGATTTAGTTAGAAACAATTAGTTTAGTGTCCAGTTTGGCCAAAAATTGTAAACCAATATTGTGGGATCACCCATTCTTTGATTTCTCCTCTCTTGGATACATTAGGAACAATGCTTCCTAAGTTATAGACTTCAGATCTAAAAAATACTCATTTAAACATCTTTTGCATGTTGCATTTTGCATTTTACATGGGGGCATGTGCAGGATGATAATAGAAAAAACAGGCCCTTAAGTGGCGAAAAATTTAAAAAAATCAGAGTTAGGCAGCTTGACATAAAAATTTGAATAAGCTATCTATATTATTTAAAAAATATCTAAGAATTGAATTTGTAGCAAATTGAATGTAGCTTCTAAACTACTAGGTTTATTTTTCAAAAAAGAAAAATCTATTTTGCGAAAATTTGAAATTTCAATGGGTATGTACAAGATCATGATGGGCCAAAAAGTGGCAATATGATGGGTATGTGGCTGATGACATTTCTTTTACCCAAAATTGATGAAATAAAAAGGGTTTTAAAGGAGATTCTCAGCTTTCCACCAACATAAATTATGCTTTACTTTGAATTTAATAAGTAATTTTTATTCATTTTCTATTTGAATTACGACTAAAGTAATGATTGATAGGCTAATTGAAAAACATTTATAGCTTTTAAATGGCATCACATTTTTTGAATCCAAAACATGCATCACATTCTATGCTTTGCATACTATAGGATTTAAAAAAGAAAAATTGAATTTCATGAATTTTTGACCAAGTTAAGGTGGTCAGACATACGAGTTTTTATATTTTTAAAAAGTTGTAATAAAAAATTTATAATTAATTATTTACTTGGAAAAAAATTACAAAACAATATGCATCACATAAGGACACAAGTCCTCTACTTATTCTAAAATACTATAAGAAAATATTATCATTTTATTGTGGTTAGGGTGGTCAAACAAACACCTACTTCTTATTTTTTCCCTGAAATTTAAGTACTATTGCATTGAAATTTCAAATTTTACCAAATAGATTTTTTTTTTTTAAACAAACCTAGTAGTTTAGAAACTACATTCAATTTTCTACAGATTCTATTCTTACATATTTTTGAAATAATATAGATAACTTATTCAAATTTTTATGTCAAGTTGCCTAACTCTGATTTTTCTAAATTTTTTGCCACTTAAGGGCCTATTTTTTCCATGATGATCCTGCACATACCCCAATGCAGTAGTACTTAAATTTCAGGAAAAAAATAAGAAGTAGGTGTCTGTCTAACCATCCTAACCACAATAAAATGATAATATTTTTTTATAAGATTTTAGATGTAATTAAAGGAATCATGTCCAGATGTGATGCATATTTTTTAATAATTTTTTACATGTAAATAATTAATTATGATTTTTTAATTACAACTTTTAAAAAATATAAAAAAATCGTATGTCTGACCATCTTAACTTGGTCAAAAATTCATAAAATTTAATTTTTGTTTTTTAATCCTATAGTATGCAAAGCATATAATTTGATGCATGTTTTGGATTCAAAAAATGTGATACTGTTTGAAAACTACAAATGTTTTTCAATCAAACTATCAATCAAGACTTTAGTCATAATTCAAATAGAAAATGAATAATAATTATTTATTAAATTCAAAGTAAAACATAATTTATATTGGTGCAAAGATAAGAATCTCCTTTAAAAACCCATTTTTTTCATCAATTTTGGGTAAAAAAACTATCGTCAGCCACATACCCATCATATCGACACTTTTTGGCCCATCATGATCCTGCACATACCCATGGCCACCTTTCATAACACAACTTGCATGCATGTGTTGTCATTGCATTCGTTCATGAGTTCTAAGCATACGAAGCGTTGATTGTCTTTTGGAGCATGAAATGACAGTATATTTGTGGCGCATTATTAAAGTTATTAGGAGGTATAACTTTGATATGGTTGAGCGAGAAGCCCATTTTGAGGCATGACTTTCCCCGTAGAAACCTTTTAGGATTTCTCACCCCATAGATGAAAAGATGTTGCATGGCCCCAGAGTGAGTATGCTATGGATTTTTCACCTCGTGGATGACTAGAAGTTTCGTGGCCCCAAAGTGAATATACTTGGGCTTTATCACCTGATGAACAACCAGAAGTTTCATCACCCTAGAGTGAGTACACATTTCTTGTTTCAAACAAATAGCCTAGATGTGATCCACAATGGGCCAGAAAAATGATTGAAGCTTTCTTTCATCCTTTCTCATCATCATGTTTGTTACTTTGCATTCATGTTTGATTTCCCATGGGATTGTGATCTTGGGGGATTGATCATCCCTCTTGATTATTGTTATCTCATCTTATCAAGCATTGGTGCATTCAAAGCCCTCTTGGTTGTATGATCAACTACTTTAGTGTGAGTTTTGTGTGATGATAAAATGTGTCAAAGAATAACAAGATCACAAAAGAAATGAGACCTATTACATTAAATATTTGAATCATAAACTAATCAAATTAAAACAAAAAAATCTCTAAAATCATTCCATTGTTCTCTATTCTCAAGGATTTATTAAATCATATTGGCTCTAAGATTTGTGTATGCATTAGGATTGTTAGAATGACAACTTGAGAAACAAGATGCTATTCAAAATGGAAGAATCTAGTTCCTACATGATTTAATAAAATGTATGATAATGCTGAATGATGGTATGATATCGACAAATGATAATGGTAATATGACAATGGATAATGATGCTAAAAGCAATGGTGGAAATTTTGTATAAAAGCTAATATGATAACTACAATGTAGCTATTAACTAAGACACGATTCTAAGCTAGAATGGTAAATCAATTCTAAATGTTAAATGTTAAACAATGCTAAATGCTCCAAATGCTCCAATGTTATTCCTACATAGTCAGTTCCCTCAAAGGTGGGATGTAAAATGATGTAGAATGGGCTTGTATTTATAGGATTTCCAAAGAATCTTGTGATGTGGTAGAAATCAACGGTCAAGATTTCAACATGAGAGATGAACGGTAGAGATGGAAGAATCATGGAGGATGTTCCCTTGACCAATGGAAACATGCCAAATGTATGAGAGAATAAAATGTGTGAGATTACCAAGTGTCTAAAGTTCGTTTTGGAATTGGTTGAGAATAATGTAATTTAAATATTAGTCATATTTAAATACATGAAATTATAACACTTGTATGCCCATTCAAACAAGATTACGAAAGAAAAAACTCAAGGAAAAGAAACTTCAAACTCTGAATAGTGAAACTCAAAACACCATGGCTAAACGTAAAGAGAATCTTGAACATGGAATCCACAACACTAAAAGTGATCAAATAACTAAGGAAGACATCCAACATGCTAAACAAGATCCAAATTTCCACAAGTGCTTAGAATTATTTTTGAAAGAAATGGGGAAAAATACCTCCTAATGTTGGCTAATCAAGGTCTCAAACTTCTTGAGATGTAGGTTGTCAAGGGGTTCATCAAGAAAATCCCCTTTAGGCATAGATAGTTGATATGCTCTTGATCCAAAGGCTGATACAATGACAAAGGGACCTAGCTAATTTGGTTCAAATTTCCCCTTCTTCTCTCGATCTTGTTGATTATGGGGATTCTCTTTTAGGACCAAGTCACCCACTTGAAATGTTCTACATTTTACTCTGTGATTGTAACTTATAAATATCCTCTATTGATAGGCTTTCAAGTGATCGACGACATGCTGGAAATACTCATCCAATAGTTCCAACTCTTGAAACCTAGAGACTTGATAATCTTCATCTAAAATGATCCCCTTTAGTGACACATGAAGTGATGGTATCTCAACCTCAATAGGTATAATGGCATCTAATCCATAGACTAGAGCATAGGGTGTGGCTCTTATCGGGGTGCAGATACTAGTTCTGTAAGCCCGCAAAGTAGGATTCAGTTGAATGTGCCAATCATGTCTAGCCTTGTTGACGATTTTCTTCAGTATTTTTATGATGGTTTTGTTCAAGTCCTCTACTTGGCCATTTCCTTGAGGATAGTAGGGTGTAGAAATCTGATGCTAGATATGAAACCTCTCATAGAGTTCCTGTACATCCTAATTCTTGAAATTCATGTTGTTATCTGTGATAATGGATTGAGGAATGCCATACGGTTGACAAATGATATAATTCAGGATGAAGGATGCAATTTGTTTTCTTGTGATGGTGGTCAAAGGAACAACTTCAATCCACTTTTTAAAGTACTTCGTAGTTGTTATTATGAACATGTGTCCATTAGATGAAGATGGATGAATCTTACCTACGAGGTCAAGACCCCATTGACAAAAAGGCCATGTTGATGCAAATGGTTGTAGCTCTTGTGCTAGTGTGTGTATCAAGTTTCCATGAATTCGAATTTTTTTGTACTTCTTAACATATTGAAAAGACTCATTTTCCATATTTAGCCAGTAATACTCCAAACGTAGGAGTTTTTTAGCCAAAGTTAGGCCACTTGAATGTGTGCCACATATACCTTTATGAACCTCTTGTAAAGTAGTTTCAGCTTCGTTACATTTAAGACACTAAAGGAGAGTACCATCAAGACCTCATCGGTAAAGTAGATTGACTTTCAGAGTATGTCGAGCTGCTTGTCGAATAAAGTTTCATTTTTGGTTTCAGGATAAATTGGGTGAGAGGGTATTTTCCTTTAGATAGGTGTAGATTTTCCCATAGGTAGGAGCATTGGCTGATGCTAGATGGTATATGACTCGGGATTCGAGGTTATCATAGGCGGGGTTAAATAGTTGTTCCACCATTTAGCAATACACATTACATAACCCCCATTGGTTGACATGGTTGAGTATGTAAATCTTCCTATGTGCTGCATCATCCTCGCAGAGTATTTGAGGATGATTGGATATGCAGTTACAATATTACTTGGAGAGAGATGGTTGAATTTTATGCCACACTACCATCTATGCTATTTGGTTTCATTTGAGGGTTCCTTTGTCCTAATCGCAGGTCAAAGCGACTTTTAGTTGGATGTGGTAGGAAATCTTGAGAGCATGATTGCTCAGAGTACCAAATATGCATGGGGATGTTGTATGCTATTGCAACACACTCAAAACAACACAAGATACTTTTGTGCCACATAATAGGGAAGCTTCAATGCCTAGCTGATTAAAAAATGAAAGACAACTAAATTCCTTGTCAAAGTGGGTTGAGAAAAAGGACCAATTAGAGGATAAGGGTATCAGTGATTCCACTCCATCAAGCCATGAAGGTTAATCAAGTTCTTTATCACATTAGCTTGAGGAGAAATTTCAATCAAAAGACAAAGGTATTAGTGATTGTACTCCATCAGATCATGAAAGACAATTAAAATATTTATCAAAACAAGTGGAAAATTATGTTTAATTTAAAGACAAAATGCATGGGGGAATACTCATTTGAGAAATCATTGTGTCTATCACAATTTCTATCTTCTCTTAAGTCATATGGAAGGCCATCATAGGTATCTGATGATTGGATAGAAGAGTGTTTTGGCATTCCATAGTGTGATCATACTTCATTAATATTCAACTTAATAAATTCTAGTAATAAACATTGATGACTCTAAATCATCAAGTACTCTCCTCTAGTACTCTATTTTTCCTAGCCTAGGCTAAGCAATTGGACCTACATAAGCATGAACATATGGTCTCATGGTAGGTCGTTGTCTATCTGCAACTAGACAGGTTACTATTGTATGCTCCCACACCCATATCTGAATCAATGTGACTCCTATTGACAAATTGGCCCCTGAAAGGCAGACAACCTGGTGCAAATCATGGTACAAATGGGAAAGCATGCAATATCCCCATGCATATCTGGTACCTTGAGCAATCATGCTCTCAAGAATCCCACCCATCCAATTGAAAGTCACTTTGACCTATGATCAGGACAAAGGAACCCTCCAATGAAACCAGCTAGCACAAACGGTAGTGTGGCATAAGCATAAACCATCTCTCTCCAAGCAATCTCGTAACCACATATCCGATCATCTTGAAATAATCTGTGAAGTACATCAGTCCCACCCTTATCAATAGAATCATATAATACTAGCTCTCCAACAATAGGTATCTATGAAATCTGATAGACATCATCTGGGCTCACTATCATCTCGCCAGTGGGAAAATGAAAGGTGTTATGCTCACTATGGCATCTCTCTACTAAAGTTATCAAGAAACCCATGTTAATCCTAATATGGGGCATATCTATCAGAGAGGATAATTTTCATTGTGCAATAACAACTACCTCAACCAACACCAAGTTTGGAATCAAATCCCATGTCCTCGGGAAGCACTCCAAAATCTATAGGACTATCAAAGGATCCTATCATCATACAAAATCAAAAATTATACAATCAATCAATTGATATCAATCAACCTATGAATCAACCAAAATCAATCAACCTATCAATCTAATCAGCTATGCTGAGACTTTGATCAAATCTCATGAGCATCAATCTATCATTCAACCTCGCCTATCATGAGGTTTATCAATCAATGTATCATTCAACTTCGCCTATCATGAGGTTTATCAATAAATAAATGCACCTTTCCTATCATGAGGTCAATTTATCAATCAAACTATCATTGATCCTTTCCTATCATGGGTTCAATTATCAATATCCTATCGTTGAATCTCACCTAGATCATGAGATCAATCATCATCTAATCTATCAACATCATTAATCATCATCAAATCAAAGGTTGATGCATTCATAAATTATCAAAAAATAAGGAGTTAAATAAAAAATTCATTAATTTGGTTTAAATCTCATCAAAACGTTGAAACCGAAATTGTATGCACTAAAAGATTACACAAATGCACTAGAAAAAGTAGTGAATGCACCAGAACAGTGAATGAATGCACTAAACTAGAATTTTTTAGGGTTTTTGTGACTCTGTTTGATTGTTTATACTTTTAATTTATGAATCTATATGTTTGTAATGTATGCCTTTATGAACAATGATGTTTTCTTGGTTTTTGGTTTGTAAATTATGTGAATTAAGTCATCAAATGGATGATTTCTTGAATTTTGACCTCCAATGTAGTAGCAAGTTGTCAAACAATTGTTTCAAGCCTAGAAAATAAACATTGAGTGTGTATTCAAGAATCTGGTCCAATTCTTTTGATTTCCACAGGTATAACACAAGAGAAGACAATCCAAGCAGTTTTCCATTCTCAAGGGTCACTTAAAATACCACAACCCACATCTTAAAACCATGTAGATTCACACAACCCTATCACCCCCTAGAGGGTACCTATGTTTTTTCCTTTCCTAGGTCTTAACCAAAGCCGAATACTCCAATTTTGGCCAGTAATCCCTGATGGTTATGTGGTGAGTATCTTGGGGGAAGATTCTTACATCCCCCTACACTGTGATATAGAAAGTGTTTAGAAACTGACTCGATTGGCTTCTACACTAGAGTTAATTGTAAGGGTTTTTTTTCAGTGCAGCAATAGATAAACTCCATCAAGAGACCTCCCAACCTTTAGAACAAAGGCTTTGGGGATGGTTATCTTGCACATTACCATCTAATTGTGGAATTTCCTTGAATTCGCTTTTGATTATAGTGGGCTTGAAAACCTGGCTTTGGTTGTTCCCACTTAGGTCATTCCTATAGGGTGAGTGTTTTTTCCCACTACAATAGACCTTCTAAAAGTGTTAAAAAAGCATAAATAGTGAGTCTAGCATTCTGATCACTTAGTAAAGGGGAGAGCATAGGCCTATCACTTCAAGCACAAAATCCAAGGGGTTCTTTAACCTTTTAATTAAGCTAGATTCCTAATTTAATCAAAATAAAGCATTAAAAAACTCTATCCATTGCATACATAATTAGTAGTTGTATAAATATTCCTTTGACCAGCGTATCATGCACCTACAAAACAAAAAACATTAATTAGTTCTCAGAATTTTTAAGATTTTCCAAATTTAAATAGATGCGCTAAAACAGTCATCCAATGTGCTCAAATATCATTTCAATGTGCTAAAATAACTATCCAATGCATCAAAACATCATTCCCATGCACTAAAAGAACTATTAGATGCGCTACAAAACTGATTGAATGCACTAAAATAAAGATCAAATGTGCTAGAAAACTCCCTGTATGTGCTAAAACAAATGTTGTATGCGCTAGAAATGCCGAAGCTACTTATCAGAGAGCAATGACCACCATATTCCATGACATGATGCACGCCTTTATGGAAGACTATGTAGATGCCTTGTTGGAAAAATCATTCACTAGGGAGGGACATCTAGAAATTTTAGACAAGATCTTCACCAAACTAGAGAAATTCAATGTAAGGTTAAACCCCAAGAAATGTGTATTTGGTGTGACATCAGCCAAACTTTTGGGATATATAGTATCATCTAAAGGAATCGAGGTGGATCCTGCAAAGTTCAAAGCCATCATGGAGATGCCTCCTCCTAAGAATATCAGCCAACTCAGATCTTTACAAGGAAGATTCCAATCTATTAGGAGGTTCATCACACAACTAGTTGATAAAACTCATCCTTTCAATCACTTACTACATAAGAATATCTCTTTCAAATGGGATGAAAAGTGTGAGGTAGCCTTTAATCAACTAAAGCAGTATTTGATGTCACCACCCATATTCATACCACCAACTGAAGGAAAATCTGTAATACTCTACATTTCAACAACCAAAGTTAAACATGGAGCCTTTCTGGTACAACAAGACAATTTTAGTAAGATCAATGCATTGATTTATGCCAAACAAAAGTGTATGTTGGCAACAATGATGGTGTAGCTGAAACACAAAATGCAAAACTAGTATTCAACTTAACAACAACTACCACCAAACCCAATCAGAACAACAATCCAACCAACAACCAAAACAACAATCAAAATGTCAATCAAATATGTTTCAGGGGTAATTTGCTACTACTGATGCCAAAAATAGATGGTATATGACTTGGGATTTAGGGTTATCATAGGCGGGGTTAAACATTTGTTCCACCATGAAGTCATAATGGGCTCGTTTCTCAGGAATCTGTAAGAGAGAGGCAATAGTTGCCATGGCAGCTTTGTTGTCACCTCTTGGAATCTACTCAAATTTGATCTCCACAAAGTACTTTTTAAAGTCATCAACCATTCTTTTATATGGCATCAATTTATCATCTTTGGTTTGGAAATCATCATTCAACTAGTTAATGACTATTTGGGAATCACCATAGATATGCAACTCTGTGATCTTCCATTTGACAACTACTTTGATTCGAATGAACAATGCTTCATACTCAACTATGTTGTTAGTGCAAGGAAAAATTAAACTGTAGGAGTTTGGAATGTTATGTCCTTGAGGTGTGACAAAAAAGATTCTTTTGTCTGATCCATGTTGTCTATAAGATCCATCAAAATATAACATCCATTGTTGTGTTGACACTGTTAGGACATCAACATCTGGAAATTCAATGCTCATCAGATGATCATCTTACAATGGTGCTTCTCCTAGTTGATCTACTATGGCTTGACCCTTGATTTCTTTCCTATCCACATATTGGATATCAAACTCGCTCAATATCATTACCCACTTGGCTAGTCTTCCTATCAAGGCAAGTTTCACTGAGTAAATACTTCAATGGATCAAGTTTTTCTATGAGTTTGATGGTGTGAGTCAACATGTAATTTCTTAGTTGTTGAGTAGCAAATACTACCACTAGACAAGATTTTTCAATTAAGGTGTAGTTGATCTCATAACCATTCAAGGTCCTACTGATGTAATAAATTTCCCTCTCTTTTCTCATGGAATCTTCTTGTGCCAATAGAGTGCCCAAACATACTTTGGTTGTTGCAATGTAGAGTATTAATGATTTCCTGTAGTTGGCGGTACCAGCATGAGTAGTGACATCATATATTGCTTTAGTTGATTAAAGGCTACTTCACACTTTTCATCCCATTTGAAAGAGACATTCTTGTGTAGTAAGTGATTGAAAGGATGAGTTTTATCAGCAAGTTGTGCGATGAAACTCCTAATAGATTGGAATCTTTCTTGTAAAGATTTGAGTTGGATGATATTCTTTGGAGGAGGCATCTCCATGATGGATTTGACCTTTATAGGATCCACCTCGACGCCTTTAGATGATACTATATATCCAAAAAAATTGGTTGATGTCATGCCAAATACACATTTCTTGGGGTTTAACCTTACATTGAATTTATCTAGTTTGTTGAATATCTTCTCTAAAATTTCCAGACGTCCCTCCCTAGTGAACTATTTTTCCAACAAGTCATCTACATAGTCTTCCCTAAAGGTGTGCATCATGTCATGGAAGATTTTGGTCATTGTTCTTTGATAAGTATCCCCAACATTCTTCAACCCAAAAGGCATTACATTCCAGAAAAATGTGCCATATGGACATGTGAAAGAAGTTTTACCTTGATCTTCAAGTGCTATCTTTATCTAGTTGTAATTTGAAAATCCATCCATAAGTGATAGAATTACATGACTTGTTGTCAAATCTACAATAATGTCAATGTTAGGCAAATGAAAGTCATCTTTTGGGCAAGCCCTATTAAAATCCCTAAAGTTCGTACATATCTTGATGCTTTTATAAAGTTTTGAAATTGGCACAATATTTTATATCCATTCAACATAGTCAATAGGTTTGATAAACCCCATATCTAGTAGCTTCTTCAATTCAATTTTCACCAAGTGAGCGATATGGGGATGCATTTTTCTCAACTTTTACTTCACTGGCTTCACTCTAGGTGGTAGTGATAAATGATGCATGATAAGATCTAGATCTATTCCTAGCATGTCAATGTAGGACCAAGCAAAGTTGACTTGCCTCTCTTCAAAGAATTTAGTGAAGCTAGGTTTTTCCTCTATCATGGATGTTGCTAGATGTAGAGTCTTGATTGTTTCAGTTGTGCCAACATTGATGGATTGTGTGGGCTCAATTAGTACTGAAGATATCTCATGATAGTGCTCATGAAGAGTGTCAAATATCGCATCATTTGGTGCCTCAAAGAGGTTTTCACCGTCAAATGTGCTCTTTATTTTTACTTTTTATTGATCTAATAGTGCCAATAAATGGTTTTCATCATTAGATCAATTTTTGATATTCATTATTTTGCAGCTGAGATGTTTGGCATTCCCCTTGTCTAAAGCTTCATTATGAGATTCACTGGTGGAACATGTTTTAGGATTGTCAGAGCAAAGGAAGTTTACAATGGCATCATCTTTTCGAAAGATAGGTATGTCAAGCAACTCATTTTGTTCATAGTCAATCAGTTTAGAGTGTATCAATAACAAGGAATCGTCAAATTGGCTAAGGTCAAAAGGGGTAAGTGTCATGATGGCAACATCATCAAAGTGTCCAATAGAAATATTGAGGTTGATGATGTTTCTCTCTTCTAAAGTATCTATCTCACTCAAAGTATGATCATCTTCACTTGAGTCATCAATATGTTGTGATCCAATTTCAAGTGGTCTAGAACTTGAGCTTTGTCCCTCGATACATGTTGGTGTATACTTTTGCATCACATCAATTTCAATATAATGACAAGACTCTTCAGAGAGGGAATCCCATTCATATTCATTGGAATTTTTTTCAAAACTATCTCTCAATCGGAGGATTCTCTCAACAAGCACCCTCAGCAGCAAATTATTCTCTGAAGCAATGTGTAAACACATTACAAGATTATCTATGTACTAGATGCCTATAATACTAGCTCTCATAAAGGGAACTATTCATGATGACTTTATAGTGGGTATCAAAGAATATCGTCATTTAGGTATGCACAACTTATCATTGTACTGTCAATTTATGTGTGATGATAAAAATGTGTCAAAGAATAACAAGATCACACAAGAAATGAGACATATTACATTAAAGATTTGAATCATAAACTAATCAAATTAAAAAAATATATATATATTTAAAATCATTCCATTGTTCTCTATTCTCAAGAATTCATTAAATCATATTGGCTCTCATATTTGTTTATGCACTATGATTGTTAGAATGACAACTTGAGAAACAAGATGCTATTCAAAATGTAAGAATCTAGTTCCTACATGATTTAATAAACTATATGATAATGTTGAACGATGGTATGATATTAAAGGTGACAAATGATAATGGTGATATGATAATGGATAATGATGATAAAAGAAATGGTGGAAATATTGTATAAAAGCTAAGATGATAACTGCAATGCAGCTATGAACTAAGACATGATTCTAAACTAGAATGATAAAAAAATTCTAAATGTTAAATGCTAAACAATGTTAAATGCTCCAATGTTATTCCTCCATAGTAAGTTTACTTAAAGGTGGGATGTAAAATGTTGTAGAATGGACTTGTATTTATAGGATTTCCAAAGTATCTTGTGATGTGGCAGCAATCAACAGTCAAGATTTCAGCATGAGAGATGAACGGTGGAGATGGAAGAATCATGGAGGATGTTCCCTTGACCAATGGAAACATGCCAAATGTATGAGAATAAAATGTGTGAGATTTCCAAGTGTCCAAAGTTTGTTTTGGAATTGGTTTAGAATAATGTAATTTAAATATTAGTCATATTTAAATACATGTGACACTTGATGATGTGGCCAAAAAGTGTTGCAGACATGTGACTAAATTTGAATTTGGAATTATTCAAACTTAGTGAGAAGATATTTAATTTAACAAACTATTGACATCTATTTATTTAATTAGATTTAGAAGAATGTGGTTTAAGATGAAGAATTTAGAAAAGTGTGAACTATATAAATAAATTGAGATTTTATTTAAAGTAGATGAAATAAAAGAGGTCATTAATTAAATAACTAGTATTTAATTAATTAACTGTCTTGATCGATTTCAGGTGTATACATTTTTCCTCTCTTTGAATTAATGTGTTTACACGTTGCTTCAAGGAATAATTTGTTGTTGATGTTGAAAAAAAAAATTGATGCCCCAGACACTGATATTTCAGGTGAAAACAGATATATGCCCCCTCAGGAGATAAATCGATGAATTTTTGAATTTTTAGGATCTTTTGAATTTTTGGAATTTTTGATGATTTGATGATGATTTCAAAATTTTATGATTGAAAAGCGATTTATCTCTTGAAAATGATGTTTAAGCCATCAGGTGATGATTTGATTAATTAAGCCCTTTTGAAAAATAAAATGAAACAATCCCACCAAAATCTCATTTAATTAACCTTAAAAAGGTTAAAAGGTGATTTAGAACTTCATTTGTGCATTTGCAATTTAAAGATTTGAGAGTAATTGAGTGATTGAACAACCTTGGAGCAAGATGGTGATTCCTTACCATAAACACTGATTCGAGTGCTTCAGACATCATAACAAGTCGACAACATATGGACCTCCGATATGTACCTTGAAAAACTTCCTCGTAAATTGTGCAATTTTTTTTTCCAACATTTTTCCATGTTTAAATTCTTCTTTAATTTTTCTAGCACATAGAGGTACCGATGTAGTGCATAGAGCAACTGTTGTAGTGCATTCATCATTTTAGCACATAGGACTAGGTTTTTAGTGCATAGGGTTAATAGATTAGCACTTCGAGAGTTTTAGTGTGACCATGTCCAAATTTAGTGCATAGGATAAATGATGTAGCACATAGGTATATTTAGTGCATTCACGTAGTGAAACAATGCATTGATAATGATTGATAGCACATAGAAAATTTTGGCACATAGAAATTTTGTTATGGCACATTGAGATAATTTTGCGGAGCATTCATGGATTTGGTGCATTGAAGGCCTATTTCGGCACATCCATGAATTTTTGTAACACATGCATGCTTTTAGCACATAGAAAGACTGTTTTAGCACATCGATGATATTTAGACCAAATTGATAAAAAATTTATCGATCTCCTTGTTTTTTGATGATTTTTTATTGCGTCTACCTTTGGTTTGATGATGATTGATGATGTTGATAGATTGGATGATGATTGATCTCATGATAGGAAAGATTAAATGATAGGATACTGATAATTGAACTGATGATAGGCGAGTTGCATTGATTGATTGATAAACCTCATGATAAACCTCGTTGAAGAAAAACCTAGCTTCACTAAATTCTTTGAACAGAGGCACGCCAACTTTGCTTGGTCCTATGCTGACATGCCAGGCATAGATCCAAATCTTATCATGCATCATTTATGACTACCACCGAGAGTGAAGCCAATGAAGAAAACCTTGAGAAAAATGCATCCCCATATAACCCTCTTGGTGAAAGCTGAATTGAAGAAGCTATTGGATGTGGGAGTTATCACACCTATTGACTATGTTGAGTGGATATCAAATATTGTGCTAGTTTCAAAACTAGAGAAAAGCATCAAGATATGTATAGACTTCAGGGATTGCCTGAAATATGATAATGTGAATTGTATTCTTCTAATGATCTTGATTGACTATAATGAGCTAGGTATCTCGCCATGCTCAGTAGAGTCATATAATACTAGCTCTCCAACAACAGGTATCTGTAGAATCTGATAGACATCCTTTGGGTTCACTGTCATCTCACTAGTGGGAAAATGAAAGGTTTTATTCTCACTATGCTACCTCTTTATTAAAGTTTTCAATAAACCCCTATTAATCCTAATATGGGGCATATCTATCAAAGAGGAAAATTCATATCGTGCAATAACAGCTACCTCAGTCAGTACCAGGTGTGGAATCAACTCCCACATCCTCGAGAAGCACTCCCGAATCTATAGGATTTTCAAAGTCTCCTATCATCATACAAAATCACAAATCAACCAATCAATCAATCGACATCAATCAACCTATCAATCAATCAAAATCAATTATCCTATCAATCTAATCAACTATGGTGAGAATTTGATCAAATCTCGCAAGCATTAATATCCTACATCTCAAGAATTTTGACACCTTGATTAGCCAACATTAGGAGGTATTTTTCCCCATTTCTTTAAAAAATATTTTCCTTTTCAGGTACGAGACGTGAATATCTTGCAAGCAACCTTCTCCATTTTGTAGAAAAGTGAGGAATGATTCACCCTTTTCCTGTTTCAAGTTGCAAAGTTCTTTCATTGTTATATTATGTTGGATGTTATAAGAGTATTGAGTGATGGATTTTTTAACCAACTCTTCAAAGGTTTTAATTGGGGGTGCAATTTTGGAAAAACATTCGTGGCATTTTCCACCTAAGCTTTGTGGAAATAATATCATCAAGTAATTTTCTTCATGTGAAAACTCAAGGCTCATGGTTCTAAATTCCCTCACATGACCTATTGGATCTATTTTACCATTGTATTTATCATACTTTGAGAATTCACAATGTTGGGGAAAAGGAATCATGTTGATATCTTGATCAAAAGGATATGGGAAAATGTCTTGTATGAAGTATTGTTTTGAGGTTCCCCTTTGCATGTCAAGAATATATTGTTGGAGGTTTTTCATTTGATGAGTTAAGGAAACCACTTATTCAGTATGTTGTGAATTATTTTTAGGATTTTTAGGAGGTGCTTTCAATTTATTAACATCAAATTCAAGTGGAAGTTTGACGCCTTGATTATCCAACATTAGAAGGTATTTTTCCCCATTTATTTCAAAAATATTTTCTAAGCACTTGTGGAAATTTGGATCTTGTTCAGCATGTTGGATGTCTTCCTTAGTTATTTCTCCACTTTTAGTGTTGTGGATTCCAAGTTCAGGATTCTCTTTAGGTTCAGCCATGGTGTTTTGATTTTCAGTGTTCAGAGTTTCAAGTTCTTTTGAAAGTCATCAAACAATCATAGAACCATTTATCCCCAAAATACTAGATATGAGAAAACTTAATATGCAGTATGAAATCCAATTTCTAGCACATCAAGCATCTATTTTGGAAATTCAATGCTCATCAGAACAAAGGAAATTGGAATTGTGCAACTAAGAATACTGATTGGATAATTATGGTATTCTATTGATAATATTGATTTCATGTTGATAGCTAAGTGTCCAATTGTTTTTTGATGATGATTGATGATGTTGATAGATTAGATGATGATTGATCTCATGATAGGTGAGATTCAATGATATGATACTGATAATTGACCTCAAAAGACAATAGGTTGATAAATCCTCAACATAAAAAATGTGGGAAAAACAAATTACACAATTCCAACTGAAAAATTTGGTGACGAAAATGTTGTATTGAATAGTTGATGTGTTAAAAGCTAAGATGATAACTACAATGCAACTATGAACATACATGTCTTTTGATTGAACTTTCTCCTCAAGATGATTTGATAAAGAACATGATTGACCTTCGTGGCTTGATGGAGTGGAATCATTAATACCCTTATCCTTTGATTGGTCCTTTTTCTCAACCCACACTAACAAGGAATTTAGTTGTCTTTCATTGTTTCATGAGCTAGGCATTGAATCTTCCCTGTTATGTGGCACAAAAGTATCTTGTGTTTCTTTGAGTGTGTTGCAATATTCTAGGTTGTTGGAATATGCCCCAGATTCTAAATGTTAAGTTTCTACAGAAAGGATTTATGTGCTAAGATCATATAACTTCCTTCTGAATTTGATGTTAATAAATTGAAAGCACCTCCTAAAAAGATTGAAAATGATTCACAAGATATAGAACAAGTGGTTTCCTTAACTCATCAAATGAAAAACTCCAACAACAAATTCTTGGCATGCAAAGGTGAACCTCAAAATGATACTTGATACAAGAAATTTTCCCATATCCTTTTGATCAAGATATCAACATGATTCCTTTTCCCAGACATTGTGAATTCCCAAAGTATGATAAATACAATGCAACTATGAACTAAGACATGATTCTAAACTAGAATGATAAAAAAATTATAAATGTTAAATGCTAAATAATGCTAAATTGCTAAAATTCTAAATGCTCCAAATGCTCCAATCTTATTCCTGCATAGTAAGTTTACTCAAAGGTGGGATTTATGTGTGATGTAGCAATGTGTAAACAATATCTAGTAGTTTATGTGTGATACTTGTTGATCCTAATCCTCTTAATAGCACAAAAAACACATCCATCCTCTAACAAATATCAACAATAGATAAGTCATCTTTTGAGTTTATGATTCTTCTGATTCATCCACTAAAGTGCCCGCTTTTACAAACTGGCCATCAAAGAGTGTGATTGGTTGTGATGATTGTTGTCTTGATGTTGATGGTCATCCATATGACTTAGGAGAAGATAGCATTTGTGATCTAAACACAATGATTTCTCAAATGAGTATTCCCACATGCCTTTTTCTTTCAATTGAACCTTCTCCACTTGTTTTGATAAGGATTTTAATTGTCTTTCATGATCCGATGGAGTATAATCACTCACGCCTTTTTCTTTTGATTGAAATTTCTCCTCAAGCTGATTTTCTAAAGAACTTGATTGACCTGCGTGGATTGATGGAGTGGAATCACTGATACCCTTATCCTTTGATTGGTCCTTTTTCTCAACCCACTTTGAAAAGGAATTTAGTTTTCTTTCATTGTTTGATGAGCTAGGCATTGAAGCTTCCCTATTATGTTGCAAAAAAGTGTCTTGTGTTGTTTTGAGTGTGTTGCAATATTATGGGTTCTTGGAATCAACTGCAATAGTGATTTATTGCCCATTGAAAGGGAATTTCAAACATTGATGATACATTGATGGTACTGCCTACATCTCATGAATCCAAGTATGTCCCAAAAGTATGTTGTATGTTAACTCCCTATCCAATACCTAGCATATTATATCTTTGACAATTGGTCCTGCTTGAATTAGTAAGACAATTAATCCTTGGGAGGATCTCTCTTCATCATCATAGGCCTTTATAGTGATTTTCCTTCTAAGATCAATAGCATTTTCTAAATATCCAAGTGCACTAATGATTTTTAAAGTACAAATATTTAGGCTAGCACCACCATCTATTAGAACATGTTTGATGTGGTGTTTGTGAATTAGAACCTCAATGTGGAGGGTAACGTTATGCGGATGGGTGATTGATACATCATCATGTTCAGAAAATGATAGAAAATGAGGTGCGGTCAAGTGTCCCACCATAGCCTGAAATTTGAAAACCTCTAGATCATTTAGTACTATGGTGGCTACAACAGATTGTTTTAGGATTTCTTTGTGCGTTGGTGAAATCCTAAGAAGCTCCAATATGTATATTTGAGCTGGTATTTTCTATAGTTGATCCACTATGTTGCATTGAGTTGTCGAGACAATAGTTGCTTTGGATGTAGAGGAGGTAGCTCCTTTCAATGTCTCTTTAGCTTGCCCTATTATGATAGTGTTGAATGGTGGATCATGTTGATTTTCTATAATTTTAATGACATTAATTTTATTATCACTTGCAGCAACATTTGTGATCAGATTTATTGGTGTAATGTCATTAATATGATGTGGTTTGGTGTTGATATCATGCTGATGAGTTTCAGCTATAACAATGTTTCTTTGGCCCTTGATTTCAATGTCCTTGGTTTGATCTTCAACTACCTCAACAAAATGAATGGTAGAATCATAAATATAGTTCATGTTTTTTCCCCTGGTATTTGATGAAGAAGACTCCCCTTTTTCATAATTTGGTAAAGGATTCTTGAACTCTGCATGATCATTGTTTGTTTGGGGTCCTACAAATATGGTCTTGTTATCAATCAAGTCTTGTATCAAATGTTTCAATTGCATGTAATCATTGGTTTAATGTCCTTTGTTTTTGCGAAAGTCACAATAATGGGCATCATTCCACCATGAAGGTTTAACTTGTGGTTCCCAATTTCTTTCCTTTGGTAGTGTTATAACCTTGGTTACAAGAAGCTCCTTTAATGTTGATTCTAATGATTGCCCCAAAATTGTTAATCTTCTTTGATTTGAGGATGCTCAATATGGTGGTATTCTAGATTCAACATTACCTTCATTGTTATTTTGATTGAAATTTTGGTTTTTCTTTTGGTTGTTTGTTGGATTGTTGTTCTGATTGGTTTTGATGGCAACTGTTGTTAAGTTGAATACTCATTTTTGCATTTTGTGTTTTAGTTGCACCATCATTGTTACCAACATACACTTTTTTTTGGCTTTTACTTATTCTCTCATAGATTTGGCATGTTTCCCTTGGTCAAGGGTACATCCTCCATGATTCTTCCATCTCCACCACTCATCTCTCATCCAGAAATCTTGACTGTTGATTGCTACCACATCACAAGATGCTTTGGAAATCCTATAAATACAAGCCCATTCTGCAAAATTTTACATCCCACCTTTGAGTAAACTAATATGTAGGAATAACATTGGAGCACTTGGAGCATTGAGAGTTTGAGCATTTAGCATTGTTTAGTATTTAATATTTAGAATTGTTTTATCATTCTAGTTTACAATCATGTCTTAGTACATATTTGTATTGTAGTTATCATCTTAGCTTTTATAAAACATTTCGACCATTTCTTTTAGCATCATTATCCATTGTTATATCATCATTATAATTTTTTTCCTTTAATATCATAGCATCATTCAACATTATCAAATAGTTTATTAAATCATGTAGGAACTAGATTCTTTCATTTTGAATAGCATCTCATTTCTCAAGTTGCCAATCTAACAATCATAGTGCATACACAAATATGAGAGCCAATATGATTTAATGAATCCTTGAGAATAGAAAGTAATGGAATGATTTTAGAGATTTGTTTTATTTTAATTTGATTAGTTTATGATTCAAATATTTAATGTAATATGTCTCATTGTTTTTGTGATCTTGTTATTTTTTGACACATTTTATCATCACACATAAATTGGCACCCACCATGGGGCCTAGCCCCTTTTTCTTGACATTTTCTAGAAGTTGTGTTATAGATTATGGATGTTAAATTATTTTAGCACAATTGTGAGTTCTTTTGGTGCATATGAAAAGTATTTTAGCACATAAAATCTTTATTATGATGCATCCAAAATATATTCCAATGCACATAACATAAGTTTTGGTACATACAAGGAGTTTTCTATCACTTTCAATTTTTATTTTAGCATATTCATTTGGTTTTGTAGCACATTTGATAGTTATTTTAGCACATTGGAATGATCTTTTGACACATTGGATAGTTATTTTAGTGCATTGAACTATTTTTTTATCGCGTCAACCTTTGATTTGATGATGATTGATGATGTTGATAGATTTGATGATGATTGATCTCATGACAAGTGAGATTTAATGATAGGATACTGATAATTGACCTCATGATAGGTGAGGATAATTGATATTTTGATTGATAAATTCACCTCATGATAGGTGAGGTGCATTGATTGATTGATAAACCTCATGATAGGCAAGGTTGAATGATAGATTGATGCTCGCGAGATTAGATCAATGTCTCACCATAGCTGATTAGATTGATAGGTTGATTTATGTCGATTGATTGATTGGTTGATTTCCAATTTTGTATGATGATAGGAGCCTTTGACAGTACTACAAATTTGGGAACACTTCCCGAGGAAATGGGAGTTGATTCCACACCTGGTTCTGGCTGAGGTAGTCGTTATTGCATGATGTAGATTGTCCTCTCTAATAGATATGCCCCATATTAGGATTAACAGGGGTTTATTGATAGCCTTAGCAAAGAGGTGGCATAGTGAGCATAACACCTTTCATTTTCCCATTGGTGAGATGATAGTGACCCCAGAGGAATTCTATTAGATTCTGCAGATACCAATTGTTGGAAAGCTAGTATTATATGATTCTACTGAGTAGGGTAGGACCGATGCACTTCATAGAGTATTTGAGGATGATCAGATATGTAGTTATGATATTCCTTGGAGAGAGATGGTTGACACTTTTTCCACACTACCATCTAAGCTAGCTAGTTTCATTGGAGGGTTCCTTTGTCCCAATCATAGGTCAAAGGGACTTTTAGTTGGATTGGGTAGGATTCTTGAGAGCATGGTTGTTGAGGGTACCAAATATGCATGGGGATGCTACATGCTTTCCCATTTGTACCATGATTTGGACCAGGTTGTCTACCTTCGAGGGGCCAGTTTGTTAATAGGAGTCACATTGATTTAGATATGGTCATGGGAGCATATAGCAGTCACCCACATCTAGTTGCAGACAGAAAATGATCTACCATGAGACCATATGTTCATGCTTATGTAGGTCCAGTTGCTCAACCTAGGCTGGGAAAACTGGAGTACTAGAGGAGAGTACTTGATGATTTAGAGTAAGTGACATGGTGATTATATATTGATTATGAGCAGTGGTCAGAGGATGATATCAAGATACTATTTTTGTGTTAGTCTATGTATCTGATTGGGCGGACCTAATTTGTCATTGAGAGAATTTTGCTACAGAGGGTGTTGAGATAGTATGGCTAGGTATAGGGCATTCCTTAGGGAGTGGCACATTATGTGTGGTGATAGATGGATGTGATCGAGTGGGGACCCACTTTGTTCTATGATGTTGCAGTTGTGGAGTTCTAAGTTCTATAGGCCATCATTTGGGAGATTCATCTAGCAATTGTTGAGGCTCTGATATCAGAGGAGTATGCTCAGTACCTCCTCTTACATCCATTCCCATGGATCTCAAGTCTAGATGAGCCAGTGGCATTATTATATGATGCAGAGAGGGCTGTACTACATGGGCACAAGAAGAGGAGAGATGGGGGAGATGAGGAGGAGGAGGAGGCAAAGAGTAGTGATGACAGGGATGGAGGAGGCAGAGATGATGATGGAGGTGATGGTGACGGAGGTGATGGGGGTGGTGGAGGTTCAACTCTTGATGTTGAAGACCTTATAAGAGGTGATCACTGGTGGCTACGACCTAGCAACATGTAGAGATTAGGTTACCCTCTCAGTAGCAGCAAACTCAGATTATTGCATTACACATAGAGGTTCATACATTGAAAGGTCAGCTTTCACAGATGCAAGATTTGCTAGTATAGACACAAGGGAAAATATAGACAAAAAGCACAGGCCTAGGCTCAGAAGTAGACATAGATGTAGGCACAAATTTCCACATTCATGGCTGAGAGGGACAGTCTGAGACTTTGAGTTGATTACACAAAGGGCATAATAGAGAGACTACAAATTATTTGATATATAGGGGTTTCTGAACTTCATTGTGATCTTTAATACTAGTGCATTTAGAGTTTGAGCATTTAGCATTGTTTATCATTTAACATTTAGAATTATTTTATCATTCTAGTTTAGATTCATGTCTTATTTCATAGCTAAATTGTAGTTATCATCTTATCTTTTATACAACATTTCCACCATTGCTTTTAGCATCATTATCCATTGACATATATCACCATTATCATTTTCCACCTTTAATATCATAACATCATTCAACATTATCATACAATTTATTAAATCATGTACGAACTAGATTCTTGCATTTTGAATAGCATCTCATTTCTCAAGTTGTCATTCTAACAATCATAGTGCATGCACAAATCTGAGAGCCAATATGATTTAATGAATCCTTGAGAATAGAGAACAATGGAATGATTTTAGAGATTTGTTTTGTTTAAATTTGATTAGTTTATGATTCAAATATTTAATGTAATATGTCTCATTTCTTGTGTGATCTTGTTATTCTTTGACACATTTTATCATCACACATAAATTGGCACCCATCATGGGTTCTAGCCCCTTTTTATTGACGTTTTCTGGAAGTTGTGTTAAATATTTTGGACGTGAAATTATTTTAGCAAGACCATGAGTTCTTTTGGTGCATCTGAAAAGTTTTTTAGTGCATACAAACTCTATTACGGTGCATCCATAAGATATTCCAGTTTATACAACATTTGTTTCGAAGCATATAGGGAGTTTTCTAGCGTATTTGATCTTTATTTTAGTGGATTCATTAAACTTTGTAGTGCATCTGATAGTTCTTTAGGCACATTAGAATGATCTTCGACGCATTGAATAGTTATTTTAGCACATTGAACTAATATTTGAGCACATTGGATAACTGTTTTAGTGCATTTGTTTAAATTTGCAAAATCCTAAAAAATTTGACAACTAATTAATGTTTTCTATTTTGCAGGTGCATGGTACGTTGGTCAAAGAAAAATTTATGCAACTACTGAAGATGTATGTAGGGGTTGGATTTGTTTAATACTTTCTTTTGATTAATTAGGAATTTAGCTTAATTAAAAGGTTAAAGAAGCCTTTGTCCTTTGTGCTTGAAGTGATAGGCCTATGTTCTCCCCTTTACTAAGTGATCAAAATGCTAGAATCACTATTTATGATTTGCTAACACCTTTAGAAGGCTTGATGTAGTGGGAAAAATTTCTCACCCTACAAGAACGACCTAAGTGGGAACAACCAAAGCCAAGTTCTCCAACCCACTATAATCAAAAGAGAATCTGTGGAAAGTCTGCAATTCGATGGTAGTGTGCAAGATAACCATCCCCAAAGCATTTTTTCTAAAGGTTGGGAGGTCTCCTGAGGGATTTTATGTATTTTCCTACTAAACGGAAACCCTTACTACGAACTCTAATGTAGAAGCCAACCGAGTCAATTTTTTAACACTTTGTATATAGTAGTGCAAGGGGAGGGAATAATCTACCCCCAAGATACTCAGATTGATTGAATTATTGTTAGAGAGCTAAAAGTGCCTAAATAACAAGTTAAATTAGCCACATTTTTCAGCTAAAATAACTTATCATCAATCATTACACATAAATTGGAATTGTGC
The DNA here is from genome assembly GCA_007258455.2 of Sequoia sempervirens. NCBI lineage: Eukaryota > Viridiplantae > Streptophyta > Pinopsida > Cupressales > Cupressaceae > Sequoia > Sequoia sempervirens. The sequence continues at coordinate 49,557,008 of VDFB02047397.1, read as the reverse complement.
AATTTTTTTTCCCCCATTTTTATGTGTTGACGATTTATCAACCTATTGTATTTTTAGGTCAATTATCAGTATCCTATCATTGAATCTCACCTATCGTGAGATAAATTATCATCTAATTTATCAACATCATCAATCATTATCAAATGAAAGGCCGATGTGATAAAAAATCATCAAAAAATAAGGAGTTTGATAAAAAATTCATCAATCTGATCTAAATCTCATCGATGCACTAAAACAATCTTCCTATACACTAAAAGCATGCATACGCTATAAAAAAATCATGGATGGGCCAAAACAGGCCTTCAATGCACCAAATCCATGAATGCACAACAAAATTATCTCAATGCTCCCTAACAAAATTTCTATGTGCCAAAATTTTCTATGCGCTATCAAACATTATCAATGCGTTGTTTCACTACGTGAATGCGCTAAATCTACCTATGCACTACATAATTTATCTTATGTGCTAAATCTATACATGGTTGTGCTAAAACACACAAAGTTCTAATCTATTAACCCTATGCACTAAAAACTTAGTCCTATGCACTAAAACGACGAATGGGCTACAACAGTTGTTTTATGCGCTACATTGGTACCTCTATGTGCTAGAAAAATTAAAGCCAAATTTAAATATGGAAAAATGTGGGAAAAACAAATTGCTTAATTTACAAGGAATTTTTTCCATGTTTAAATTTGGCTTTAATTTTTCTAGCACATAGAGGTACCAATGTAGCACATAGAACAAATGTTGTAGCGAATTCGTTGTTTTAGCACATAGGACTAAGTTTTTAGTGCATAGGGTTAATAGATTATCACATTTAGAGTTTTAGAGAAACCATGTCCAGATTTAGCGCATAGGATAAATAATGTAGTACATAAGATAAATGGTGTAGTGCATAGGTAGATTTAGCACATTCATGTAGTGAAACAACACATTAATAAAGCTTGATAGCACATAGAAAAGTTTGGCACATAGAAATTCTATTATGGCACATTGAGATAATTTTTTGGCACATTCATGGATTTGGTACATTGAAGGCCTGTTTTGGTGCATCCATGAATTTTTGTAGCACATGCATGATTTTAGTGCACATAAAGATTGTTTTAGTGCATCGATGAGATTTAGACCATACTGATGAATTTTTTATCAAACTCCTTGTTTTTTGATGATTTTTTATTGTGTCAGCCTTTGATTTGATGATGATTGATGATGTTGATAGATTAGATGATGAATGATCTCATGATAGGTGAGATTCAATGATAGGATATTGATAATTGACCTCATGATAGGCGAGGATCAATGATAGTTTGATTGATAAATTGACCTCATGATAGGTGAGGTGCATTGATTGATTGATAAACCTCATGATAGGAAAGGTTGAATAATAGATTCATGCTCACAAGATTTGATCAAATTATAACCATTGTTGATTAGATTGATAGGTTGATTGATTTTGATTGATTGATAGGTTGATTGATGTTGATTGATGTTGATTGATTGATTGGATGATTTGCAAATTTTTATGATGATAAGAGCCTTTGACAGTCCTACAGATTCAGGAGTGCTTCCCGAGGATGTGGGAGTTGATTCCACACCTAGTGCTGGTTGAGGTAGCTATTATTGCATGATGCAGATTGTCCTCTCTAATAGATATGCCCCTGATTAGGATTAACATGGGTTTATTGACAACTTTAGTACAATGGTGGCATAGTGAGCATAACACCTTTCATTTTCCCATTGGAAAGATAATAGTGACCCTAAAGGATGTCTATCGGATTCTACAGATACTTGTTGTTGGAGAGCTAGTATTATATGATTCTACTAAGCAAGGTAGGACTGATGCACTTTGTAGAGTAATGGAGGATGATTGGATATGTGGTTAAGAGATTCCTTGGAGAGAGATGGTTGATGCTTATGCCATATTGTCACCTATGCTAGTTGGTCTTATTGGAGGGCTCCTTTGTCCTGATTGCAAGTCAATGGAGAGAGCATAGTCCTATCACTTCAAGCACAAAATACAAGGGGTTCTTTAACCTTTTATTTAAGCTAGATTCCTAATTTAATCAAAAGAAAGCATTAAAAAATTCCATCCCCTACATACATCATCAATAGTTGCATAAATTTGTCTTTGAATAGCATATCATGCACTTGCAAAATAGAAAATATTAATTAGTTCTTAGAATTTTTAAGATTTTGCAAATTTAAACAATGCGCTAAAACAGTCATCGAATGTGCTCAAATATTAGTTCAATGCACTAAAATAACTATCCAATGCATCAAAAGATCATTCCAATGTGCTAAAAGAACTATCAGATGTGCTACAAAGCTGAATGAATGCTCTAAAATAAAGATCGAATGTGCTAGAGAACTCCCTGTATGTACCAAAAAAGATGTTATATGCACTGGAATATCTTATTCATCCACTAAAGTGCCCATTTTTAGAAACTTTCCATCAAAGAGTGTAATTGGTTGTGATGATTGTCGTCTTGATGTCTTAGTTCATAGCTACATTGTAGTTATCATCTTAGCTTTTACACCCTATTTCCACCATTGCTTTTAGCATCATTATCCATTGTCATATCACCATTATCATTTTTTGCCTTTAATATCATAGCTTCATTCAATATTATCATACAGTTTATTAATAACATCAAAGTCAAATTTATCAAGGATCAATTTATAGCTCACGAGATTTGATCAATGTCTAATTATGTGATTAATTAGACCAAATCTTATGCACTAAAAACCTAGTCCTATGTGCTAAAATGAAAAAATGTGCTGCAACAGTTGTTCTATGTGCTACATCGGTACCTCTATGTGCTAGAAAAATTAAATCCAAATTTAAACATTTAAAAATGCGAGAAAAAAAATTGCACAATTTAAGAGAAAAAAAATTGCACAATTTAAGAGGAAGTTTTTTTAGGGTACATATCAAAGGTCTGTACGATGTCAAGTGATTGTGACATCTGATGCGCTTGAATCAGTGTGTATGGTAAGGAATCACCATATTTCTTGAAGGTTTCTCAATCACTCAATCACTCTCAAATCTTTAAATTGCAAATGCACAAATAAAGTTCTAAATCACCTTTTTAACCTTTTTAAGGTTATTTAAATGGAATTTTGGTGGGATTGTTTTATTTTTATTTTCAAAAGAGCTTAATTAATCAAATCATCACTTGGTGGCTTAAACACTTGTGTATCTTCAGGGTCAAATCTTCAAATTTCAAATGCACAAATGAAGTTCTAAATCACCTTTTAAACCTTTTTAAGGTTAATTAAATTGGATTTTGGGGCTAGGACTATTTTATTTTATTTTTCAAAAGGGCTTAATTAATCAAATCATCACTTGATGGCTTAAACATCATTTTTCAGGAGATAAATCACTTCTGAATCATAAAATTTTGAAATCATTGAAAAATCATCAAAATTTCCAAATATTCAAAAATTCCTAAAAATTCAAATATTCATTGATTTATCTCTAGAGGGGGCATATATCTATCATCACCTAAAAAATCAACGTCTAGGGCATCAAATTTTTTTTGTCGGCATCAGAAGCAAATTATTCTTTGAAGCAACGTGTAAACACATTACTTCAAAGAGGGGAAACATGTATACACCTAAAATCGGTCAAGACAATTAATTAATTAAATACTAGTTATTTAATTAATGACCTCTTTTATTTCATCTACTTATAAATAAACTCTCAATTTATTTATATAGTTCACACTTTTCTAAATTCTTCATCTTAAACCACATTCTTCTAAATTTAATTAAATAAACAAATGTCAATAGTTTGTTTAATTAAATATCTTCTCACCACGTTTTAATAATTCCAAATTCAAATTTAGTCACATGTCTACAACACTTTTTGGCCACATCCTCAAGTGTCACATGTATTTAAATATGATTAATATTTAAATTACAATATTCTCAACCAATTCCAAAACAAACTTTGGACACTTGGAAATCTCACACATTTTATTCTCTCATACATTTGGAATGTTGCCCTTGGTCAAGGGAACATCCTCCATGATTCTTCCATCTCCACCGTTCATCTCTCATGTTGGAATCTTGACAGTTGATTACTGCCACATCACAAGATGCTTTGGAAATCCTATAAATACAAGCCCATTCTACAACATTGTACATCACACCTTTGAGTAAACTTACTATGCAGGAATAACATTGGAGCATTTGGAGCATTTAGAGTTTGAGCATTTAGCATTGTTTAGCATTTAATATTTACAATTGTTTTATCATTCTAGATTAGAATCATGTCTTAGTTCATAGTTGCATTGTAGTTATCATCTTAGCTTTTATACAACATTTCTACCATTGCTTTTAGCATCATTATCCATTGTCATATCACCATTATCATTTGTTGCCTTTAATATCATATCATCATTCAACATTATCATATCATTTGTTAAATCATGTAGGAACTAGATTCTTTCATTTTGAATAGCATCTCATTTCTCAAGTTATCATTCTAACAATCATAGTGCATACACATGTCTAATAGCCAATATGATTTAATGAATCCTTGCGAATAGAGAACAATGGAATGATTTTAGAGATTTTTTTAATTTAATTTGATTAGTTTATTATTAAAATATTTAATGTAATACATCTCATTGCTTGTGTGATCTTATTATTCTTTAACACATTTTATCATCACACATAAAACAAGATAAAATATCAACACATTATGACAGGGCTAGCGTAGACAATAGATAAAATCCCTCAGGAGACCTATTGGCTAATCCATAAATCAGCTCCATTTTCCCCATCATCACATTTATTGGTGTAATGTCATTAATGTGATGCGGTTTGGTGTTGATATCTTGGTGATGAGTTTCAACTATAACAATGTTTTTTGGCCCTTGATTTTGATGTCCTTGGTTTGATCTTTAACACAATGAATGGTAGAATCATGCATATAGTTCACTTTTTGCACTATCAGGAGGATCAGGGTCCTAAATTTTATCTTGAAATAAGGGAAATTGGCTAAAATAGGTCAAACATTCAAATATCTTTCACCTATCATGAGGTCAATTATCAGTATCCTATCATTAAATATCACCTATCATGAGATCAATCATCATCTAATCTATCAACATCACTAGTCATCATCAAATCAAAGGCTAACACGATAAAAAATCATAAAAAAACAAGGAGTTCGATAAAAAATTCATCAATTTGGTCTAAATCTCATCGATGCATTAAAAGAATATTTCTCTATGCTAAAAGCATGCATGCGCTACAAAAATTCATGGATGCGCCAAAATAGGCCTTCAATGTGAAAAATCCATGAATGGGCCAAAAAATTATCTCAATGTAGCATAACATAATTTCTATGCCCCAAACTTTTCTATGTGTTATCAAACATTATCAATGTACTGTTTCACTACGTGAATGCGCTATTGATACCTATGATGGTCGTATACCTAATGAACATGATATACTATGGAAAAAAAATTAATTATGGATGAATTAGAAGACTTGCCTCTTGAACTTTATGATGAGAACAATTTTCTGCTGATGTTGGGGATATGAGGAGGAGGAGGCCAACTAACAAGATAAAAAAAAAAACACGATATAATGTGCCAAATTTAATAAAAGTAGGGTTTTAGTTGTAGTATTAACTTGCCAATTTGTTACAGTTGAATCTCATCACCATTATATCAACACCAAACCACATCATATTAATGAAATTACACCAATAAATCTAATCACACATGTTTTTGCAAGTGATAATCAAATTAATGTCATTAAAATGATGTGGTTTGGTGTTGATATTGTGGTGATGAGTTTTAGCTGTAACAATGTTCCTTTGGCCCTTGATTTCAATGTCCCTGGTTTGATTTTTTAGGATGGTTTTGTTTGAGGCCTCTTCTTGGCTATTTCCTTGAGGATAGTAGGGTGTATAAAACCAATGTTGGATATGAAACCTCTCACAAAGTCCTTGGACATCCTGATTCTTGAAATGTCTATTGTTATCTATGATAATGGATTGAGGAATGCCATACTGACTAATGATATAATCCATGATGAAGGATGAAATTTGTTTTTTATGATGGCAGTCAAAGGAACAACTTTAATCCAATTTGTAAAGTAATCCATAGCTGCTCCTATCATCATACAAAATAGAAAATCAAGCAATAAATCATTCAATATCAATCAACTTATCAATCAATCAAAATCAATCAACCTATCAATCTAATAAGCTATGGTGAGACTTTGATCAAATCTCACGAGCATAAATCTATCATTCAACCTCACCTAGCATGAGGTTTATCAAGAAATCTATCATTCAACCTCACCTATCATGAGGTTTACCAATCAATATATCATTCAACCTCACCTATCATGGGGTTTATCAATCAATCAATGCACCTCGCCTATCATGAGGTCAATTTATCAATCAAACTATTATTGATCCTCGCCTATCATGAGGTCAATTATCAATATCCTATCATTGAATCTCACCTATCATGAGATCAATCATAGGATAATGATAATTGACCTCATGATAGGTGAGGATCAATGATAATTTGATTGATAAATTGACCTTATGATAGGTGAGGTTGAATGATAGATTGATTGATAAACCTCATGATAGGAGAGTTTGAATGATAGGCGTATGTGCAAGATCATCATGGAAAATCCCAGCCCTCAAGTGGCAAAAAATAAAAAAAAATCAAAGTTAAGAAAATTGATGTAAAAATTTGAATAAGTTATCTATATTATTTTAAAAATATGTAAGAATAGAATCTATAGAAAATTGAATGTAGTTTCTAAACTACTAGGTTTGTTTGAAAAAAAAATTCTATTTGGTGAAAATTTGAAATTTCAATGAATTAGTACCTAAATTTTAGGGAAAAAATAAGAAGTAGGTGTATGTCTTACAACCCTAACCAAAATAAAATGATAATATTTTTTTTATAAGATTTTAGATATAAGTAGAGGACTCATGTCTAGATGTGATGCATATTTTTTTGTAAATTTTTTTCAAGTAAATAATTAATTATGATTTTTTTATTACAACTTTTTAAAAATATAAAAAATTGTATGTCTCACCACATTAACTTGGTCAAAACTTCATGAAATTCAATTTTTTTTTTTAATACTATATTATGTGAAGCATAGAATGTGACACATGTTTTAGATTTAAAAAATGTGACACCGTTTGAAAGCTATAGATGTTTTTCAATTAACCTAACAATCATGACTTTAGTCATAATTCAAATAGAAAATAAATAATAATTATTTATTAAATTCAAAGTAAAGCATAATTTATATTGGTGGAAAGTTGAGAATATCCTTTAAAAAACCTTTCTATTTCATTATTTTGGGTAAAAAAAAAGATGTCAGCCACATACTCTACACAAACCCATCATATCGCCACTTTTTGGCCCATTATGATCTTGCACATACCCATAGATTGATGTTCATGATATTTGATCAAAGTGTCACCATAGCTGACTAGATTGATAGGTTGATTGATTTTGATTGATTGATAGGTTGATTGATGTTGATTGATTGATTGGCTGATTTGCGATTTTGTATGATGATAGGAGCCTTTCACCAACAGGGCAATATGGGGATGCATTTTTCTCAACTTTTTCTTCACTTTATTCACTCTAGGTGGTAGTGATAAATGATGCATGATAATATATGGATCTATGCCTAGCATGTCAACATAGAACCAAGCCAAGTTGAATTGGCTCTCTTCAAAGAATTTAGTGAAGCTATGCTTTTCTTCCTCTATCATGGATGCTACTAGATGTAGAGTCTTGATTGTTTTAGTTGTGCCAATGTTGATGGCTTGTGTAGGCTTAATCAACATGGAAGATCTCTCATGATAGTTCTTGAGAAGAGTGTCAAATCAAGCTAAAGTGACATTGAAAGGAGCTGCATCCTCTAAATCCAAATTAACTATTTTCCTAACAACTCAATACAACATAGTGGACCAATTGTAGAAAATACCAGGTCACATATCCATATTGGAGCTTCTCAAGATTTAACCAGTGCACAAATAAATCCTAGAACAAGCTCTAGTAGCCGCCACGGTACCAAATGATCTAGAGGTTTTCCAATTTCAGGCTATGGTGGGACACTTGACCGCACCTCATTGCCTATTATTTTTTGAACATGATGATGTATCATTCACCCATCCACATAATTTTTCCCTCAACACTGAGGTTCTAATTCACAAACACCATGTCAAAAGTGTTCTAATAGATGGTGGATCTAGCCTAAATATCTATACTTTAAAACACATCAATGCACTTGGATATTTAGAAAATGGTATTGATCATAGAAGGAAAATCACTATAAATGCCTATGATGATGAAGAGAGATCCTCCCAAGGATTAATCATCCTACCAATTCAAGTAGGACCAATTGTCAAATATATAATATCCCAGGTATTGGACAAGGAGTTAACATACAACATACTCTTAGGACGTACTTGGATTCATGAGATGTAGGAAGTTCCATCAACATATCATCAATGTTTGAAATTCCCTTTCAATGGGCAAGAAACCACTATTGCAGTTGATTCCAACAACCCACAATATTGCAAAACACTCAAAACAACACAAGATACTTTTGTGCCACATAATAGGGAAGCTTCAATGCCTAGCTCATCAAAACTAAAAGACAACTAAATTCCTTGTCAAAGTGGGTTGAGAAAATGGACCAATCAAAGGATAAGGGTATTAGTGATTCCACTCCATCAAGCCACGAAGGTCAATCAAGTTCTTGATGAAATCAGCTTGAGGAGAAAGTTCAATCAAAAGACAAAGGCGTTAGTGATTCTACTCCATCAGATCATGAAAGAAAATTAAAATCCTTATCAAAATAAGTGGAAAAGGTTCAATTGAAAGACAAAGACATGGGGGAATACTCATTTGAGCAATCATTGTGTCTATCATAGCTACTATCTTCTCCTAAGTCATATGGATGGCCATCAACATCAAGACAAAAGAAATCACAACCAACACTCTTTGATGGAAAGTTTGTAAAAGCGGGATCTTTAGTGGATGAGTCAAAATAATCATGAAGGATGTTCCCTTGACCAAGGGCAACATGCCAAATGTATGAGAGAATAAAATGTGTGAGATTTCCAAGTGTCCAAAGTTTGTTTTGGAATTGGTTGAGAATAAATCCAAAGTTTGATGAATTAATCAAGGACTTGGGAGCGCTCAAATCATTAATGAATTGGATAGTTATTTTAGTGCATTGAATTGATATTTGAGTGCATTGTATGACTATTTTAGCACATCTTTTTAAATTTTCAAAATCTTAAAAGTTCTAAGAACTAATTAATGCTTTTTGTTTTGTAGGTGCATGACACATTGGTCAAAGAAAACTTTATGCAACTACTGATGATGTATGCAGGGGCTAGAATTGTTTAATGCTTTATTTTGATTAAATTAGGAATCTAGCTTAATTAGAAGGTTAAAGAACCCCTTGTCTTTTGTGCTTGAAGTGATAGGCCTATGCTCTCCCCTTTATTGGGTGATAAAAATGATAGACTCACTATTTATGCCTTGTTAACACCTTTAGAAGGCCTACCATAGTGGGAAGAAGTACTCACCCTATGGGAATGACCTAAGTGGGAACAACCAAACCCAAGTTTTCCAAGCCACTATATTCAAAAGAGAATTCAAGGAAAGTCTGCAATTCGATGGTAGTGTGCAAGATAACCATTCCCAAAGCCTTTGTTCTAAAGGTTGTGAGGTCTCCTGAGGGATTTTATCGATTGCTGCACTGAACAAAAACCCTTACTACGATGGTCATTACAATGCCACGTAAACATTTATCTATTGATAGTCAATTAAACCCTTTCTAAAAGACTTGATAGAAAGGAAATTGGCTAATCAAGGTGGAATAAGTATTATTAGTGCTAATTTGGTATTCCCCTCTTTGGATAAGTGATCTTGTTAATTTGAAAAATAAAGAAGTCTTTTAGTGCATACAAACTATATGAAAATATGGGTTGACATCACCACAATATCAACACCAAACCACATCATATTAATGACATTACACCAAAAAATCTGATCACAAATGTTGTTTCAAGTGTTAATCTAATTAATGCCATTAAAATGAGAGAAAAGCAAGATGGATCCACTAGTCAATGCAATCACAAGAGGGAAAGCTAAAGTGACATTGAAAGGAGTTTCCTCCTCTAGATCAAAATCAACTATTGTCTCAACAACTCAATACAACATAGTGTCTCAACTAAATCAAGAAGTATACATCATGTCCCAAAATACAAAAAATTTATCATCATCATGTGGTGCTCCCCCTAGACGGTGCCAGCATCACTAGACTAGTGCCTCCCCCACTAGACAGACTTGCACTAGGATCTTTCGGATCTCTCATAAGTGGCTATGTAACACCTCTACTCATGGTCCGAGATTGGGACCTACTTGATCGTGACTGCACATAGCTCTCTCGACACTTTGGTGGAACAACCTCATGATACTTTAGCCTATAAAACTCTACCTCTCTGGAAAAATTTCATACCTATCTGAAGTGGTATGTTGTACCTATGCCCTAAAAAGCTCTCTATAGTCTCTCCACTATGCCCTCTACCTGATCAACCCGTAGTCTCAGACTGTGCCTCTCGGCTGTGAGTGTGGCAATTTTTTCTGGCATCTATGTCTATATCTGAGCCTGGGTTTGTGCCTATGTGTGTATCTCCCCCTATTTCTATGCTAGAAAATCCTACATCTATGCAAGCTGACCCTACAATGTTTGAACCTATACATGTAATGCAAAAAATTTATTTTGTTGTTACTAAGAGGGTAACCTAATATCTACATGCTGCTGGGTTGCAACCACCAGTGATCACCTCTTTCAAGGAACTCTGAGGTCTCAAACATCAAGAGTTGGACCTCCACCACCTTGATCACCTCCATCATCATCTTTGCTTCTTCCATGGGTATGTGCAAGATCATCATGGAAAAAATAGGCCCTTCAGTGGAAAAAAAATTAGAAAAATTAGAGTCAGGCAACTTGACGTAAAAATTTGAATAAGTGATTTATTATTTCAAAAATATGTAAGAATAGAATCTGTAGCAAATTGAATGTAGATTCTAAATATTAGGTTTATTTAAAAAAAAATCTATTTGGTGAAAATTTGAAATTTCAATGTAGTAGTACTTAAATTTTAGTGAAAAAATAAGAAGTAGGTGTCTGTCTGACCACCCTAACCACAATAAAATGATAATATTTTTTTATAAGATTTTAGATATAAGTAGAGGACTCATGTCCCGATGTGATGCATATTTTTTTGTAATTTCTTTCCAAGTATATAATTAATTATGATTTTTTTATTTCAACTTTTTAAAAATATAAAAACTCGTATGTCTAACCACTTTAACTTGGTAAAAAATTCATGAAATCTTTTTTTTTTAATCCTATAGAATGCGAAGCATATAATGTGATGCATGTTTTGGTTTCAAAAACTGTGATACCTTTTGAAAGCTATAGATGTTTTTCAATTAATCTATCAATTAGGATTTTAGTCGTAAATCAAATAGAAAATGAATGAAAATTATATATTAAATTCAAAGTAAAACATAATTTATATTGGCGAAAAGCTAAGAATATCATTTAAAAAACCTTTTCGTTTCATCAATTTTGGGTAATAGAAAAGTTATCAGCCACATACCCTACACATACCCATCAAATCATCGCCTTTTTTCCCATCATGATCCTACACATACCCTCATCTCCATCTCCATCCCCATCATCACTACTCTTTGCCTCCTACTCCTCCTCATCTCCCCCATCTCTCCTCTACATGCACCCATGTACTACTACCCTCTTCGCATCATCTAATAATGGCACTAGCTCATCTGGGCTTGAGATTTGTGGGAATGTATGTACGAAGAGGTATTGAGCATACTCCTTTGATATCAGATCCTCAACAATCTCTGGATGAATCTTCCAAATGATGGCTTGTAGACCCTGGAACTCTACAACTATAGCATCATAGGACAAATTGGGTCCCCACTCAGTCATATCCATCTATTGCCGCACATAATGTGCCACTCCCTGGGGCATGCCCTGTACCTAGCCATACTATCTCAACACCCTCCATATAAAAAATCTCTCAATGATGAATCGGGTCTGCCTAATAAGATACATAGAATGACACAAAAATGGCATCTTGGTATCATCCTCCAACCATTGGTCACAGCCAAGATAGGGCCGCCATGTCACTGACTCTAAATCATCAAGTAATCTCCTCCAGTGCTCTAGTTTTTCTAGCCTAGGTTGAGTAACTGGACCCACATAAGCATGAACATATGGTCTCATGGCAGGTCGTTATCTATTTGCAACTAGATAGGTGACTGTTATTTGCTCACATGCCTATATCTAAAACAATGCGACTCCTGCTGACAAACTGGCCCCTCGAAGGTAGACAACCTAGCACAAATCACGGTTCAAATGGGCAAGCATGTAACATCCCCACGCATATCTGGTACCCTAAGCAATCAGGCTCTAAAGAATCCCACCCCATCCAACTGAAAGTCCCTTTGACCTACAATCAAGATAGAGGAACCCTCGAATGAAACCAACTTGCACAAACGATAGTGTGGCATAAGTGTCAACCATCTCTCTCAAAGGAATATCATAACCACCTATCCTAGCATCCTCAAATACTTTGTAAAGTGCATTGATCTCACCCTGCTTAGTAGAATCATATAATACTAGCTCTCCAACAATAGGTATATGCAGAATTTGATGGACATTTTCATGGGTCACTATCATCTCACAAGTGGGAAAATGAAAGGTGTTATCCTCACTATGCCACCTCTTTGCTAAAGCTATCAATAAACCCCTATTAATCCTAATCTGGGGCATATATATTAGAGAGGACAATTTGCATTGTGCAATAATAGCTACCTCAGCTGACACCAGGTGTAGAATCAACTCCCACATCCTTGGGAAGCGTTCCTAAATTTGTAGGACTAACAAAGGCTCCTATCATCATGCAAAATTGCAAATCATCCAATCAATCAATTGAAATCAATCGACCTATCAACCAATCAAAATGAATCAGCCTATCAATCTAATCAGCTATGGTGAGACTTTGATCAAATATCAGAAGCATCAATCTATCATTCAACCTCACCTATTATGAGGTTTATCAATCAATATATCATTCAACCTCACCTATCATGAGGTTTATCAATCAATCAATGCACCTCGCCTATCATGAGGTCAATTTATCAATCAAAATATCATTGATCCTCACCTATCATGAGGTCAATTAATAGTATCGTATGATTAATCTCATGATAGGTGAGATTCAATGATAGGATACTTATAATTTACTTCATGATAGGAAAGGACCAATGATAGTTTGATTGATAAATTGACCTCATGATAGGTGAGGTGCATTGATTGATTGATAAACCTCATGATAGGTGAGGTTTAATGATAGATTGACTGATAAACCTCATGATAGGCAAGGTTGAATGATAGATTGATTGATAAACCTCATGATAGTCAAGGTTGAATGATAGATTGATGCTCGTGAGATTTGATCAAAGTCTCACCATAGCTAATTAGATTGATAGGTTGATTGGTTTTGATTGATTGATAGGTTGATTGATTTTGATTGATTGATTGGCTGATTTGTGATTTTGTATGATAATAGGAGCAACTATAGAGTACTTTACAAAGTGGATTGAAGTTTTTCCTTTGACCACCATCAAAGGAAAACAAATTACATTCTTCATTGAGAATTATATTATCTATTGGTATGGCATTCCTCAATCCATTATCACAAATAATGGTAGACCTTTCAAGAATCAAGTTGTGTAAGAACTCTGTGAGAAGTTTCATATCCAGCATCAGTTTTGTACTTCCTACTATCCTCAAGCAAATGACCAAGAAGAGGGCTCGAACAAAACCATCCTAAAAATCAAACCAAGGACATTGAAATCAAGGGCCAAAGAAACATTGTTATAGTGAAAACTCATCACCATGATATCAACACCAAACCACATCATTTTAATGACATTAATTTGATTATCACTTGTGGCAATATTTGTGATGAGATTTATTGGTGTAATGTCAATAATATAATGTGGTTTGGTGTTGATATCATGGTGATGAGTTTTAGCTGTAACAAATTGGAAAGTTAATACTACAACTGAAACCCTAATTTTATTAAATTTGACACATTATATCATGTTTTGAGTTTGTGATCTTATTAGCTGGCCTCCTCCTCCTCCTCCTCATATCCCAGACATTAGGAGAAAATTATTCTCATCATGAATTTCAAGAGGAAATTCTTTTGATTCATCCATTATATTAGCTGATAAACTTATTGTATTGCTAATATGTGTGCAAAATTAATTGTTTGTCCATAGTCTATCATTTTCGTTAGGTATATGGCCATCATAGGTATCAATAACACATTCACATAGTAAAACAAGGCATTGATAATGTTTGATAGCGCATAGAAAATTTTGGCACATAGAAATTTTGTTATGGCACATTGAGATAATTTTGTGGCACATTCATGGATTTGGCGCATTGAAGGCCTATTTTGGCACATCCATGAGTTTTTGTAGCGCATGCATGCTTTTAGTGCATAGAAAGAATATTTTAGCGCATCAATGAGATTTAGACCAGATTGATGAATTTTTTATCGAAATCCTTTTTTTATGATTTTTTATCATGTCAGCCTTTGATTTGATGATGATTGATTTAGCATTTAACATTTACAATTGCTTGACAATTCTAGTTTAGAATCATGTCTTAGTTCATAGTTGCATTGTAGTTATCATCTTAGCTTTTATACAACATTTCCACCATTTCTTTTAGCATCATTATCCATTGTCATATCACCATTCTCATTTGCCACCTTTTATATCATAGCATTGAATTCAAAATTATCATACACCTTATTAAATCATGTAGGAACTAGATTCTTTCATTTTGAATAGCATCTCATTTCTCAAGATGTCATTCTAACAATCATGGTGCATACACAAATCTAAGAGACAATATGATTTAATGAATCCTTGAGAATAGCAAAAAATGGAACAATTTTAGAGATTTGCTTTGTTTTAATTTCATTAGCTTATGACTCAAATCTTTAATGTAATATATCTCATTTCTTGTGTGATCTTGTTATTCTTTGACACATTTTATCATCACCCATAAATTTGCACCCATTGTGGGTCCTAACCCCTTTTTATTGATGTTTCCTAGAAGTTTTCTTATAGATTATGGATGTGAATTTATTTTAGTGTGACCTTGAGTTCTTTTGGCACATCTGAAAAGCATTTTAGCACATAGAAACTCTATTATAGTACATCCAAAAGATATTCTAATGCATACAACATCTGTTTCGGTGCATACAGGGAGCTTTCTAGCACATTCGATCTTTATTTTGGTGCATCCATGAATTTTTGAAGTGCATGCATGCTTTTAGTGCATAGAAAGATTGTTTTAGTGCATTGATGAGATTTAGACCAGATTGATGAATTTTTTATCGAACTCCTTATTTTTTGATGATTTTTGATCACGTCAGCCATTGATTTGATGATTTTGATAGATTAGATAATGATTGATATCATGATAGGTGAGATTTAATTATAGGACACTGATAATTGACCATATGATAGGTTCTTCTGATTCATCCACTAAATTGCACGCTTTTACAAACATGCCATCAAAGAGTGTGATTGGTTGTGATGATTGTTGTCTTGATGTTGATGGTCATCCATATGACTTAGGAGAAGATAGAAGTTGTGATAGAAATGTAATGCCCAGCCAAGCAACCCCAAAAGGATACTAATACATCTAACATTTATGGCACCAATTTTTCTTTAAAAAGTACTAACATACATCATAATAATCATAGATAACATGAAATGAAAATAAACATGAACTACATATAACAAATCCCTTGGGTTTACATGACTACATTTCTTTTCACAACAACATCATTACATCACATGAAAGGTAAGTATACACCAGTAACCATAAGATAACATGAACATGGACAATACATTAATCAAATATTACAATATTACAATGCCGCTTCCCAACATGAATGGGGAAGATACATTAAAATGGAATGATACATTTGAAATGAAGGAGCACAAAGTTGCAATACTGGATCCAACTCTGGTTCAACTCAGGAGCCACTGTAAGGTTCAATTTTGCACTTCTCGATCGACGACTAGGGACCCAATGGGGTGCATAGCACGTTCCACCCAACCACATGGACCCTAAGGCCCACCCCCCGTGCTAAGAGATGACAAGAAGGACCCCAACAATAACCATCAAACAGAACAAGGATACAAGACTTCACAACAAGATCCACAATATCATAAGGCAATCTCCAGCACAAGATATAACCAACACAAGATGTGCCCAACATAAGAAATAATCAATAAAGTAGCAACACACAAATGCCAACATCTGCTTCCAGAGGCCCAAGAATAACTTAGAGGGAAACAAATCATACATGGTTGTTAAGGGTGGAGTGTCATCACAATGTTGCATGGGTTACCCTGGCGAATCTTCCTAGGCCCTGACCCCCAACTTGGGTTACCCTGGTGACCTCTTATGAAACCTGGCCCCACATGCAATCCAATGCGGAATCGATTATCTTTCATAAAGACAAGATAATGATCTTGCCATTCTAGACCTTCTCAACTCATCCCCAAGTCTAAACTAGCCCTTGAGTCCATCAATGAGGCATAATTTATACAGTTAAGTGTTTTAGACTACCTAATGAATTGATTTAGTTTTCACTTATTAGACTAACTCCACATGAGTTACCCAGGCACCACTTTGTGTGTTGGACCCCATGAAGAGCCACTCCCCACTAACAACATATCGCAAAAACACAAAAGGAAAGCCAACTTCCAAAAGAAACCTAATCCATTAAAATAACTACACCAAGTGAGGTATACACCTTCTCACGCTAGAAATTCACAGTAACAATAACCACATTCAAGTGCAAGGCTCAAAGCCACATAGAAACAATTCAAGTACAAGATCAACCTTCTTACAACCACCCATCATCAAGTGAAACAACCTGAAAACTCAAATAACCACATCAGGTCTGATATGGGTTATCCAAGGCGATCCTCCTAGGTCGTAGGACCCCCATACCAACTCTAGCATTAAGAAACCATATCCCCTCTAGCCTCGGGAAAAGTAAAAAAAAACTAACCCAAAATCATCTCATTACAAGTTCAATCTCAAAAATCAAACAAAAATCTTTCAACAGCCATTTGGGCACAAACGGGGTCCTTTCACATAAAGACAATGACCAAAATCAACTAAACATCAAGATCAACCAAGGCCAACCCAATATTCCAAAACATTTTCATCAAGAACAAAATTCAATGCTAACGATCTTGTAGTTTACATCTATGAAGGGAAGTTTTTCCACATATAATGACAATGGAAAGGAAGTCATGACATTAACAAATACCTATCCTGATATACTATATATATTCTTTTACTTTGTTTGAAATACTTTTAAATATTCACATCATTATCTAGTTGCCATTTTATTTTAATATGGGTATGTCAGTTGAACACAAAGAAGACACAATATAACTACATGTATACCTTCACACACCTATATATATATATAATTCAATGCTAACTATAGCTGCATTCATCGAATATATGGTGATGCTTTCACATAATAAATACTGATTTGAGACATGAAATATGCTTAAGGAAAATGACATAAATGTAAAAGTGATATCATCCACTACTAGAGGTACAAGCTAAGTTTCAATACAAGATTAATCATTAAATAGTTTGTTTGTTTGTTTGTTTGTTTTTTTTTTTAAATAATATATATAATAATCTAAAACTTGATAATCTAGAACTTATATGTATATCTAAACTCATCTCCAAGATTGTTGCGGGAGAAATTATGTTGAGATATGTGAACCATTTCTTTCATTTTGAGTAGATACGTTACTTCAGTGGAGAGTATTGGTGATTCCAAAAAAAAAACACATGAGGGCGGAATGGGATGATTTAAGACTTAAGAACTTTAAGAGTACATTGCTACTATTTTCAGATGAAAATAAAATGTTGTAAAAGACACACTTTGATGAGAGAAACATGCACAGTCAGCTATGAGAAATGAGCTAATAATGCAATCAAGATGTTTAATCCATGGTGAAGCTCAATGTTGACTAAAATAAAACAAAATACAACCTATAATGATGAAACGTCTCACATTAAGCAATGAAGTTATTAAAGGCATGGAGAAAATCATTATAGTTGATCATTAGGTGTGCGTGGTTGACCTCCATGCCCATGCTAGATATTCTGGGGACACCTTATACTGATGGTGCCTAAGGATCATATATAAATATAGGTTGAGTATTTCAAGCTACACAACTTTTATTTCATGTTGGATCCTAACAATGATGTGACCTATGTTGTACTCTAAAACACTTGCACAAGCCTCCTTATTAGAACAAAATGATCTCAACAATTTACTTGGTAATAAAATAAAAAAAAAAAAGAGAAAAAGTAAAGGTTCCATTCCGTGACAACCCTGATCTTGGAACATAAACAAACAAGAAAAGTATTGCAAGAGCAAGAATGCAAGCCTATGCGAAACAAAAGATTTGGGACAGCCTATGGTCGTGCAACCAAGCATAATGGTAGGGAATTTTATCAGATGGTGCAGTTCGATAGGGTTTTGCTGGAAGCTTTCCAATCTTGAATTAATTATGCACTCCAAAGTGCATCCAATATTGTAATCATAGCTCTAAGTGCATGCAATCACGCGGTTTAGTAGGTGGAGTCTATACATAGCAGTAATCCTTAAATCCAGATAAAATTGATTAAAAGGTGTGCAAAGAAAGTATATATATAGTGTTTAATAAACGACATGGAGCATGAAATGTAAAGGGCTTTAGAAACTTTAAATCAGATATAGTGTTTACAATTTAATCCATTAGATTATAATACGATACCCATTTAAATACTATATAGATAAGCATATATATTAAATACCACTAGGCAGTTTCAAATCACTAAATCAATTTATACTGAAGCTATCATGTATTATCATACAATATCATTTGACTACCCTGAAGAAATTTCTTGATATAAAATCAATGACTACGGAATAGAAACTCTAAGGCAGTATCTAAGACAAAACATCACAATGAAGTCTAATGAGAAATCAAAATGAGACTAGGGAATCATGGATGTGATATAAGCACAAGATTTTTTTTTTAATATAGAGATGATGTTCTAAAGGTGATTTTTGTTGTTACTACCAGAGCAAAGGAGAAAGTTACGCAGCTTGCACTGTAATGTTATGCGTTGGTAACCCTACATACAACAGTGTTAGCAAGGTTGAAGCACGAGAATTTATTGATGGATTACCCCAAGATATTATGTATTGAAAAGATATTATGGTGGTTTATGCGTGGAAAGCTTTCTACCAGCAGAGGCTGACAGAGGATTACAACCCTAAAGTTATGCTCTATCTTTTGTTCTTACCACTATTCTTCTAATGCTGGGAATAGCACTAATAAAAGATTAATATATTGTAATGGAAACATTCTAAAGAAATTCATACACACACTGATAGCAAAGACAATCAAGGAAAGATGGTCGAATACCTGCATAACGACCCTAAAAAACTTGACCAATGGCCTGAGCTCCTTCTCTCTTTTGCTCCTTGAGGCAATGTACAGGATCTTCTCCTCCTTTCTATCTATTTTTTGATTGCTTTCTCAGAAAACTTTTCTAATGGAAAACATGGGCATGATCTCCCTCCAACATTGAATTCAGATGACGGTTATATAATTGATTCCTTATGCACGTATATCCTCCTTAAGCAGAATAGATAGAACATCAAACTGGCCGATAAGATCATTGGAACGAGTGTAATCTAGACTTTGATTACAGACATGAATAATCATATGGGTCTTTGGAGTGACTCTCTTGTAGTCTCATCAATAATCATCATCACAGATTGTAGCTTCGGCTTCCAATACTTCTACATCTACAACCACGACATCCTCGCCTCCCCTAATCACAACTTGATCTTTATCTATATTTGTGAATAGAAATCAAAACCCGAAGGAAGGTTGGGGCAGTGGCAACATAGAAAATCATCTCCCTTATTTTACTCAATGAGATCCAGATTAATATTACTTCCTCTTCTCTAAAAATAATACCCCTCCCCAGGTGCTTTGTAACCAAACAACCTATCTCCCAAAAATTATGCCTAAAACAACTATTACACACCTAATGATTATTCTCGAAGTCAATGATCCACTTAAATTGGAATCCTTCATGGACGAGTAACCTTCTCGAAAAGCTACCCCCTAGCGGAGATAATAACTACTGCCTCCATATTGTGCTCTAGCAGTTCTCTATACATGACACAACCAAGCTACTCCATTACTATTTTCCACCATTCATTCCTAATTCTTCGTATGCAACAAGCCATGCAACCAACATCCTTAACTCCCCATGATGTTGCACGCAGGCTTATTTTTATGTAATCATTTATTTGCATGCTCATCTCTGACTCTCCATACCCAAAATATCCCACATTTAATTGTTATAATAACTCCCGTTACCAAACAAATCATTTACTAGTGTTTAAATTTTATTTTAGTTTATTATATTATTTATTTATATTATCATATTTAGTGAACCTTTTATTAATCAATTATTTATCAAAACACTTTTATTCATTATTCAAACAATTTTCAAATTGAATAACCCAACCAACAAACAAACTTACTCAAAACGTCCAGAGGGACCAATACAGAGGGGCATTACATCCTCTCCCCCTAGGCTTCGACTTACTCCTGGAAGTCATGAGGGTAAAAAAATGTATGTAAGCAAAAAAAAAAAACATCAACTCCAACAAAGGCATCACGACATAACGAAAGACACTCAACAAAACAACTTTCAAAACATGAAAACCATACCGACTTGGTTACAAGTTGGGGGTACTCATCCTCGTCGAGAATGATGGCAAGGTTGGAGACCCTTCTTGTCAACTCCGTATTTCCATATCATACCCATTGGGATTCATGAGGCTCGCCCAGTCCTGATAGTGTAGGTGGAGTCGAGGCTTAGTACCTGCAATCCTGCATAAACGAAAAATGTTGTATACAATATATATATATATATATATATATATATATATATATATATATCAAATCAACCTAGTGTAGAGGGAATTTTCATGTCGTATACCTCTCATGAATGAGTGATATTCCATCGTCCTTATAACACTCTACAATTAGTGATACATCATAAACAATCATCAATAACAATTACTAATCAGATGCAACCATAGTATTAAATCCACATGTTAAACATAACCAATTAATTACCTTCATCATCAAGATTCAAAGCCGACTACCTGAAAATCATAAACTAAGATGGAAACATAACAAATTAGCACCAGTTATTCATGCTAATTCATTGCCAAGATACATGTTTCTAGTTAAACTTCATCATTTACACAACATGTACTACATTCTATTCATTACTTAATGCAAAATCTCACAATATATGTGTCATAAGATCATAATTTATGGCCTTTTCAGAAACAGAAACATAATTATCACTTCAAAACACACATAATTTCGGATTTAACACACATACCCTACATACACACTCAAATTCACTTCACACCAGAGACACCACAAAGCAACTCAAGGGTAACACAAGAGTCCCAAAATGCATTTCTAGTAGGAAGGATATCGGTGCATTATGCACTACACCGAGGGTCCTATCCATTCCACCGTATTTTTGCACCTTTGAACCTACATCACCCAAAGACAAACTAGGAAAACCAAGTACAGACTACACAAACAGACTGACACACCCTTACGAGTACGAGCAACTAGGTCAACACAATGGGTTCATAGTGCCCCAGTGTATGAACCTACGCTCTGATACCAAGCAGTAATGCCCCGCCAAGCAACCCCAAAAGGATACTAATACATCTAAAATTTATGGCACCAATTTTTTTTAAAAAAGTACTAACATACATCATAATAATCATAGATCACATGAAATGAAACTAAACATGAACTACATATAACAAATCCCTCAGGTTTGCATGACTACATTTCTTTTCACAACAACATCATTACATCACATGAAAGGTAAGTATACACCAGTAACCATAAGATAACATGAACATGGACAATACATTAATCAAAGATTACAATATTACAATGCTGCTTCCCAACATGAATGGGGAATATACATTAAAATGCAATGATATATTTGAAATGAAGGAGCACAAAGCTACAATACTGGATCCAACTCTGGTTCAACTTAGAAGTCACTGCAAGATTCAATTTCGCACTTCTCGATCGACGAATGGGGACACAATGGGGTGCATAGCACATTCCACCCAACCACGTGGACCCTAAGGCCAACCCCCCATGCTAAGAGATTACCAGAAGGACCCCAATAATAACCATCAAATAGAACAAGGATACAAGACTTCACAACAAGATCCACAATAACATAAGGCAATCTCCAGCACAAGAAATAACCAACACAAGAAGTGACCAACATAAGAAATAACCAATAAAGCAGCAACACACAAATTCCAACATTTGCTTCCAGAGGCCCAAGAATAACTTAGAGGGAAACAAAGCATACATGGTTGTTAAGGGTGGAGTGTCATTGCAAAGTTGCATGGGTTACCCTAGCGAATCTTCCTAGGCCCTGGCCCCCAACTTGGGTTACCTTGGTGACCTCTTACGAAACTCGGCCCCACATGCAATCCAATGCAGAATCGATTATCTTTCATAAATACAAGATAACGATCTTGCCATTTCAGACCTTCTCAACTCATCCCCAAGTCTGAACTAGCCCTTGAGTCCATCAATGAGGCATAATTTATACAGTTAAGTGTTTTAGACTACCTAATGAATTGATTTAGTTTTCACTTATTAGACTAACTCCACATGAGTTACCCAGGCACCACTCTGTGTGCTGGCCCCCATGAAGAGCCACTCCCCACTAACAACATATCGCAAAAACAAAAAAGGAAAGCCAACTTCCAAAAGAAACCTAATCCTTTAAAATAACTGCACCAAGTGAGGTATACACCTTCTCACGCTAGAAATTCAAAGTAACAATAACCACATTCAAGTGCAAGGCTCAAAGCCACATAGAAACAATTCAAGTACAAGATCAACCTTCATACAACCACCCATCATCAAGTGAAACAACATGAAAACTCAAATAACCACATCAGGTCTGATATGGGTTATCCAAGGCGATCCTCCTAGGTCGTAGGACCCCCATACCAACTCTAGCAATAAGAAACCATATCCCCTCTAGCCTCAGGAAAACTCAAAAAAAACTAACCCAAAATCATCTCATTACAAGTTCAATCTCAAAAATCAAACAAAAACCTTTCAACAGCCATTTGGGCACAAACGGGGTCCTTTCACATAAAGACAATGACCAAAATCAACTAAACATCAAGATCAACCAAGGTCAACACAATATTCAAAAACATTTTCATCAAGAACAAACTTCAATGCTAACGATCTTGCACTTTACATCTATGAAGGGAAGTTTTTCCACATATAATGACAATGGAAAGGAAGTCATGACATTAACAAATACCTATCCTGATATACTATATATATTCTTTTACTTTGTTTGAAATACTTTTAAATATTCACATCATTATCTAGTTGCCATTTTATTTTAATATGGGTATGTCAGTTTAACTCAAAGAAGACACAATATAACTACATGTATACCTTCACACACCTATATATATATAGATATATATATATATATATATATATATATATATATATATATATATATATATATATATATATATTCAATGCTAACTATAGCTGCATTCATCCAATATATGGTGATGCTTTCACATAATAAATACTGATTCGAGACATGAAATATGCTTAAGGAAAATGACATAAATGCAAAAGTGATATCATTCACTACTGGAGGTACAAGCTAAGTTTCAATACAAGATTAATCATTGAAAAGTTTTTTTTTTTTTTTTTTAAATAATATATATAATAATCTAAAGCTCGATAATCTAGAACTTATATGTATATCTAAACTCATCTCCAAGATTGTTGCGAGAGAAATTATGTTGAGATATGTGAACCATTTCTTTCATTTTGAGCATATACATTACTTCAGTGGAGAGTATTGGTGATTCCAAAAAAAAAACATGAGAGCAGAATGAGATGATTTAAGACTTAAGAACTTTAAGAGTACATTGATATTATTTTCAGATGAAAATAAAATGTTGTAAAAGACACCCTTTGATGAGAGAAACATGCGCAGTCAGATATGAGAAATGAGCTAAGAATGAAATCAAGACGTTTAATCCATGGTGAAGCTCGATGTTGACTGAAATAAAATAAAATACATCCTATAACGATGAAACGTCTCACATTAAGCAATGAAGTTATTAAAGACATGGAGAAAATCCTTATAGTTGATCATTAGGTGTGCGCGGTTGACCTCCATGCTCGTGCTGGATATTCTCGGAACACCTTATACTGATAGTGCCTAAGGATCATATATAAATATAGGTTGAGTATATCCAGCTACACAACCTTTATTTCATGTTGGATCCTAACAATGATGTGATGTATGTTCTACTCTAAAACACTTGCATAGGCCTCCTTATCAGAACAAAACGATCTCAACAATTTACTTGGTAATAAAAAAAAAAGAACAAGAGAACAAGAAAACCTTCCATTCCGTGACAACCCTGATCTTGGAACATAAACAAACAAGAAAAGTATTGGATAAGTAGGAATGCAAGCCTATGCAAAATGAAAGATTTGGGACAGCCTATGGTTGCGCAACCAAGCATAATGGTAGGGAATTTTATCAGATGATGCAGTTCGATAGGGTTTTGCTGGAAGCTTTCCAATATTGAATTAATTATGCACTCCAAAGTGCATCCAATATTGTAAGCATAGCTCTAAGTGCATGCAATCACACGGTTTAGTAGGTGGAGGCTGTACATAGCAGTAATCCTTATTGCAATCAAGATACAATTAATTAAAAGTTGTGCAAAGAAAGTATATATATAGTGTTTAATAAATGACATGGAGCATGAAATGTAAAGGGCTTTAGAAACTTTAAATCAGATATAGTGTTTACAATTTAATCCACTAGATTATAATACGATATGCATTTAAATACTATATAGATAAGCATATATATTAAATACCACCGGGCAGTTTCAAATCACTAAATCAATTTATACTGAAGCTATCATGTATTATCATACAATATAAATTGACTGCCCTGAAGAACTTTCTTGAAATGAAATCGACGACTACGGAATAGAAACTCTAAGGCAGTATCTAAGACAAAACATCACAATGAAGTCTAATGAGAAATCGACACGAGACTAGGGAATCATGGATGTGATATAAGCACAAGAATTTTTTTTTAATATAGAGATGATGTTCTAAAGGTGATTTTTACTGTTACTACCAGAGCAAAGGAGAAAGTTACGCAGCTTGCACTGTCATGTTATGCGCTGGTAACCCTACATACAATAGTGTTAGCAAGGTCGAAGCATGAGAATTTATTGATGGATTACCCCAAGATATTATCTATTGAAAAGATATTATGGTGGTTTATGCGTGGAAAGCTTTCTACCAGCAGATGTCGATAGAGGATTACAACCCTAAAGTTATGCTCTATCTTTTGTTCTTACCACTATTCTTCTAATGCTGGGAATAGCACTAATAAAAGATTAATATAATGTAATGGAAACATTTTAAAGAAACGCATACACACACTAATGGCAAAGACAATCAAGGAAAGATGGTCGAATACCTGCATAACAACCCTTAGAAACCTAACCAATGGCCTGAACTCCTTCTCTCTTTTTCTCCTCAAGGAAATGTAAAGGATCTTCTCCTCCTTTCTATCTATTTTTTGATTGCTTTCTTAGAAAATTTTTCTAATGGAAAGCATGGGCATGAGCTCCCTCCAACATTGAATTTAGATGAGGGTTATATAATTGATTCCTTATGCACATATATCCTCCTTAAGCCCAATAGACAGAACATCAAACTGGCCGATAAGATCATTAGAATGGGGAGTGTAATCTAGACTTTGATTACAGACTCGAATAATCATATGGGTCTCTGTAGTGACTCTCTTGTAGTCTCATCAATAATCATCATCACAGATTGTAGCTTCAGCTTCCAATACTTCTACATCTACAACCATGACACCCTCGCCTCCCCTGATCACAACTAGATCTTTATCTATATTTGCAAATAGAAATCAAAACCCAGAGGAAGGTTGGGGCAGCGGCCACATAGAAAATGATCTCCCTTATTTTCCTCAATGAGATCCAGATTAATATTACTTCCTCTTCTCTAAAAAAAATACCCCTCCCCAGGTGCTTTGTAACCAAACAGCCTATCTCCCAAAAATTATGCATAAAACAACTATTACACACCCAATGATTATTCTCGAATTCAATGATCCACTTAAATTGGAATCCTTCATGGATGAGTAACCTTCCCGAAAAGCTACCCCCTAGCGGAGATAAAAACTATCGCCTCCATATTATGCTCCAGCAGTTATTTATACATGACACAACCAAGCTACTCCATTACTATTTTCCACCATTCATTCCTAATTCTTTGTATGCAACAAGCCATGCAACCAACATCCTTAACTCCCCATGATGCTGCAAGCAGGCTTATTTTTATTTAATCATTTATTTGCATGCTCATCTCCGACTCTCCATACCCAAAATATCCCTCACATTTAATTGTTATAATAACTGCCATTACCAAACAAATCATTTACTAGTGTTTAAATTTTATTTTAGTTGATTATATTTATTTATTTATATTATCCGATTTAGTGAACCTTTTATTAATCAATTATTTATCAAAACACTTTTATTCATTATTCAAACAATTTTCAAATTGAATAACCCAACCAGCAAAAAAACTTACTCAAAACGTCTAGAGGGACCAATACAGAGGGGCATTACATCCTCCCCCCTAGGCTTCGACTTACTCCTGGAAGTCTTAAGGGTAAAGAAAATGTATGTAAGCAAAAAAAAAAAAAAAACATCAACTCCAACAGAGGCATCACGACGTAACAAAAGACACTCAACAAAACAAATTTCAAAACATGAAAACCATACCGACTTAGTTACAAGTTGGGGGTACTCATCATCATCGAGGATGATGGCAAGGTTGGAGACCCTTCTTGTCAACTCCGTATTTCCACATAATACCCATTGGGATTCATGAGGCTCGCCCAGTCCTGACAGTGCAGGTGGAGTCAAGGCTTGGTACCTGCAATGCTGCATAAACGAAAACATTGTATACAATATATATATATATATCAAATCAACCTAGTGTAGAGGGAATTGTCATGTCGTATACCTCTCATGAATGAGTGATACGACATCATCCTTCTAACACTCTACAATTAGTGATACATCATAAACAATCATCAATAAAAATTACTAATTAGATGAACCATAGTATTAAATCCACATGTTAAACATAACCAATTAATTACCTTCATCATCAAGATTCGAAGCCGACTACCTGAAAATCATAAACTAAGATGGAAACATAAAAAAATTAGCACCAGTTACTCATGCTAATTCATTGCCAAGATACATGTTTCTAGTTAAACTTCATCATTTACACAACATGTACTACATTCTATTCATTACTAATTGCAAAATCTCACAATATATGTGTCATAAGATCATAATTTATGGTCTTTTCAGAAATAGAAACATAATTATCACTTGAAAACACACATACACTACATACACACTCAAATTCACTTCACACCAGAGACACCGCAAAGCAACTCAAGGGTCACACAAGAGTCCCAAAATGCATTTCCAGTAGGAAGGATATCAGTGCATTGCGCACTACACCGAGGGTCCTATCCATT
Organism: Sequoia sempervirens; assembly: GCA_007258455.2. Lineage (NCBI taxonomy): Eukaryota > Viridiplantae > Streptophyta > Pinopsida > Cupressales > Cupressaceae > Sequoia > Sequoia sempervirens. The sequence continues at coordinate 49,529,008 of VDFB02047397.1, read as the reverse complement.
CCACCATATTTCTGCACCTTTGAGCCTACATCACCCAAAGACAAACTAGGGCAACCAAGTACAGACTTCACAAATAGACTGACACACCCTTATGAGTATGAGCAACTAGGTCAGCACAATGGGCTCATAGTGCCCCAGTGTACAAACCTACGCTCTGATACCAAGCAGTAATGCCCCGCCAAGCAACCCTAAAAGGATACTAATACATCTAAAATTTATGGCACCAATTTTTTTTTTAAAGTACTAACATACATCATAATAATCATAGATCACATGAAATGAAACTAAACATGAACTACATATAACAAATCCCTCGGTTTACATGACTGCATTTCTTTTCACAACAACATCATTACATCACATGAAAGGTAAGTATACACCAGTAACCATAAGATAACATGAACATGGACAATACATTAATCAAAGATTAAAATATTACAATGCCACTTTCCAACATGAATGGGGAAGATACATTAAAATGGAATGATACATTTGAAATGAAGGAGCACAAAGCTGCAATACTGGATCCATCTCTGGTTCAACTCAAGAGTCACTGCAAGGTTCAATTCCACACTTCTCGATCAATGACTGGGGACCCAATGGGGTGCATAGCATGTTCCACCCAACCACGTGGACCCTAAGGCCCACCCCGCATGCTAAGAGATGACAAGAAGCACCCCAACAATAACCATCAAACAAAACAAGGATACAAGACTTCACAACAAGATCCACAATAACATAAGGCAATCTCCAGCACAAGATATAACCAACACAAGATGTGCCCAACATAAGAAATAACCAATAAAGCAGCAACACACAAATTCCAACATTTGCTTCCAGACGCCGAAGAATAACTTAGAGGGAAACAAAGCATACATGGTTGTTAAGGGTGGAGTGTCATCACAATGTTGCATGGGTTACCCTGGCGAATCTTCCTAGGCCCCAACCCCCAACTTGGGTTACCCTGGTGACCTCTTACGAAACTTGGCCCCACATGCAATCCAATGCAAAATCGATTATCTTTCATAAAGACAAGATAATGATCTTGCCATTCCAGGCCTTCTCAACTCATTCCCAAGTCTAAACTAGCCCTTGAGTCCATGAGCGAGGCATAATTTATATAGTTAAGTGTTTTTGACTACCTAATGAATTGATTTAGTTTTCACTTATTAGATTAACTCCACATGAGTTACCCAGGCACCACTTTGTGTACTGGCCCCCATGAAGAGCCACTCCCCACTAACAACATATCGCAAAAACACAAAAGGAAAGCCAACTTCCAAAAGAAACCTAATCCATTAAAATAACTGCACCAAGTGAGGTATACACCTTCTCATGCTAGAAATTCATAGTAACAATAACCACATTCAAGTGCAAGGCTCAAAGCCACATAGAAAAAATTCAAGTACAAGATCAACCTTCATACAACCACCCATCATCAAGTGAAACAACATGAAAACTCAAATAACCACATTAGGTCTGATATGGGTTATCCAAGGCGATCCTCCTAGGTTGTAGGACCCCCATACCAACTCTAGCAATAAGAAACCATATCCCCTCTAGCCTCGGGAAAACTCAAAAAAAACTAACCCAAAATCATCTCATTACAAGTTCAATCTCAAAAATAAAACAAAAACCTTTCAACAGCCATTTCGGCACAAACGGGGTCCTTTCACATAAAGACAATGACCAAAATCAACTAAACATCAAGATCAACCAAGGCCAACCCAATATTCCAAAACATTTTCATCAAGAACAAAATTCAATGCTAACGATCTTGCACATTACATCTATGAAGGGAAGTTTTTCCACATATAATGACAATGGAAAGGAAGTCATGACATTAACAAATACCTATCTTGATATACTATATATATTCTTTTACTTTGTTTGAAATAATTTTAAATATTCAAATCATTATCCAGTTGCCATTTTATTTTAATATGGGTATGTCAGTTTAACTCAAAGAAGACACAATATAACTACATGTATACCTTCACACACCTATATATATATATATATCCAATTCAATGCTAACTATAGCTGCATTCATCCAATATATGGTGATTCTTTCACATAATAAATACTAATTCGAGACATGAAATATGCTTAAGGAAAATGACATAAATGCAAAAGTGATATCATCCACTACTGGAGGTACAAGCTAAGTTTCAATACAAGATTAATCATTGAAAAGTTTTTTTTTTTTTTTTTAAATAATATATATAATAATCTAAAGCTCGATAATCTAGAACTTATATGTATATCTAAACTCATCTCCAAGATTGTTGCGGGAGAAATTATGTTGAGATATGTGAACCATTTCTTTCATTTTGAGCAGATACGTTACTTCAGTTGAGAGTATTGGTGATTCCAAAAAAAAAAACACGAGGGCGGAATGGGATGTTTTAAGACTTAAGAACTTTAAGAGTACATTTCTACTATTTTCAGATGAAAATAAAATGTTGTAAAAGACACCCTTTGATGAGAGAAACATGAGCAGTCAGATATGAGAAATGAGCTAATAATGAAATCAAGACGTTTAATCCATGGTGAAGCTCAATGTTGACTACAATAAAACAAAATACAACCTATAACGATGAAACGTCTCACATTAAGCAATGAAGTTATTAAAGACATGGAGAAAATCCTTATAGTTGATCATTAGGTGTGCGCAGTTGACATCCATGCCCGTGCTGGCTATTCTGGGAACACCTTATACTGATGGTGCCTAAGGATCATATATAAATATAGGTTGAGTATTTCTAGCTACACAACTTTTATTTCCTGTTGGATCCTAACAATGCTGTGACGTATGTTCTACTCTAAAACACTTGCACAGGCCTCTTTATTAGAACAAAACGATCTCAATAATTTACTTGGTAATAAAAAATAAAAATAAAGAAGAGAACAAGAAAACCTTCCATTCCGTGACAACCCTGATCTTGGAACATAAACAAACAAGAAAAGTATTGGATGAGTAGGAATGCAAGCCTATGCGAAACGAAATATTTGGGACAGCCTATGGTCGTGCACCCAAGCATAATGGTAGGGAATTTTATCAGATGATGCAGTTGGATAGGGTTTTGCTAGAAGCTTTCCAATCTTGAATTAATTATGCACTCCAAAGTGCATCAATATTGTAAGCATAGCTCTAAGTGCATGCAATCACGTAGTTTAGTAGGTGGATGATGTACATAGCAGTAATCCTTATTGCAATCCAAATACAATTGATTAAAAGTTGTGCAAAGAAAGTATATATACAGTGTTTAATAAACAACATGGACCATGAAATGTAAAGGGATTTAGAAACTTTAAATCAGATATAGTGTTTACAATTTAATCCATCAGATTATAATAGGATACCCATTTAAATACTATATAGATAAGCATATATATTAAATACCACCAGGAAGTTTCAAATCACTAAATCAATTTATACCGAAGCTATCATGTATTATCATACAATATAAATTGACTGCCTTGAAGAACTTTCTTGAAATAAAATCGACGACTACGGAATAGAAACTCTAAGGCAGTATCTAAGACAAAACATCACAATGAAGTCTAAGGAGAAATTGACATGAGACTAGGGCATCATGGATGTGATATAAGCACAAGAATTTTTTTTAATATAGAGATGATGTTCTAAAGGTGATTTTTGTTGTTACTACCAGAGCAAAGGAGAAAGTTATGCAGCTTGCACTGTAATGTTATGCACTGGTAACCCTACATACAACAGTGTTAGCAAGGTCGAAGCACGAGAATTTATTGATGGATTACCCCAAGATATTATGTATTGAAAAGATATTATGGTGGTTTATGCGTGGAAAGCTTTCTACCAGCAGAGGTTGACAGAGGATTACAACCCTGAAGTTATGCTCTATCTTTTGTTCTTACCACTATTCTTCTAATGCTGGGAATAACACTAATAAAAGATTAATATATTGTAATGGAAACATTTTATAGAAACACATACACACACTGATGGTAAAGACAATCAAGGAAAGATGGTCGAATACCTGCATAATGACCCTAAGAAACCTGACCAGTGGCCTGAACTCCTCTCTTTTGCTCGTCGAGGCAATGTACAGGATCTTCTCCTCCTTTCTATCTATTTTTTGATTGCTTTCTTAGAAAATTTTTCTAATGGCAAGCATGGGCATGAGCTCCCTCCAACATTGAATTAAAATGACGGTTATATAATTGATTCCTTATGCACATATATCCTCCTTAAGCCGAATAGACATAACATCAAACTGGCTGATAAGATCATTGGAATGGGGAGTGTGATCTGGACTTTGATTACAGACGCAAATAATCATATGGGTCTCTGGAGTGACTCTCTTGTAGTCTCATCAATAATCATCATCACAGATTGTAGCTTCGGCTTCCAGTACTTCTACATCTACAACCACGACACCCTTGCCTCCCCTGATCACAACTTGATCTTTATCTATATCTGTGAATAGAAATCAAAACCCGGAGGAAGGTTGGGGCAGCGGCCACATAGAAAATGATCTCCCTTATTTTCCTCAATGAGATCCATATTAATGTTACTTCCTCTTCTCCAAAAAAAATACCCCTCCCTAGGTGCTTTGTAACCAAACAGCCTATCTCCCAAAAATTATGCCTAAAACAACTATTACACACCCAATGATTATTCTCGGAGTCAATGATCCACTTAAATTGGAATCCTTCATGGACGAGTAACCTTCCCGAAAAGCTACCCCCTAGCGGAGATAATAACTACCGCCTCCATATTATGCTCAAACAGTTCTCTATACATGACACAACTAAGCTACTCCATTACTATTTTCCACCATTCATTCCTAATTCTTCGTATGCAACAAGCCATACAACCAACATCCTTAACTCCCCATGATGCTGAATGCAGGCTTATTTTTATTTAATCATTTATTTGCATAATCATCTCCGACTCTCCATACACAAAATATCCCACATTTAATTATTATAATAACTCCCGTTACCAAAAAAATCATTTACTAGTGTTTAAATTTTATTTTAGTTTATTATATTTATTTATTTATATTATCATATTTAGTGAACCTTTTATTAATCAATTATTTATCAAAACACTTTTATTCATTATTCAAACAATTTTCAAATCGAATAACCCAACCAGCAAACAAACTTACTAAAAACGTCCAGAGGGACCAATACGGAGGGGCATTACATGAAACACTGATTGCTCAAATGAGTATTCCCCCATGCCTTTTTCTTTCAATTTAACCTTTTCCACTTATTTTGATAAGGATTTTAATTGTCTTTCGTGATCTGATTGATTAGAATCACTAACGCCTTTGTCTTTTGATTAAACTTTCTCCTCAAGTTGATTTGATAAAGAACTTGATTGACCTCCGTGGCTTGATGGAGTGGAATCATTAATAACCTTATCCTTTGATTGGTCCTTTTTATCAACCCACTTTGAAAAGGAATTTAGTTGTCTTTCATTGTTTGATGAGCTAGTTGTTGAAGCTTCCCTATTATGTGGCACAAAAGTATCTTGTGTTGTTTTGAGTGTGTAGCAATATTGTGGGTTGTTGGAACCAGTTGCAATAGTGATTTATTGTCCATTGAAAGGGAATTTCAATCATTGATGATACGTTGATGGTACTACCTACATCTCATGAATCCAAGGACATCCCAAGAGTATGTTGTATGTTAACTCCTTTTCCAATACCTGCCATATTATATCTTTGACAACTAGTCCTACTTGTATTGGTAAGATGACTAATCCTTGGGAGAATCTCTCTTCATTATCATAGGCCTTTGTAGTGATTTTCCATCTAGGATAAATAGCAATTTCTAAATATCCAAGTGCACAGATGAGTTTAAATGTACAAATATTTAGACCATCTATTAGAACACATTTGACGCAGTGTTTGTGAATTAGAACCTCAATGTGGAGGGAAGTGTTATGTGGATGGGTGATTGATACATCATCATGTTTAGAAAATGATAGGAAATGAGGTGCAGTCAAGTGTCCCACCATATCCTAAAATTAGAAAACCTCTAGATCACTTGGTACCATGGTGGCTACTAGAGGGAGTTTATCCATTGTTGCACCAAACGGAAACCCTTACTATGAACTCTAGTGTAGAAGCCAACCGAGTGAGTTTTTGAAAATTTTCTATGTCACAGTGCAAGGGGAGGGAGGAATTTTCCCCCAAGATGCTCACCATATAACCATCAAGGATTACTGGCCAAAAGTAGAGGATTTAGCTTTGGCTAAGACCCAAAAATGGCAAAAACATGGGTTCCCTCTAGGGGGTGAGAGGATTGTGTGAATTGACATGGCTTTAAGATGTGGGCTATGGTATTTTAAGTGACCCTTGAGAATAGAAAATCACTTGAATTGTCTTCTCTTGTGTTATACCTGTGGAAATTGAAAGAATCAGACCAGATTCTTGAATACACACTCAATATTTAGTTTCTAGGCTTGATACAACTGTTTGACAATTTGTTGCTATGTTAGAGATCAAAATTCAAGAAATCATCCATTTGAACACTTAATTCACATAATTTACAAACTGGAAGCCAAGGAAACATCATTGTTTAGAAAGGCATACATTACATTCATATTGATAAATTAAAAGGAAAAACAACCAAACATAGTAGCAAAAAACTGAAAACTTCCAGTTTAGCGCATTCATTCACTATTTTGGTGCATTCACTACTTTTTCTAGCGCATCTTCTGAGTCTTTCAACGCATACACTTTTTATTAAATAGCACGTATCAATCACTTTATAGCGCATTTGTCAAGTCTTTCAATGCATTCATCCTCTATTTCAATGCATTCATAGCATATTCTTGTGCATCTAGGATATTTTTTGGTGCATCAAGCATTTGTTTTGGTGCATTCACAGACCTTTTTAGCGCATTCACTTACAAGTCACCTAGTCAAAATCACATACTTAGGGGCAATCTAGAGAATTTTTCACTTTTTCTAGTGCATCTAGTCTGTTTTCTAGCACATCTGAGTTATCCTTCAACACATAGAGTCCAGATTTTAGCATATTTAACCTCTATTCCAGTGCAACTGGTCTGTCTTTTAGCACATTTAGTCAATATACTGACACATCTATTCACTATTTTAGCACATCTAGGTAGTCTTATAGCACATCTTTCCAATACTCTTGTGCATCTAGGGCATGTTTTAGCACATCCAATAAATGCAAAACTTGAGAGCTCAATTTATCCCCTATTTGGTAGTTTGAACCAGAATTTAGAATCTTTTCCAAAACAAAATCATTCCTCAAGTACAACAGAGTCTTAAACTTGTTAAAAGTGACATTTACAAGTGGAATTATTCAAATTAAACCAAGATCTAACATCTCAAAGTGCCTAAATCATCTAACTTATCACATCCCTGATTTTTAAGCCAAGTTTCATCATCAGGATTTGTCATCCTTTCATCACGAAACAAAGCTATATAATAATATTAAACTTATTCTCATCAATAAAATTTGTCATTCTATTTGACTTAGTTTTCATCCTCGGCACTCCTCAAAAAAAATATCAAAGTTTAGTCAAAGTATAACACTGTATGCCCATTCAAACAAGATTACAAAAGAATAAACTCAAGGAAAAAGAACTTGAAACTCTGAACATTGAAACTCAAAACACCATGGCTAATCTTGAAGAGAATCCTAAACATGGAATACACAATATTGAAAGTTGAGAAATAACCGACGAAGACATCCAACATGTTGAACAAGATCCAATTTTCCACAAGTGATTAAAAAATATTTTTGAAAGAAATGGGGAAAAATACCTCCTAATGCTGGCTAATCAAGGTGTCAAACTTCCACCTAGCTTTGATGTTAATAAATTGAAAACACCTCCTAAAAATCCTAAAAATGATTCACAAGATACAAAATAAGTGGTTACCTTAACTCTTCAAATGAAAAACCTCCTTGTCTTCTGATTCATCCACTAAAGTGCTTGCTTTTACAAACTTTCCATCAAAGAGTGTGATTGCTTGTGATGATTGTTGTCTTGATGTCTTAGTTCATAGTTTCATCCATTAATCCAATCAACGTGACTAATATGGGTGCCAATCACACATAAAATGTTCACAGGTATTGGCATCATAACTGCTTGTTAGCTAAAATAATTGATAATATTGATTCCACGTTGATAGCTAAGTGTCTACAATCTCAGCTAACTAGGCTAAATTAATGTGCTAAGAAATGAATACATTAGCCATAAATATTCCCTAGATTAGCATTAACAATTTTTCATTTCTCTCTAATAAGTAGCCCCAACATTCAAGTTGTGCATGGATTAGCCAATTAAACGTATGAGTTTCTTATCTAAAATTAGGCCACTTGAATGTGTGCCACAAATACCTTCATGAACCTCCTGTAAAGCAATTTCAACATTGTTATGTTCAAGACATTGAAGGAGAGTACCATCAAGACCTTGTTGGTAAAGTACATCAACTATCAGAGTGTGTCGAGCTGCTTGTTGAATAAAGTTTCATTTTTGGTTTTGGGAGAAATCGGGTGGGAGGGTATTGTCCTCTAGATAGGTGTAGATTTTCTCATAGGTAGAAGCATCATCCTCGACTAGATGGTATATGACTTTGGATTCAAGGTTATCATAGGCGAGGTTAAAAAATTGTTCCACCATGAACTCATAATGGGATCATTTCTTAGGTATCTATAAGAGAGAGGCAATAGTTGCCATGTCATCAATAGCTTTGTTGTCACAAATTGAGAGCTCAATACTTTGTGGTTTCCCTCTGGAAGTATGCAGTATGAAATATAACCATCCTATGTGGAAAATTTGTAATGTATTTCATACATTTGGCAATACTTCAAAGAGGGGAAAAATGTATACACTTGAAATCGGTCAAGACAATTAATTAATTAATTACTAGTTATCTAATTAATCACCTCTTTTATTTCATCTACTTATAAATAAATTCTCAATTTATTTATATATTTCACACTTTTCTAAATTCTTCATCTTAAACCACATTCTTCTAAATTTAATTAAATAAAAAAATGTCAATAGTTTGTTTAATTAAATATCTTCTTACTAAGTTTGAATAATTACAAATTCAAATTTAGTCACATGTCTACAACACTTTTTGGCAACATCATCAAGTGTCAAATATTTGAATCATAAACTAATCAAATTAAAACAAAAAAAATCTCTAAAATCATTCCATTGTTCTACATTCTCAAGGATTCACTAATCATATTGGCTCTCATATTTGTGTATGCACTATGATTGTTAGAATCACAACTTGAGAAACGAGATGCTATTCAAATGCAAGAATCTAGTTCCTACATGATTTAATAAACTATGTGATAATGTTGAATGATGCTATATGTTTGATAAATTGAGCTAATATTGATTCCACCTTGATTATCCAACTAAAAATGTATTCCTTTATGAACAATGATGTTTCAAAGAACATAGAAATCTAGCAACATCTATGATAGAGGAAGAAAACCCTTGCTTCACTAAATTCTTTGTGTAGACACGTAAAATATACCAATTGACATTGTGCATCCAATCCTAATCACTAACATAGTTTCTTCCTGAATAATCCCTCGGTCTAACCATTTAATCAAATCTCCTTATCTGATTAAATTCATCAACTTTCATCTCTTAATTAAATAAATCATTTTGTCTAATTAAGTCACTCTCGCTTGTTAATTAAATCAATCCATCTGATTTAATTATCCCTATTTAATTAAATAATCAGTTATTTGATTAAATCTCTAAAGTATATCCATTAAATTAAATAAATTAAAACCTTATTTGATTTAGTCTAACACCATCTCTTTTAATTAAATAAATCAAAATCCTTATTTAATTAATCTCTTGTCATATTCCTCTCTTATTTGATTTAAATAAGTCCATAAATTTGAGTCAAATAGGTCGCATCATCTAACCTCTCCCATTAAATTAATTAATCTTTGATTAATTTAATCTCATCTCATGTCCCATCCTCTAGATAATGCAAGTTGCACATGAAAATAGATTTAATTCATTTATTAAATCTCTATTTTCCTTATAAGGCATCTTTTGGAATATTCTCTCAATTTGAATTCAAAAATTCCAAGTCAACATGTACATCCAACAAGGCAATAAATTCATCTTACATGTCCTTTTCCCAGCCAAGTGGCATTTATTGCATTTTCCTTACCCTCATGCATGTCATTTCAACAAATTTGAAATTCAAAATTATGCATTTATTGGCACAAACCCCAAATCTTGCATCCTTCATCCATTCATAGATTGACAAGTGGCATCATACCATTGGATGAATGTTAGTCCCACATTGCTCAAATTTGGACATTCATCCATCTTGGAATTCTATAAATAAAGAGCTCATATCCTCATTTGATCATCCACAATTTATGCAAAGTTACCATGCTCAAATATCTCTCAAATTTCATCCATCATCATTGAGTTCTTAGCTAGGTTTTTGCAGATTTTTGGCTTGGATCTCTCATCCTTCACCAACAAAGTGGATCAATCATCTTCAACACATCAAATTTGCACCTTAGGAATTGGGAAAGGGCCAATTTTCACATCAAATTGGCACCAATTCCCCCATGGGAACATGAGTTTGCACATCTAATTAGGATTCAATCTTTTTTTTATCATTTCCATTGTGTTCTTTAACATTTTCTTCCTAGTTTGAATGTTGTAAATGGATTTCATGGGGAATCCTTGTTTTGGCTTGCAATCTCTTGTCTAACTTGTTTATTCCTGTTGTTTTGCAGGTACCAAGGTTGGGGTTCACACATTTGGCGCTAGAAGGAGAGTTGGATATCATTCTTTCTCATATTTTCTTAAAATTTCCACGTTTTCACTCACACACAGAAAATTCCAATGTTGGGAGCCTAGCGTTGCTATTTTGGCACCGCTGACTTCTCAGTGTCACTATATGGAACCACTTAAAATTAAAACTACAACGTTGGACTCGTCCCACCAAAATATTTGAATTTCAAACTCCACCACTAGACTTGTTGACTTGCAAGAATTTTCAAAAATTTATCAAACTATGACACTGGGTGAAAAGTGTGACACAGTTGAGCTCTCTGTCCTAACACAGAGCGACACTGACTAGTAAGCGGCGCTGTGAGGGCACCGCTCAAAAATAAAACTTCGACGCAGTTACGAGTTGCGATGCTGGAAGACAGCAAAAAGGGAAAATTTAATTTTAGTACGTGCTTTTGATTTATGATTAATGTGTCTTCTATTTTCTGCTTTTTAATTTATGTATTTTCTAGAATCTGACTGGTTTTTTTCTTCCTTGTAGGTTGGAAACCAAAATTGAAGAAGGGAGAAGCATGAGAAGGATGTTCGTCAAATCAAAGTTTTTTTAAACACTATAGTGTTTGCTTAACACTTTTGCATGAAATTGTTATCTTTTTCTTCCTTAAGGCACTAGTTTTCATTTGGGTCTAAAAAGAATCTTTCCATTTCTTGCAAAGGCTAAAATGAACTTTAGGATCACAACAAGTTACTAGATTTTGTTTCTTGGATTAACAATTGAACAAAATTTCTTTCACTTGTGTTTTGGTGCTTAAAAAGAACTCACATTTTTCTTTGTAGATTTAAAAATAACAAGTGTAACTTTGTTTTTCGTGAAGGCTTACTCAAACTAAAGCCATTGGAAAAGGACATATGAGCTTCTCTCATGCTTCATAGCGATCTTGAGAATCAAAAGGCCTTTTTCATGAATTTAGGGTGAGACAAAGCAATCACCTCCACACTTTGATTTGGGTTTAAAATTGAACATCTTGTGTGAGTGTGAGTGGGGGCATTGTTGTGTATATTCTCTCTCCTTGTTGCCAACAAGGATTGATTGAGTTACGAATATTGTTCTTCATTCGCTTTTGTTTATCCTAGAGGGCCTGCCTTGGGGAAAAAATACTCACCCAAGGGAACGACTCAACCGGTAACACTCTAAATCCAAGAGTATTTCCAACCGGTAGATAAATGTGGGTATTGGAGTAAACACCAATATCATCCGGCTGATTCCGAAAAGATGAATCCGAAAGGGGACTCTTGTCGTATGGGTCAATCTCCAGGAATGGAAATTCCTTATTAAAACCCATGTGCTAGAATTTTCCAAAATCCTTTAATCTATTTGTTGGTGCAAGAACGGTCATTCTGAAGCCACCCCACACTTTTACAGTCTTCTAGTAGAAATGGAAAAAAATGCCATGGGAGTTTCATGGGTGCTAATGCTTGGCTGCCTCGTATAAGTGAGTGTCGTGGAGGGGAGCCAGTGGGGTCAAGCATCTAACCATTCACTAAAAGATAAGCATAGCCGGACTTGTCCAAGTGGGAATCCAACAAATATTGTCTTACACATCCATAGGATTGTACTTATTCTTGGGTTACAAAATGCATTGCTTGATTGAAAACACCATGGAAGCAAACACTTGAACCTTATCTGAATTTCAACCCCTTTTGAAGACAAATACAATTGACTCAATCCATATGTTATTTCTTGCCCTTGGGATTCATGTCCTTAGAGGTTTCTAAACATTGGATTATATCTCGATTTGTCTCCTTAAAGTAAACAATAGGAAAACCCTTGCCTTAAGTTCATCCAATTTCCACATAACATATCTTGTGGGGTTTGAAGAAATTAAGACATTGGACATCTTAGTTTGAAAACTAATCAAAGAAAGTTTTTTTGGTAAAATAAAGCCATTAAGCAAAGCTAAGCAAAGTGAATTTTCATATGTGTTGAAGACTCACAATCCCAAAGAAAAAATCTTGGAAATCCGAAAATGAATGTTCAAATGAAATCATTTCTTGGTTTAAAAGATCTATAGAAGCATTGTATGCTCTTCAATACCTAGGTCTAGGCAAAAAAAGTGTCTTTTAGGTTCATCTTAGGATCAAAAGAAAATCAAAATCCTTTTTCATCCATCCTCCAAAACATCAAAACAACATCATCTCACCATCACCTTTTGGAAAATCTTGAAATCATCCCTTAATGCTAGGCCTTTTGGAAAAATCAAACACCATCAAATCCTTGAGACTAAATCCTTGAAAAAATTATCAAAATCACCTTTTGGCTAGGTATGTGTAGATGCATCCTTTTGCATATGCTTAGTCAAAGTCATCAAAATCATCTTGTTTAGCTTAGTATACATAGATGCATCCTTCTTCGTATGCTTAGCTAAATTATCATCTTATTTGAATAGGTGTGGGTAGATGCATCCTTCTCCCCACACATACTCAAATCATCATATCTTGAACAAATCTATCCCTCAGATCATCATCCAACATCTTAGGGTCTTTTTGTTCAAAATCAAGGACAAACTCAAAATCAAAATTCCAAAACATATCTGAAAAGTCTGAAAAGCCTAGCATCTCTCATCAAGATTGATCAAAATACCATAACATCCACATCGTCCATCCCTCACATCATCACCATATCATCTCTTGATCCTTAAGATACCCTAAAAAAAAAACTTTTTACTTTGAGGCATAAAACAAGGATCAATCCAAAGAACCAAGAGATTCATCTCTCCTGTTCTCAAAAATTGATCGTCATTTTATGGTTCTAACTAGATCTCAATACAAGAAGAGTATGGAAACCAACAAAGAAACACCCGCTTCAATTGAGCTTAGCCAAACAAATGTAGAAATGAATCCTACCGAATCAAGTAATCCTTTGACCCTCTCATCATCCCAAAATCTGCAAGAGGAAAACCAAGGAGTAAATCTCACCCTTGGGATGTCTCATGAAGAAATAACTGAAATGCTCCAAAATCCAGACAACCATAGAATCATCAACATCATGATGAGGCTCAACTCTTCGTTATACATGCTTGAACTAGCAAAACAAGGAGCCAAGTTACCTTTGGATTTTGTTGTGAGTACTATAGTGGAGACATCTTTTCCTCCAATCTCATCCACCATTCCCATTTCATCTACACCCCCATCTCAAAACATCATGCAAAACATTCTGCAAATCACAACATCTTTTGCTCCAACCCAACCTAATGTCAACAAGGGAAACACATTGCTCAATTCTCTTCAAGCACACCCCCTTGTTAATAATCAAAACTTGGATGCAAAAACCACCTTGGAACAAAACATACCCCAAAACCCATTACACAAAAATGTTCCTCTCACCTTTCATCATGATCCATCATCATCATTTTTTCACACAACACCTCAAACACCTCTTCTCACAAATTCACAAGAAGAGGGAGATATGTTTGGACCAGGGGGCATATTCAACACTACAACATTTCCACAACAACTAACACCCCTTACATTTCCACCTCTCCCACCATTGCCATTATCATCCACACCACTCCTTGGTTTAGGACTTCCCTCTCTACCAAATATCAATCAAGCTGCTATCCCAAATATCAATCAAAGCATCATACCAAACGCTCAAAAATTTTCGTTGATATCGCAACAACAAACAACAAAAGCAAAAGAAATTGCAACATCATCAAACACCCCCTTAACATCACAAAGCATGGTCTCTCAAGGACCAATCACATCAACAACACCATCCATCATGCAAAACACCAACACTACTTTCATAAACACCATCCCAAATCAACCACCACCTCCACCACCACCAAATTTGACCACATCAAGCCAATACGATGCGGCCTTGCAAGGTGCTTTCCAAAGAGGATACCAACAAGTTCAGAAACAAAAAGTTAAACAACTAGCTATTTAGCAAGCTACTCAAGCTGCATAGTCCGCCCAAGTAGTAGAAGCCGCCTTACAATCGCAACAAGCCCAAGCATTATTGCAACAACAACAACAAGCCACCCAAGCTGCACAGGAATTGCAAGCATTACAAGCACAAAAGGCTGCTCAAGCACAAACCCTATTACAACAACAAGCAGCGTAAGCTCAAGCATAAGCCAAACAAGTACAAGCTTAAGCGCAAGCTTAATATCAGGCACAACAAGCTCAATATCAAGCACAACATCTTGCACAAAGACAAGCAGCACAATTGCAAGCATATCAACAAGCAATAAAGCAATATCAAGAGTAGTAAGAAGTAGCCGAATTGGCAGCCCAACAACAAGAATTGTTGGAACAACAACAAGCACAACAACAAGCGCAACAACAAGCACAGCTCTTAGGGCAGCAACAACAAGATCAACAACAAGTGTTGTTCATACAAAAGTAGGTGGAAGCCTACTTCGCTCGACAAAATGTACAGATAACATCGAACAAAACACCGACCAACCCACCCATCCAAACCATGATTGAAACACCCCAAAACATTTTCATCCCACCCCCCGATCCACAAAATGATGTGACGACACAACTCAGGTTGCTCTCACAACAAGTGCTTGATCTTCAATCAGGGCGAACAATGAAAACACCAAGCAACTTGTGTCCCTATCCATTTGATAGGAGCTTAATAATGAAACCATTCTCCAAGGGATTCGAGATCCCCAAATTTGACAAATATCAAGGGATGGGAAACACTGAAGATCACATTAGGGAATTCCAGGTTCATTGCATGGAGGTTGCATATGATGATACTTATCTAATGGAGCTATTTCCTAGGAGCTTGGCAGGCCACACTATGGAATGGTTCCCTCGCTTACCCTCAGGCATTAGAACATTTCAAGAAATTATAGACGCATTCATTAAGAACTATGAATGTAACATTGCAATGGATGTTAGTCTAGAAGAACTCTCACCTCTAAAACAAGGAAAGGGTGAGTCATTTGCCTCATTTCTAAAATGATGGCTATCCAAGGCCAATCAAAGCAAGTGGACCATGCCAGAAGAACAACAAGTTTGCACCATCATAGCCAACCTTGAAGGCCGCTTGGCATTTCATCTCAAGGTTTAGGGCATCACCACATACGATCAGTTGATCCCCAAGGCGCTTAGCATCGAAAGAGCCCTTATGACTCAACCCGCAGAATCAACATCATACCACGAAGAACAAAATAACCGCCCACCATCCAATTACAATGATTAACCTCGCACATGGGCAAGGAACAAAAGCGTTACTAATGATGGTATCGTCGATGCTAAGGTGGTCATTAGTGCCCCTTGCCAAAACACACTCACACCACAAATCCAAACACAACACCAAAATACTCATCACACAACACACCAACCCAACAACAATCCAACCATCAATAATCTCAATGACCAAAGGGGACCACCCCAATGCAAAATTTATCCCAAACGAAAATACACCATTTTGGGGGAACCACTTGAGGACATAATGAAAAATTTGATCGACGAAAAACTCATCAAGCCTCCTACATTTGAGAATTACCAAGAACCCGATGTCAAACCTCCTTGGTTTAATGAGAATCAACTTTTTGAATTTCATAAAATCAAAGGACATACCACAAATAGTTGCATGAGACTCAAAAACATCATCCAAGATCTCATTGATTAAAAAATCATAAATGTGGAACAACCTACGGGAAATCAGGATCTTAAGATATATACGAATCCGATGTTGAATCATGGCAACAAAGGGAATAAAAATGATAAAGGGAAGGCAAATGTAAATCATGTGTATGAAATAGTCATTGCCTCCCTAAATGAAGACTGCATGGTCATCACCATCAAGGGCGCCCATGCTGAAGATTGTGGAGTCACCACAAGAGGCAGAAAATTCACCATCATAGGATCATCCCAACCAAATAGAGTCCCTGCATCTAGATCCGTTCCTAGTGGCTATAATGTCCTAGATCAACTTAAGAAAACTCCAATGCGCATCTCCATCATGGAGTTGTTAAAAATATCATCAGCCCATAAGAAGATCCTTGAGGAAGCATTAGCCTCATCCATTGTTCCCACAGATCTTGGTGCAGAGCAATTCCAAGCTATGGTCAGAAATATCACTATGCCTAATCTTCTTACGTTCTCAGATCAGGATTTCCCTGCTCAACCATCTCACAACCGTGCACTTCACTTGGAAACCATTGTACACAAAAGAAAATTCAAAAGGGTCTTGGTGGATGGAGGTGCGGGATTGAACATATGTTCCCTAAGCCTCATCAAGCAGTTGCAAATATTAGAAGATTCTATCGACAAAGGGAAGGCTATCACGATAAGAGCATATGATGACCAAGAAAGAGTGTCTCAGGGCACGATCAACCTCCCTATTCAAGTAGGGATGACTCTCATGGAAACCACTTGTCAGGTCTTGGACCTTGAATTGTCATATAATATCCTCCTGGGATGCCCATGGATCCATGTGATGAAAGTCGTAGCATTGACCTTCCACCAATGTGTGAAATTTACACATAACGAACAAGAAGTTACCGTCCATGGAGATCCCGAATCATTTTCATATTGCAAAAATATTAAAGCAAAGTATTACAAAATCCCCCAAGTGCCAAAAAATCATGAGGGCCCATCCACACCATACATCGACCCCACCACCCTCGCATCCACTTCTATGACAGAGACACCTACCACTCCCACCATTCCCACCATCTCTAACATCAAGCTCATCATCTATAAGGACGGTTTTGGAAGCTACAAGCTCCCTAAAAATTCTTTTGTGATAGGAGAGTTTCCACAATCTCCTAGATCACGGGGTCGTCCACAAGAAAACCAAGCTTCCACATCACAAACGTATCCTGAAGACTATCCCAAATTCACAAGATGGGGAGACCTTGGCCAGGAGATTATTGAAGCAGATCCATCTCACATGTTATATCAAGATGAAAGACCAACACCTGAATTAACAATGGATGAAAGAAGCAAGGGTCTACAAATGATGCTCGCAATGGGCTATGACAAAAATCAAAGACTAGGACAAAATGATAATGGGCTCATAATACCTATCATGCCAGAGATGCGACCCATAATAAATCTTGGCCTTGGATGTACCCCTCTGAGTATAACCATACATGACCGAAGTCCTCCGGTTAGAACAGTCCTCAGCTAATAGCAGCAGAAGTATGCTCACCAATATCCATTGGTAGAGACATACATAACTTTATAATTGAAATCTATAATAGTAGCGATGACGAGGATACCATGACCAATCTACCTAGGTTATTTGAGGACACCACCCTGTGCATGATTAGTACCCTATCCTTTGAACTAGACCAACAAAATCATGAGATCGGCTTAGTATATCCCCAACTCATCGACTATGACAAACGAGGACCGCCGGTTCTTGATACATTCAAAAATGATGAGACACTCTTAGAATTTATGGGATTGCAGGATAACATTCCAGAGGGGTCCATAAAGTAGGGTTTATAATGGAGTTGGACACACATTCTTATTACTGGGAAATGATTGAATCCTTCAGTTGAAAAAGTGAGACACTAAGAATAACATCCAAGTCATTGAGTGAAAACCACACTGTGGCACTCTCTAACAAGAAAAGAGTAAAAAGAAAGGACACATCCAATAGTGAAAACCTCTCTGAGGCACCTAAGGATGGGGGATTCAATCTTCCTTTAAGAGCTATTCATCAGGAAAATTCAGCTGTCTTGGCCAAAAAATGCAATCCTGTCAACCTAGGAACAGAGGAGACCCCGCATATCACATTCTACACAAAATCACTACTATTAGAAGAGCAAGAACTCCCAGCAGCATTCCTAAGGGAAAGGCAAATAAACTTCACATGGATTTATGCGGACATGCCAAGGCTTGATCCAAAGACTATGGTTCATCATTTAGCAGTGTATCCAGAAGCAAAGCCAGTCAAACAAAAGCTTCGAAAAATGCACCCTCAAATTGCTCTATTGGTCAAAATGGAGCTAGAAAAGCTACTAGATGGAGGATTCATATGACCAATAGATTATCCAGAATGGGTATCAAACTTGGTACCTATTTCAAAGCCTGATAGAGCCATTAGAATATGCACGGACTTTAGAGATTTAAACAAAGCATGTCTAAAAGATGATTTCCCACTTCCCAACATCTACATGATAGTAGACATGATAGCAGGACATGAGATGCTATCACTAATGGATGGATTTTCAGGATACAATCAGATCATGATAGCAAAAGAAGATCAACATAAGATGGCTTTCACTTGTCCATGGGGGACCTACTGTTGGAACATGATGCCATTCAGCCTAAAGAATGCAGGAGCAACATATAAAAGGGCTATGACATTGATATTCCACGACATGATCGATAAGACAATCAAAGACTATGTTGACAACATTCTAGCTAAGTCAAGAAAAAGAAAAGATCACATAGCAACCCTAAGTGCTATCTTTGACAAACTGGAGGAATACAAAGTCAGACTAAATCCCAAGAAGTGCATCTTCGGCGTACAATTAGGAAAGCTCCTAGGGTATATAGTGTTAATGAGGGGTATCGAGGTGGATCTAGTGTCAAGGTGGATCCAGCAAAAGTAAAAGAAATCCTTGAGATGGAAGCACCAAAGACATTAAAAAAATTGAGAGGCCTCCAAGGCAACCTTCAATCCATCTGACGATTCATAGCACAATTGGCAAATAAGTAGAACCCATATTCTCACCTACTCCACAAGGGGGTAGCATACAAATGGGATACAAAATGCGAAGAGGCATTCAACAAAATAAAGGAATACCTATTGACACCACCAGTCTTAATGCCACCCATGCCAAGAAAGCCATTGATTCTATATGTATCAGCAACAGTAGTAGCCCTTGGAGCTCTCCTCGCCCAACATGATGAAAACGGAACCGAGAGGGCTATCTACTATATCAGTGGAACAATAGCCAGGCATGAGCTAAAAAACTCATTCATCAAGAAAGCATGCCTCACAATAGTGTTTGCATCACAAAAACTTAGACATTACATGTTGGCACACAAGATAAAGCTCATCGCCAAAGTTGATCCCCTCAAATATTTACTATCAAAGGCAATGGTCACAGGAAGAATGGAAAAATGGGTAATGATATTATCAGAATATGACATTGAGTATATGGAGAGAAAAGCAATCAAAGGTTAGGTTATCACAGACCAACTGATAGAAGCACCTATCTATTTTGAGAACCCTCTTGTATCAGAGTTTCTAGATGAATCCATTTTCAACCTCAATGTAGCTAACCATTGGAAACTATACTTCAATGGCTCATACACAAAACATAGATTAGGAGCTAGTGCCTTCTTCATCACCCCACAAGGGGATTACATACCAAGGTCATACAAACTAGCATTCCCT
Source organism: Sequoia sempervirens (assembly GCA_007258455.2). Lineage (NCBI taxonomy): Eukaryota > Viridiplantae > Streptophyta > Pinopsida > Cupressales > Cupressaceae > Sequoia > Sequoia sempervirens. The sequence goes on along the minus strand of VDFB02047397.1, from coordinate 49,508,852 downwards.
TGTACCAACAACATTTCAGAATATGAGGCTTTGACTATAGGTCTCAGGATAGCAATGCAATGGAACATCATGGCTCTCAAAGTGTATGGAGACTCTCAGTTGATTATAAATCAAGTCAATAATGAATATCAAACCAAGGACAACAAGCTCACTCCATACAAGAAATTGGTGGAGACTCTAAAGGAATCCTTCATCGAAATCACATTTGAGCAGATTCCTAGAGCCAATAATAGAGCAGTAGACGCCATGGCAGCAATTAGGTCCCTACTGGACATCCCCAACAATGTTCCAAAATATGAATTCCTGATAGAGCAACTTCTCGTGGCCACATTCGAGGTACCAAAATCAAAATTCGTGTGCAAAATTGTTGGTCCCGGTGATCCTTGGTATCATGGAATCTATACATATCTTCAAATAGGAGTCATACCTGCTAACCTACCATCAAACCTAAAACAAACCTTTGTTAAAAAGGCATCCAGATTTGTCATCCTAGGTGATACCCTATACCATAGAAGCATAAAAGGTACCCTACTATGCTGCCTAAATGCTAAGGAGGCATTAACCGCTCTAACTGAAGTACACAACAGTATCTGTGGTTCACACTCGAGTGGAATGACCATACCCAAGAAACTGCTGAGGATGGGGTATTATTGGCCCAAAATGGAAAGAGAAGCACATGATCATTGTAGAAGGTGTCTACAATGTCAGTAGCATGGGGACCTCATCCATGCTCCAGCTCAAGAGCTTCATCCTATTGTCATAGCATGGCCCTTTTCATAGTGGGGCCTCGATCTCATTGGAAAGATAACTCTGACCTCATCTAATGGCCACAAATTCATCATAACTGCAGTGGAGTACTTCACTAAGTGGGTGGAAGCCATACCCATGACATATATAACTGGGAAGCAGATTTCCAAGTTCATTCTGAACTATCTCATATGTCGCTATGGTGTTCTACAAGCCATTATCTCAGATAATGGGACACCATTCAAAATCCAACATCACTTCTCCACCCCATACTATCCGCAAGGCAATGGCCAAGCAAAATCTACAAACAAAACCATTCTAAAAATCCTCAAAAAAATAGTTAATGATGCAGGTCGTGACTGGCACCTACAGCTTAATCTCACCCTCTGGGCTTATCAAACTAGCATCCGCACACCCACTCGCACCACCCCCTTTTCCTTGGTCTACGGATCATAAGTGGTACTCCCCATTGAGATCGAGCTCCCATCCCTCAAGATATCACTACAAAACCTTATAACGGATGAAGAGTATGGGGTATCAAGACTAAATGAGCTAGAGCTACTGGATGAGAGACATATAGATGCTTTAAATCATTTGCAAGTCTATCATAATAGACTCAAAAGGAGCTATAATAAGAAAATTAAAAGCAGGACTTTCCAAGTTGGAGAACTGGTGTTAAAAGAGAATTAGAAGAATGCCCCAAACCCAAGCAGCAAAGGCAAGTTCAAACCCAATTGGATGGGACCATTCGTCATCACAACAAGTTACAAATCAGGGGCATATCAGTTATCAACACCCAAAGGGGAACCTCTACAGGAGCCCATGAATAGCTCCCATCTCAAAAAGTCTTATGCCTAAATCTTTCAAGGTATAGAACCAAAAAATCAAAAAAAAAAAAATCAAAAAATGTCCTGAAAAAATGGTTACTTCGGTGAAAACCTAGCATCTTAGTGACAACAAAAAAATTTAAAAAGCAAAAAATCCAAAAATCAAAAAAAGGAAAAAAAAAAGCAAACAGGGGCCTTGCGTAAATAAGCACTTTCCATCCACCAGGATCTTTATGGCTTGTTCTGCATCGTCCATCCATTTCGCTTCCATCATCCATCATATCCAGATCTCCATTCATCACTCATCCACTCACATCCGCACCATAGCTTGGTCTTGTTTTCATATTATGATCCCTCCTAGTACTACTTGGCCCATCCCCAAGGTCAATTTGTCCTGCCTTTCTCGGAGTAGTCTATTGCATCACACTGGGGGCATGTTCTCATCGGATCAGATTCATGTATGATCTTAAAGTCCAAAAATCAAAAAATCCAAAAACATCAAAACATCAAAAAATCCAAAAACATCAGAAAGTCCAAAAATCCAAAAAAATCAAAACATATCAAAATCCAAAAACATGTCAAAAAGTCATTCAAAAAATCAAAAAATAGAGTCGTCTGGTCGAACTACGTCATCTCTAAGCTTGAATGTAGGCATTGTTGATCTTTGATAATCCCCCAAGACACTTAGGTCAGTCCTTTAGGAGTCCGTCATAATAAGCTGACATCTCATCATGTATATTATCATCTATAAATTGGTCAAGTCGTCAATTGAACTACGTGGTCTCTGCGTGTATAACATAGGCAAGGCTCATTTGTTGATCAACCCTCAAGACCCCTAGGATAGGTCCTTAGGTTAGTCTCTTGGTCAAAATTTTAGAAAATCCCAAAACCTTGAAAAAATACCAAAAACAACCTCAAAACATTGCAAAAAATCAAAAACATCCAAATATTTGAAAAAATCCATCCACCTCATCTCACTTGCACCCGCAATAACACCACTCATAATAAACTGATCGTCATTATCAACCTTTGGTGAAACAGTTAGAAACAAGTCTAGCAAATTAAAAGTAGAACTCCAAACGTCAAGTCTTAAGTCTAAGTCAGTGCGTAAGCAAGTTGGTCATCTCTTCATATTGGTAACTCATCATCCAATCAGTCCCATATCAATCATCCCTTAGAACACTTTGGATAAACGAAATGACGTGCCGCCATCCACTAACATGTCCTAGGATGTATCCCTCCTACAATGGGCATTATCTTTTGGCAATAAGTTTTGGTTATCATCCTTAGAAAACACATCCTCTTTCCGTTAGCGGTATTGAAGAGCATCAGTTTATTTGTTTACTTGGTCTTTATCTTTTGACTTATCTTATTTGCGCTCATTCCAAGGACGTTTCAATGATATCCCAAAACAAAGGATTTAGAGAAACAGGAATGGGGCAATGATCATTACCTTTTTTCTGCTATGCTTGTTGGACGTTCTTGCAATATAACCTCGATGAATACTTGCTTTGTTAGGTATGTATGGAAGAGATCTAGGGAAACTTGTTGACTATTGCATGGATAGATTTACCTTTCTGTGTTTTGGTCTGAGGAGCCTGAAACTTCTTAAGTTCATCCTAGAAAGGTTTCCATATGTAAGGTATGAACAAGAATACTCTTATATGCTTGTCAAGTCAAAGTTCATCTCACTAGGTACAACGCCATCCTAGATTTCTATACCTTGATGCATTATACCATGTGTGTTATCAAACATAAGAAAATTTTGCCCTTTGAAAATCCCAATTCCTTGGCAAGTAATCATCATCATCATTTGCATTTGCATCATCTTGTGTCTTGTTGAAATGACTTCTTCTTTTCTTACTAACCGCACTAACAAGGTACTATGACAGTTGATCATCATCAACATCATCGCCATCGATCCTACATCCACAAATCATTCGCATATTGCATAAACATATCATATAGGAAACATACGCATTGCATTTTAATCATCATATAAAAAATTTATCATAAACATTGTTCATAGATAGGTGCATCCATCTCATTGCATTTCACCCATTACATTGCATCGCATGACATTATATCAATCATCGCATAAACATTCATTTTCATTTCACAACCATTTCATATTACCATCTATCATATAAATCATTTCATAGCATCTACGGAAGCATTTCATAATCATTTTTCACATAATCATAAAAAATAGGTATATAAGCATTTAATTCATTAGGCATACATACTTGTATAACATCATGACATCATCTCACCACTTTACATTCACATTCATTACACATTAACATATCATTACATCACATATATCATCATTTATTACGTTTAGGATAATAACATTTTTTATTCTAAGCATCTCATAAAACCATCTCATTATGCATTAACACCATTTCATTTGCATAACATCATGACCATCGCATTCATATTTCATTATCCATATCATCTCATAGATAACATCATAAAACATTCATTGCATAAACCATTCCACATAGGCATAGACGTATAAAATTCATTACAAACAAAACATATACACATCCACTCATAAAAATTTCATAAGCACAATTTACATATCATTTCGCATGTGCACCATACATCATATCATTTCACATATCAGACCATCACATTTGCATTATCATAAATAGACCATCACATTTGCATATCAAAGGGTAACATAATATAGATCTGTTAGACATAATCATAACATATGCATCATCAAAAATAAATGCATCCATAAAGACATCATTGCAAAACATATATAAATAAACCATCCATGCATAAAATAGAACAAGGTACATCGCATCAAAATCATCATCGGTTATATATCATCAATAACATCACTGTCCTAGTACAAAGAATAAATCGGATCACTGTACATATATGTCAATCAGTACAAAAGGCCCATCGAGCTATAAAAAATGAGCCCATAAGGCTCAAAAAGGTATCATAGCATCTAGATCAAGCTCGATCCTTGTGAATGTTTCCCTCGCCTTTGTCATCGTGACCCTCTGCTGGTCTGTGGCTGGCCCACTCTGAATACTTTGGGACCCAATCTGCTCTGGGTATGGCCTCATGATAGGATTGCCGATAATACTTTGCCTCTCGGATGGCATCCCTATAGGATTGAACTGACACTGTACCCTGGGAGGAGAAGGCTGTCATGCTCTCTATCTACTGTCTGCGGCCTAGTTCAGCGGCTGCCTGTAACTCTGCAGCCTATCTCTACTATACAGCCTAATCTCTCTCAGCTCTGAGCTACTCTCTCTCGACCCTCGCCTAATCTCTCTCGGTAGTCATGGCCTGGATCTGAGCCTGTAATTGTGCAATCAACGCATCTCGTGCATCTTCCTATCTTATTGGCTATACCTGTGGCTGCACCCAAGGATGATCATCGCCTCATGGTGGCTCCTATTGCTAGTCTTGCATGTGTATGTCTCTGTGCCCTAGTGGGACTGGGGGCACAACTAGTGGATCTTGTCGAATCACAACCCTATGTCCTCATCCTCATCCTCCCCCTCTGCCTCTAACTCTGCGCAGATCTGGGTCATCACCTAGAACAGTCAGCCAAAGTGGAGGTCGGAACCAGTCCTTGTAGGCCTAAGTGGTGTCTGGATCTACTAAACCCTGATCATAGGCCCACGGTCAGGGTACTAATGCCTAAAACTGTCAATTTCCTCTGAGGCAGGAATGTACTGTCCCCATGACACCTATGTCATGCTGCGCACAATAATGACTACATAGCTGTCATCGGGCCGATCCTGCAGTTCTCCAAACTGATGTTGCACATGCCCGGGCAGGTACCTCTTAATCATAGTATGCTCCTGCCCTTGCATATATCGGTCTTGGCAGTAATAGAATAGCTGATTGGCATCGTCATCCCATCTAGGCAGACCAAGGTATGGTCGCCAAGTGAAAACCAACATCTTGTCTAAGACTCGCCTCCAATAGGGGATCTCATGCTCACCAATGTGTGTAAAGGACACACCGCCTCTATATCATGCCACAAGGACATCGTCTACCCCCATCAAAACTGGAATGACACATGGACATTGTTACCTAATTTTCACCCTCAAGCTCAATCAGGCAGAATATCATGTGACAAAGGTTCGAGAAGGCCAAATGGAACATTTGCACAAGGGAAAAAATCATGAATCTGATGCTAGGTCGTAGGGAACTCATTTGTGAAGCCTTCCTTGTTCAGGTTCGACATGAAAATATTTTAAGGAGAAAGTCGCCAAGACCTTCCAAATGTCTTGGTGATTGGCAGGGGTTCCATCAAGTTTGAATGCTTCACCTAAAGGTTCCTATCGGCATGAGATTATCTGGGTCTCCCCGACCCATAATGCATTTGGCGAAATATGCATCTGAGTTGCCTATTAGCAAGACCTCAGGGAGGTCATGGCGATCCGAGTCCACATGTAGGTTCCCTTCAGCATAAGAATCTCCTTCGAAATGAGATCTCGGTGAATTCATGAAGTCTCACCGACTACCACGGGGCAAGAAGACACTTCGGTGGGAGTTATCTTTTTGATGTATGGTCTTTTTGAGTGCCTTATGTCTTGCCGACCACCAATAGGGATACATCTCGGTGAGAGTTTTTCTCTTCGCCATGAAGTGTTGGCGAATGCATTGGGTCTTGCCGACAAAGGAAAGCATGGAGCTCAGCAAAGGATATCGAGTTTGACAAAATGTCTTGCCGAAGGATAAATGTCACGCTAAAGAAATCAAAGGAGGCAGCATAGGCAAAGGAAAGAGAGCTCGGTGGGCGGTCTCATCGACAACTAAAGGTCACACTGACATGCCTAGTGCCTTTGGTGTAACATGAGGAGCTCAACAAGAAGTCTCACCAAAAGCTTAGAGTCACCCTAATGGGAAGCAGTTTGCCAAAAGGAAGAAAGTTGCCAAGATGTCTAAGCAACTGGCCAAGGCCTCACCGAGACTAAGTGATATCAGCCCAGTGTTTTGCCGATGACCAGAGGTCTCACCAAAGAAGTATGAGAGGTATCGCCATAGGTCTCCCCGACTTGCTCATGGTCTCAGCCAAGGTTGGTGCCTTCACCGTAATGTCTCGGCGATGATAGGAAGTCTCAGCGACTAAGTGGGGGGCCTTGATATTTTTTCCTTCGGCAGAAGTCTCGATGATAACAAAGGGCCTTGCTGAGAAAAATACTTTGGCAAGGGGTCTTGCCGAAGTAAGTTTGTCTCCCCGACTGAAGAGAATGTAGCTCATTTCCAAGAGTTAAGGAGCCCAACGAGAGGTCTGGTCGATAGGCCAATGTCTCGCTGACAACTAAGGGTCTCGCAGGGTGTCTTGCCGAATGAAGAGCTCGCCGAAGGAAAAGGAATTCTATAAGATGTCTCAGTGAATGAAGGTGGTCTCAGCGATGGAAGCAGGAATCGGTATGACTATTGGACCTCACTATGAAGTCTTCTCGACTTGCCATGGTCTTGTCGAAGAAAATAAAGAGCTCGGTGGAATGGAATGTGTTCAGGGTGACATCAAAGGAGTCTCGCCGACAAAAGATGAAGGGTCTCGGTGTAGCCTCTTTCTTTCGGTAAAACATCTCACCGACACTCGGGTGTTTTGCCGAATGAAGAGGAGCTCGGGGAGATATTGAGATGAACTCAGCAAAAGAGAAGACCTCGCTGTGAGGTCTAGGCAAACCAAGGAGGTCTTGCCGACAAAAGGAGCTTGCTGAGGAGTAATCTTAGTGAAGTAAAAGGAGCCTTCGGTGTAACATTTTTAGCTTGCTATTGAGTCTCAACGACACGGGAAGGTCTTGGTGACATAGGAAGTGTCATCAGCAAAGGTCTCACTGACCAGTGGAGCCTCCCGAAATGAAAGAAATTCGCCAAAGGGAAAGGAATTCTACATGACGTCTCGGCGAACTAAGTGGGTCCTGCTGACAGCAAATGAACCAAGCTCGTCGGGAGTTGAGGCTTTCGGCATGAGGTCCTAGAGACTTCTAGAGGTCTTTTCGAAGTGGATTGAATTTGGTATAGCATTGTGTTTTCGCCCTGGGGTCTCACCAATGTGGCTATGTCTCCCCAACTGAGGAGAGGATGGACTCATCACTAAAACATATGTAGCTCATTATGACTCTTGCCGACGATAATGACTCATGCCGATAAGTTCCAGAATGATATAATCGCATCAGGGAGACACGATGAGTGTCTCACAGACATTAGATTCTGACTGAGTGAGCCTTTGACCATCGACAGTCTCATGTGGCGTATGGCTAGCCAATCTGAGAGATTTGAAAGTGACCCATGGTAGTCTAAAGAATGTCAACGTGATGAATGTAGAATGTATCTGTTGTGAGCTTAGGAGCATTCAATGTAGCTCGACTAGGGGGTATTCAATGGTGGACATGAGGATCAGAAATGAATGTGGTGGTTGCTGCTAAAGATCTAAGGGCTTCTCCAAGGGCATTATTTTCACATTGACATGAATAACAGGGACACAATGGCAGACAACATTAACTCCATAAAAATATTTATGGGAGATCTTTTCTGGGACTAATATTTTTTGTAAGCCCTAAGGGGCCGAGATCTTTTTTGTATATAAGGCATTTTTTCCTTTTTGTAAAGGAGTTCTGATGTATGCTCCTCTGAAGTCTGTGACCCTTTTTGTAGTCCTCTCTTAGACTAGCAGGACTCTGTAACTCAATTTGGAACATAATATACAAAATCTACCTTGGTTACCATTGATGGTCCATCATTCTGCCTTTTGATTCTTGTCAAGTATAGTGCATTCTTTTTAAGTGATTCATTGAGCTACTTTGTGAAATATTCTCTTTCCTTATAGCTTTTTTTTCACGTCTTGCATTTCTTTGTAGAAGTAGTATCATGTAGGTTACAAACTATGTTTACTTAATCTAGCACATGAGCTTCTAGTTAGTGAAAATCTGCTTTTCTTTCTTGGAGGCATGTGCATGTCAAACCTATTTGAATGTGTGATCTATAGGATCTTGTTGTGCAGTCTCATGGTTGTCACCAGTATTCAAGTGTAGCTCGAGTATCTCATTGTTCCTATCATTTCAGTGCATCACCTTAGAGTTTAATTTTCATTTTTATGCATTATCTCTCTCCCTTTTCCTTAAAAAAATTAGTACTTTTAGGTTACACCAAAGGAAGTCGGCCTTCTCCGGAGGTTGACCTCTGTCTATAAAGAAACCCACATTTTTAGAGGTCTTCCCATGTTACACTAAGGCATTGAACATTAGGTTCAACAAGGGTGCAAATTCAAGGGATAACAGTTTTGGCATGCCCAGTGGGACTGTGAACTACTTCTCAGTTCATGTTTATGCATTTTATTGCTGCTGTTTGATGTGTGCAGCAGTAGTTTCAGCCTTTTGGAGGCATTTTCTTTACATACCTGGTGACTCCGAGCTCAAATTTTCTAGTTTCATAGACACAAGTCTTGGTATGTCTCAAAATAATTTGTTAATTCAGAGTTTCCAGCTCTTTAACTAAAAAGATTTCAAATAATTATGAAGATGCTTACTATTACCCTCCATATCATGAGTATGTTTCTCTTGCACATCCATATCAAAGTGTATTGGACCTGCTCCAATAGATTGACCATACATTGTGGGATCTCAATCAAGGTCTTCACAATATGAAGATTAATGATATTAGTAAGGTGCTTGTGTGCCTATCTAGGATATTGGTTGATATCAAGATGCAGCAGGGTACCATTATGCGACAATAAGAAGTGGTTGAGAAAGTCAACTTTTATGGTCAAGAAAGAGTGGCAAAAAGAATCTGGTTTGAGGAAGGAGTTGAACAAGAAATAACTGCTAAGGAAGAACAAATGAAGCTACTCTTTGCTAAGGTGCAGAATAGTCAAGCTTATTCAGATTATCATTACCAATTAATGGAGGAGTTGCAAAATAAGCAATTTTAAGAGAACCTTGCCCAACAGCTGGCTGTAAAGGAGGCAGAAAGGAGGCTAAAATTTTTCAAACAAGAGGTTCCCAAGTACAATTTTTCCAGCTTTAGGCAAAGTCAGCCTCTTGACTCCCCTAGTAAGTCTTCTTAGCTTGAAATTCCAATCTTTAGGGGATTCAATTCGATGGAAGAAAATGTAGTACCTGAACAAGATCATTCCATCATCCCTCAAAAGCAACCCAGTGATCAGCTTGGTTCAGTCACTATGGGGGAGGATAGCATCTCAAATTTGTTACATCTAGCTATGGAGGAATATAGAAGACAACAACAGCAAATGATTGAACAACAAGAAAGCATGGGTGGGTTGCTTATTGACGATAATAAGCAAGACAATAGGGCCTCAATTCAGGGAGAACAACCTGAGATTGAACCTGATATTATCCTCCAAGGTGGGAGCTTTGATTTTTTTGAACATGTTGGGGTTGGAAAAGCTATTGTTGAGTTTTTTGAGGAGGAAGCTAACTTTGATCCTTGTGAAGACTCAGAAGTAGTTGATAGTCATGATGAACTAGGACAACAGGTTCATGAACTTGAGCAAATGTTGAAACATCAGGAGGAGCCTAATGAGCCTGATTTGCAAGGTTATAACTGGTTGTAGGGGCTTCCATTCCATTATGGAGAGGAGCTTGAGGCTACATCATCGCTTGAATTATTTCCCCCCTTTATTGAGGAAAACAAGCTTGAATTAGAATGTAACTCTTCCAGTGATGATGAGAATTATGAGCAGCTTCCTTTCTGGTCTATAAAGGAGCCTGAGGTTGATGAATTGATTAAAGATGTGATGGAGGAAGCTATCTCTTTGTTCTCCGTTGAAGAAATAAGTGTTCATTTAGGAAAGCATGAACATACTGAAGAGGTTTCTATTATTTCACTAATTCAGTCATAGAGATGAGATCTTCCCAGCTAGCAAGGTGATAGAATGGCAACTCATGAGTAAAAGATCAGCAAGGAAAGTGCAAGCTTTTCCCTTACTAAAGGCTTCCCTATCAGGCATCTAGCCAAAATGGAGACTAGTAAAGATATCGATACCTTGCTTACACCCAAGCATGAGGGTACAACTATGGAGGAACACACTCAAGTTACCTTTCCACCTTAGAAAAAGAATGTTTACATTCCGTATGAAAAGGTTAGTAAACTTGAATATGTTTTACAAGAGATCTTACAGCCATCCGTTGAAGTGTCATGCATGCTTCATTTCTCTTTAGTTGTTCTCCAACATGGCAAACATTGTAATTTTTTAAGAAAGGGCAGTTATTTTACCCAACCTATCAATGGGCTTGTTTGACCAATTTATTATTGGTTAGTGTAGGGTAGGTTTATATGTAGTTTATATTCCTAAGTGTTGTTTCAGCACAGTTAAATAGTTTCCCTTCTGCAGTTTTTCTTGTTTTCAATAAGTTTACAGGTGATCTGTGTCTCAAGTTACAATGTACAAAGTTGTTCCAAGTCTGTTTTTGAAATTTCCCAATGATTCCATGCCTAATGGATGGGCCTAGGCTACTGGTCTTCATGTTTAGCAAGAAAACATCCAGCAAAGGTCGCTAGAAATATTACCTAATTTTCACCCTCAAGCTCAATCAGGAAGAATATCATGTGACAAAGGTTTGAGAAGGCCAAATGGAACATTTGCACAAGGGAAAAAATCATGAATCTACTGCTAGGTCACAAGGAACTTAGTTGGGAAGCTTGCCTTGTTCAGGTTCGGCATGAAAATATTTTAAGGAGAAAGTCGTCAAGACCTTCCAGATGTCTTGTTGACTGGCAGGGGTTCCATCAAGTCTGAATGCTTCACCTACAGGTTCCTATCGACATGAGATTATCTGGGTCTCCCCAACCCATAATGCATTTGGAAAAATATGCACTTCAGTTGCCTATCGGCAAGACCTTCGGGAGGTCACGACGATCCAAGTCCACATGTAGGTTCCCTTCGGCATAAGAATCTCCTTCGGAATGAGGTCTTGGTGAATTCATGAAGTCTCACCGACTACCTTCGGGTGAGCAAACACTTTGACAGGAGTTATCGTTTCGATATTTGGTCCTGTCAAGCACCTTATGTCTTGCCGACCACCGATAGGGATACATCTTGGTGAGAGTTCTTCTCTTCACCATGAAGTGTCGGCGAATGCATCGGGTCTTGCCGACAAAGCAAAGCATTGAGCTCGGCAAAGGATATCACCTTCGGAAAAATGTCTTGCCGAAGTATAAAGGTCACGCTGATGAAATCAAAGGAGGCGGCATCAGAAAAGGAAAGAAAGCTTGGCGGGAGGTCTCATCGACAACTAAATGTTACGCCAACATGCCTGGCACCTTTGGTGTAACACGAGGAGCTCAGCAGGAAGTCTCGCCTAAAGCAGAGAGTCACCTCGATGGGAAGCAATTCGCCAAAAGGAAGAAAGTTTCCAAGATGTCGCGGTGACTGGCCAAGGCCTCACTTAGAGTAAGTGATATCGCCCCAGTGTTTTGCCGATGACCAAAGGTCTCACTGAAGAAGTATGAGAGGTATCGCCATAGGTCTCCCCGACTTACTCGTGGTCTCAGCCAAGGTTTGTTCCTTCGCCGTAATGTCTTGGTGATGATAGGAAGTCTCACCGACTGAGTGGGGGGCCTTGATATGTTTTCCTTTGGCAGGAGTCTCGACGACAACAAAGGGGTTCGCTGAGAAAAAGACTTCAGCAAGGGGTCTTGCCGAAGTAAGGTTGTCTCCCTGACCGAAGAGAATGTAGCTCATTGCCAAGAGATAAGGAGCCTAACTAGAGGTCTAGCTAACAGGCCAATGTCTCACCGACAACTAAGGGTCCCGTCGGGTGTCTTGTCGAATGAAGAGCTCACCGAAGGAAAAGGAATTCTATAAGATGTCTTAGCGAATGAAGACGGTCTTAGCGACGGAAGTAAGAATCGGTATGACTGCTGGACCTCGCTATGAAGTCTTCCCGACTTGCCATGGTCTTGCCGAAGGAAATAAAGAGCTCAGTGGAATGGAATGCGTTTGGGGTGACATCAAAGGAGCCTCTTCGAAAGAAGATGAAGGGTCTCGATGTAGCCTCTTTCTTTCGGTAAAACATCTCACTGACACTCGGGTGTCTTGTCAAATGAAGAGGAGCTCAGGGAGATATCGAAATGAACTCAGCGAAAGAGAAGACCTCGATGTGAGGTTTGGCCGAACCAAGGAGGTCTCGCCGAAAAAAGGAGCTCGCTGAGGAGTAATCTCAGTGAAGTAAAAGGAGCCTTCGGTGTAACATTTTTAGCTCGCTATTGAGTCTCAACGACACGGGAAGGTCTTGGTGACATAGGAAGCATCATCAGCAAAGGTCTCACCGACTAGTGGACCCTCCCAAAATGAAAGAAATTCGCCAAGGGTAAAGGAATTCTACATGACGTCTCAGCGAACTAAGGGGGTCCTGCCGACAGCAAATGAACCAAGCTCACTAGGAGTTGAGGCTTTTGACATGAGTTCCTAGTGACTTCTTGAGGTCTTTTCGAAGTGGATTGACTTCGGTATAGCATTGTATTTTTGCCCTGGGGTCTCACTGATGTGGCAATGTCTCCCCGACTAAGGAGAGGATGGACTCATCGCTGAAACATATGTAGCTCATTATGACTCTTGCCGACGATAATGAGTCATGCTGATAAGTTGCAGAATGATATAATTGTATTGGGGAGACATGATGAGTGTCTCACCGACATTAGATTTTGACTGAGCGATCCTTTGACCGTCGGCAGTCTCATGTGGCATATGGCTAGCGAATCTAAGAGATTTGAAAGCGAGCCGTGGCAGTCTAAAGAATGTCAATGGGATGAATGCAGCACGTACCTGTTGTGAGCTCAGGAGCATTCAAAGCAACTCGACTGGGGGGAATTGAAAGGTGGACACGAGGATCAAAAATGAATGCAGTGGTTGTTGCTAAAGATCTGAGGGCTTACCCAAGGGCAATCTTTTCACACTAACATGAACAGTAGGGACACAATGGCAGACAACATTAACTCCATAAAAAGATCTATGGGAGATCTTTTCTGGGACTGATATTTTTTGTAAGCCCTAAGGGGCGAGATCTTTTCTATATATAAGACATTTTTGCCTTTTTGTAAATGATTTCTGATGTATTTTCCTCTGAAGTCTATGACCCTTTTTGTAGTCCTCTCTCAGACTAGCAGGATTCTATAACTCAATTTGGAACATAATATACAAAATCTACCTTGGTTACCATTGATGGTCCATCATTTTGCCTTTTGATTCTTGTCAAGTATAGTGCATTCTTTTTAAGTGATTCATTGAGCTACTCAGTGAAATATTCTCTTTCCTTATAGCTTTTGTTTCACGTGGTGCCTTTCTTTGCAGAAGTAATATCATGTAGGTTACAAATTGTGTTTACTTAATCTAGCACATGAGCTTCTAGTTAGTGAAAATCTACTTTTCCTTCTTGAAGGCATGTGCATGTCAAACCTGTTTGAATGTGTGATCTACAGGATATTGTTGTGCAGTCTCATGGCTGTCACTAGTATTCAAGTGTAGCTCGAGTATCTCATTGTTCCTGTCATTTCCATGCATCACCTTAGAGTTTATTTTTTATTTTTATGCATTATCTCTCTCCCTTTTCCTTCAAAAAATTAGTAGTTTTAGGTGACACCAAAGGAAGCCGGTCTTCTCCGGAGGTTGACCTCTGTCTATAAAGCAACCCACATCTTTAGAGGTATTCCCATGTTACACTGAGGCGTTGAAGATCAGGTTCAACAAGGGTGCAACTTCAGGGGATAACAGACGTAGCACAGAAATGTGCTCCCACTCCCAGATGTGAAGTAAAGTCACCCCAGCCCCCAGTGCTCTCCCATCCATGTAAACGTACTCATGGAGGTCCCTATAAAGTAAAGCTATAAGAACAGGTTCCCATGCAAAACAAACTGGCCTGTCTCAGACCATCTGCTCCCAACAATACCCCCAGCTAGGACTGAAGTATCGCCCTCATCTTTCTGTGGCAACAAGACCTGAGATGATAGGTGCAACCATCCAGTGGTAGGTAGGTGCTATGACCCTATTTCTCTCTAGCTCTATCTGTACCTCACAGAAGATGATGTCCCATGTGGCAAGGACTCTGTAGTAGGCCTTGTGCCCCTCGTCCATATCGAAAATCATTTGTTGGCCATGAATCGACAATCGTAGAATGCGCCAAACATCCTCTAGAGTGACAGTAGCCTCGCTAGTGGGGAGATGAAATGAGGACATCTTGTTGTTCCATCTCTCGGCTAGTGTTGATAACATCCCTAGGTGAGTGCGCATGGGTGCCGTGTATGCAATGTTCCACAACCCTGCAACCTCGAGTCGATCCTGGTCCCTATCACTCAAGTCTCGCAAGATGCTAACCAAATCTCGCGACCTGTGCTCCCGAGAGTAGAGCTCCCTCACCGTGTCCTACATCAAGGAAGATCATCATGATAAATTTTTTTGCAAAATTCTCTGCCAAGCATTCAAAAAACTTCCCCAGTGGCACAGATTGTCATGGCATCGCAGTTTGATTTTACTCAAACTTCGATGCTAGAGTCCAAAAAGAGAAAAATTGCACTGCTGCAGTGCACTTTCTCTTCTAGCGTTGTAGTTTGGGTGAATTCAGCAATGCTGCATCACACTTTATCAAACTAGCTCACTGAACCCAAGCTCAGCATCAGATTTTGTAAACTCTGAACTGTACATACCGGTGCCCCGATGCCAGGTGGTCGCTGGTACGTCCGAACTCGATCAGTGATGTGTGGGGGAAGTTTTCATTGTGCCATATCGGTAGAGAGTCAGAGCTTAAATCTCAAGGTTGCTAGCATAGGTGTGTGAAAATGACTTGAAAGTGACCCCTCAGACCCCTTTTAAGCCTAAAAATTAGGGTTTTTTCACCCTGTGTCGCTGTCCTGCTAGGGTTTTGGACCCCCGAACCTGTTTTTGTCCAATTAAGGCTTGTTTTTTATTATTTTATTGTGTTTAGACACGTTTTTAGCCTCCTGGAGACCTTTCAGACCTATTGTGTACTTTGTCATCTTTTTTCACAAGATCACCCAAAAAATTAAAATTTTCGTCTGATCTCTCGAGGGGGCATTATAATGGCATGTTTTCTCTCACCATGCAGCAGTGGGGCAAGTTTTTAAAATATCAAAAAAAATTGGCTTTGATCAAGATCATTTATTCTTTGAACCAATGCAACGAGTGCATTTCTTGAAAGAGGGGCAAAATGTAGACACATAAAATATACTAATTGAGATTGTGCATATCATCCTAATTACTAACATCGTTTCTTCCTGAATCATCCCTCGGTCTAACCATTTAATCAAATCTCCTTATCTGATTAAATTCATCAACTTTCATCCCTTAATTAAATAAACCATGTTGTATAATTAAGTCACTCTCTCTTGTTAATTAAATCAATCCATCTGACTTAATTATCCCTATTTAATTAAATAATCAATTATTTGATTAAATCTCTAAAGTCTATCCATTAAATTAAATAAATTAAAACCTTATTTTATTTAGTCTAATACCATCTCTTTTAATTAAATAAATCAAATCCTTATTTAATTAATCTCTTGCAATATTCCTCTCTTATTTGATTTAAATAAATCCATAAATTTGAGTCAAATAGGTCACATCATATAACTTCTCCAATTAAATTAATTAATCTTTGATTAATTTAATCTCATCTCATGTCCCATCCTTTAGATAATGCAAGTTGCACATAAAAATAGATTTAATTCATTTATTAAATCTCTATTTTCCTTACAAGGCATCTTTTGGAATATTCTCTCAATTTGAATTCAAAAATTCCAAGTCAACATGTACATCCAACAAGGCAATAAATTCATCTTACATGTCCTTTGCCTTGAGCGAAGTGGCATTTATTGCATTTTCCTTTACCTCTTGCATGTCATTTCAACAAATTTGAAATTCAAAATTATGCATTTATTGGCACAAACCCCAAATCTTGCACATCCTTCATCCATTCATAGATTGACAATTGGCATCATACCATTGGATGAATGCTATTCCCACATTGCTCAAATTTGAACATTCATCCATCTTGGAATTCTATAAATAAAGAGATCATATCCTCATTTGATCATCCACAATTTATGCAAAGTTACCATGCTCAAATATCTCTCAAATTTCATCCATCATCATTGAGTTCTTAGCTAGGTTTTTGCAGATTTTTGGCTTGGAGCTCTCATCCTTCACCAACAAAGTGGATCAATTATCTTCAACACATCAAATTTGCATCTTAGCAATTGGGAAAGGGCCAATTTTCACATCAAATTGGCACCAATTCCCTTATGGGAACATGAGTTTGCACATCTAATTAGGATTCAATCTTTGTTTTATCATTGCCACTGTGTTCTTTAATATTTTATTCCTATTTTGAATGTTGTAAATGGATTTCATAGGGAATCCTTGTTTTGGCTTGCAATCTCTTGTCTAACTTGTTTATTCTTGTTGTTTTGCAGGTACCAAGGTTGGGTTTCACACACTTTGAAGAGAGGAAATTTAACTTTTCTTGGTCCTATGCTAACATGCCAAGCATAGATATAGATCTTATCATGCATCATTTATCACTACCACATGGAGTGAAGCCAGTGAAGAAAAAGTTGAGAAAAATGCATCCCCATATCTCCCTCTTGGTGAAAGTTGAATTGAAGAAGCTATTGGATGTGGGATTTATCAGACCTATTGACTATGCTAAGTGGATATCAAATATTGTGCCAATTTCAAAACAAGATAAAGCATTAGGATATGTATAGACTTCAGGGATATTAAAAGGTCTTTCCTGAAAGATAACTTTCCTTTTCCTAACATTGACATTATCATAGATTTGATAGTGGGTCATGCAATGTTATCACCTATGGATGGATTTTCAGGTCTGAGGCACTTTGAGGTCTCAAACATTAAGAGATGGGCCTCCACCACCCCCATCACCTCCATCACCATCACCTCCATCATCATCTTCACCTCATCCTCCTCCTCATCTCCCCCATCTCTCCTCTGCCTGCACCCATGTGCTACTACCATCTCCATATCATCTAATAATGGCACCAGCTCATCTAGGCTCGAGATCCATGGGAATGGATGTAAGAAAAGGTACTGCATATACTCCTCTGATATAAGACCCTCAACAATTGCTGAATGAATCTCCCACCCAAATGATAGCATGTAGACACTGGAACTCTTCAACTGCAACATCATAGGACAAAGTGGGTCCCCACTCTATTGCATCCATCTATCACCGCGCATAATATGCCACTGCCTGGGGCATGCCCTGTACCCTGACATACTATCTCAAGACCCTGAGCAGAAAAAAACTCTCAATGATGAATCAGGTCTTCCCAATTAGATACATAGATTGACACACAAATGAAATCTCGGTATCAGCCTCTGGCCACTGCTCACAATCAAGATAGGGCTGCCATGTCACTGACTCTAAATCATCAAGTACTCTCCTCCAGTACTCCAATTTATTGTAGCCTAGGCTGAGCAACTAGACCTACATAAGCATGAACATATGGTCTCATGGTAGGTCGTTGTCTGTTTGCAACTAGATGGGTGACTGCTACATGCTCTCATGCCCATATCTGAAGCAATCTGACTCCTGCTGATAAACTAGCTTCTCGAAGGTAGACAACTTGGTGCTAGCTAAGGTAGTTGTTATTGCATGATGCAAATTGTCCTTTCTAATAGGTATGCCCCAAATTAGGAATAAGAGAGGTTTATTGACAACTTTAGCAAAGAGGTAGCATAGTGAGCATAGCACCTTTCATTTTCCCACTGGCGAGATGACAGGAACCCTAGAGGGTGTCTATTGAATTTTGTGGATACTTGTCGTTGGAGAGGTAGGTGTGTGCTATATAAAATAACTAGTATCAAAGCCTCAACAATTTCATAAAGGACATCCTCTATTATGGGATGTATAATCAAGGTAGTCAACCAGGCACCAAATGATGGGAGATTTGACACTCTCCCTGAGCACTATCATGAGAGATCTTCAGTGTTGACTCAGCCCACATAACCCATCAATGTTGGCACAACTAAAACAATCAAGACTCTACATCTAGCAACATCCATGATAGAGGAAGAAAAACCTAGCCTCACTAAATTGTTTGAAGAGAGGTAAGTCAACTTTGCTTGGTCCTATGCTGACATGCCAGGAATAGATCCAGATCGTATCATGCATCATTTATCACTACCACCTAGAGTGAAACCAGTGAAGCAAAAGTTGAGAAAAATTCATCCCCATATTGCCCTCTTGGTGAAAGCTAAATTGAAGAAGCTACTGGATGTGGGATTTATCAGACCTATTGACTATGCTGAGTGGATATCAATTATTGTGCCAATTTCAAAGCCGGATAAAAGTATCAAGATATGTAAATACTTCAGGGATCTTAATAGGGCTTTCCCGAAAGATGAATTTCCTTTTGCTAACATTGACATTATCATAGATTTGACAGCAGGTCATTCAATGCTATCACTTATTGATGGATTTTTAGGTTACAACCAAATAAAAATAGCACTTGAAGATCAAGAGAAAAATTATTTCACATGTCCATGGGGCACATTTTTCTGGAACATAATTCCTTTTGGGTTGAAGAATGTTGGAGCTACTTATCAGAGAGCAATGACCACCATCTTCCATGACATGATGCACACCTTTATGTAAGACTATGTAGATGAATTGTTGGTGATATCATTCACTAGGGAGGGACATCTGGAAATTTTAGACAAGATCTTCACTAGACTGGAGAAATTCAATGTAAGGTTAAACCCCAAGAAATGTGTATTTGGCATGATATAAACACAATACAAGATTTCCATAGGCAGGGTAACCTAAAATACAACTCCATTATCTAGTAATTTTATTATCAATGCAATGTTTTATTATCTAATGTAGCACATAGAACAACTATTGTAGTGCATTCGTCATTTTAGCACATAGGACTAGGTTTTTAGCGCATAGGCTTAATAGATTAGCACATCGGTAGTTTTAGTGCAACCATGTCTAGATTTACAACATAGGATAAATGATGTAGTGCATAAGTAGATTTAGCACATTCACATAGTGAAACAACACATTGATAATGTTTGATAGCGCATAGAAAATTTTGGCGCATAGAAATTTTGTTATGGTGCATTGAGATAATTTTGTGGCCCATTCATGGATTTGGCACATTAAAGGCTTGTTTTGGTGAATCCATGAATTTTTGTAGTGCATGCATGCTTGTAGCACATAGAAAGAATCATTTACTGCATTGATGAGATATAGACCAGATTGATGAATTTTTTATCGAACTCCTTGTTTTTTGATGATTTTTTATTGCTTCATCCTTTGATTTGATGATGATCGATGATGTTGATAGATTAGATGATCATTGATCTCATGATAGGTGAGATTCAATGATAGGATACTGATAATTGACCTCATGATAGGAAAAGTGAATTGATTGATTGATAAACCTCATGATAGGTGAGTTTGAATGATAGATTGATTGATAAATATCATGGTAGGCGAGGTTGAATGATAGATTGATACTCATGAGATTTGATCAAAGTCTCACCATAGCTAATTAAATTGTTAGGCTGATTGATTTTGATTGATTAATAGGTTGATTGATGTCGATTGATTAATTGGCTGATTTGCAATTTTTTATGATGATAGGAGCATTTAACAGTCCTACAGATTCGGGAGAACTTCTTGAGGAAGCGGGAATTGATTCCACACCTAGTGTTGGCTGAGGTAGCTATTATTGCACGATGCAAATTGTCCTCTCTGATAGATATGCCTGAGATTGGGATTAACAGGGGTTTATTTACAACTTTAGCAGAGAGGTGGCATAGTGATTATAACACCTTTCATTTTCCCACTAACAAGATGACAGTGACCCCAAAGGATGTCTATTGGATTCTGTGGATACCCGTTGTTGGAGATCTAGTATTATATGATTCTACTGAGCAAGGTGGGAATGATGAAATTTGGAGAGTATTTGAGGATGATCGGATATGCAGTTACGAGATTGCTTGGAGAGAGATGGTTGAATCTTATGCCACACTGTCATCTATGCTAGTTGGTTTAATTGGAGGGTTCCTTTGTCTTGATCATAGGTCAAATGCACTTTTAGTTGGATGGGGTAGGATTCTTGAGAGCATGATTACTAATAGTACAAGGTATGCATGGGGATGTTGCATGCTTTCCCATTTGTACCATGATTTGCACTAGGTTATCTACCTACGAGGGGCCAATTTTTAGCAAGAGTCACATTGCTTCAAATATGGGTGTGGGAGCATATAGCGGTCACCTTCCAGTTGCAGACAAACAATGACCTACCATGAGACCATATGTTCATGCTTATGCAAGTCCAGTTGCTCAACCTAGGTTGAGAAAACTGCAATACTGGAGGAGAGTACTTGATGATTTAGATTTAGTGACACGGCGGCCCTATCTTGATTGTGAGAAGTGGCTAGAGGACAATACCGATATTCCATTTTTGTGTCAGTCTATGTATCTGATTAGGTAGACCCGATTCATCATTGAGATATTTTTGTTGTGAAGGGTCTTGAGACAGTATGGTTAGGTACATGGCATGTCCCAAGGAGTGGCACATTATGTGTGGTGATAGATGGATGTGACCAAGTGGTGACCCACTTTATCCTATGATAATACAATTCTAGAGTTCCAAGGTCTACAGACCATCATTTGGGAGATTCATCCAGAGATTTTTGAGGCTTCGATACTAGAGGAGTATCCTCAGTATCTCTTATTACATTCATTCCTATAGATCTGAAGCCCATATGAGCTAGTTCCATTATTGGATGATGCAGAGAGGGCAGTAGTACATGGGCATAGGTGGGGGAGAGATGGAGGAGATGAGGAGGAGGAGGAGGAGGCAAAGAGTAGTGATGATAGGGATGTAGATGGAGATGGAGGAGGTAGAGATGATGATGGAGGTGATGGTGACAGAGGTGATGGGGGTTTTAGAGGTCCATCTCCTAATGTTCAAGACCTTAGAGTGCCTTGGAAGAGGTGATCACTTTTTGTTGCGGCCCAATAGCATGCAGAGATTAGGTTAACCTCTCAGCAACAACAAACATAGATTGCTATATTATAGGTACAGGTTCCGTCATTGTAGGATCAGCTTGCACATATGCATGCTTTGCTAGCATAGACATAGGGGTAGATACAGACACAGGCACAAGCCCAGGCTCAAATGAAAACATAGATGTAGGAAAAAAATTCCACACTCACGACTAAGAGGGACAATCTAAGATAGCGGATTGATCAGGCAGAGGGCATAGTGAAGAGACTATAGAGAGCTTTTGAGGGCACAGGTACAACTTCCCACTTTAGAGAGTTACAACATTCTACCAGAGAGGCATAGTTTTATAGGCTAAAGTATCATGAGATCATTCCACTAGATCATCAAAAGAGCTATGCACAGTCCCGGTCATGTATATCCTAGTCTCAAACTATAAGCTGAGGTGTTACACAACCACTTCTAAGAGATTTGAGAGATCCTAGTGTAGGTCTGTCTAGTGCAAGAGGCACTAGTTCAATGATGTTGGGGTCGCTAACAAGAATTCAAGAGAATAAATCTAGTGGATCCCATAAAATAATTACTAGATTTTGTTTGGAATTAGCATCCATGATTCTTCTGATTCATGACTTGATTAATCAAACTCTCTCCATGATTCTTCTGACTCATCCACTAAAGTGCCTGCTTTTACAAACTTTCCATCAAAGAGTGTGATTGGTTGTGATGATTGTTGTCTTGATGTTGATGGATGTCCATATGACTTAGGAGAAGATAACAACTGTGATAGACATAATGATTTCTCAAATGAGTATTCCCCCATGCCTTTTTCCGTCAATTGAACCATTTCCACTTGTTTTGATAAGGAGTTTAATTGTATTTCGTGATCTGATGGAGTAGAATCACTAATGCCTTTATCTTTTGATTGAAATTTCTCCTCAAGGTGATTTGATAAATAACTTGGCTGACCTTTATGGCTTGATAGAGTGGAATCACTTATAACCTTATCCTTTGATTGGTCCTTTTTCTCAACCCAATTTGACAAGGAATTTAGTTGTCTTTCATTGCTTGATGAGCTAGGCATTGAAGCTTCCTTGTTATGTGGCACAAAAGTATCTTATGTTGTTTTTAGTGTGTAGCAATATTGTGAGTTGTTGGAATAATCTGCAATAATGATTTCTTTCCCATTGAAAGGGAATTTCAAACATTTATGATACATTGATGGTATTTTCTACATCTCATGAATCCAAGGATGTACCAAGAGTATGTTGTAAACTTCTTGTCCAATACTTGGCACATAATATCTTTGAAAAATGGTCCTACCTGAATTGGTAAGACAATTAGTCCTTGGGAGAATCCCTCTTTATCATCATAGGCCTTTATAGTGATTTTCCTTCTAGGATCAATACCATTTTTTGAATATCCAAGTGCACAGATGAGTTTTAAAGTGCAGATATTTAGGATAGCTCCACCATCTATTAGAATGCATTTGACATGGTGTTTTTTGAATTAGAACCTCAATGTGGAGAGCAGTGTTATGTGGATGGGTGATTGATACATCATCATGTTCAGAAAATGATAGGCAATAAGGTGCAGTCAAGTGTCCCACCATAGCTTAAAATTGGAAAACCTCTAGATAATTTGGTACTGTGGTGGCTACTAGAGCTTGTTCTAGAATTTCCTTGTGCATTGGTGAAATCTTGAGAAGCTCCAATATGGATATTTGAGGTGGTATTTTCTGGAGTTGATCCACTATGTTGTATTGAGTTTCCAGGACAATAGTTGCTTTGGAAGTAAAGGAGGCAACTCCTTTCAATGTCAGTTTAGATTTTCCTCTTGTGATCGTGTTAACTGGTGGACCATCTTGCTTTTCTTTGATTTTAATGACATTAATTTGATTATCACTTGCAACAATGTTTGTGATTAGATTTATTGGTGTAATGTCATTAATATGATGTGGTTTGGTGTTGATATCATGGTGATAAGTTTTAGCTATACCAATTTTTCTTTGGCTCTTGATTTCAATATCCTTGGTTTGATATTCAACTACCTCAATAGAATGAATGGTATAATCACAAATATAGACTCCCCTTTTACATAATTTGGTAGAGGATTCTGGAACGCTCGATGATCATTGCTTGTTAGGGGTCCTTCTACAATATTGTATTGTTATCACTCAATTCTTGTATCAAATGTTTCAATTGCATGCAATCATTGGTTTTATGTCCTTTGTTTTTGGGAAAGTCACAATAATGGGCATCATTCCACCATGAAGGTTTAACTTGTGGTTCCCAATTTCTTACCTCTGGTAATGTTATAACCTTGGCTATAGGAAGCTCTTTTAATGTTGATTGTAGTGATTGTCCCAAAGGTGTGAATCTTATTTTATTTGATTATTTTCAATATGGTGGTGTTCTAGATTCAACATTACCTTGATTGTTGTTTTGATTGAAATTTTGGTTGTTGTTTCCGTTGTTGGTTGGATTGTTGTTCTAATTGGTTTTGGTGGCAGCTACTATTAAGTTGAATACTGGTTTTCCATTTTGTGTTTTAGCTACACCATCATTGTTACTAGAATTTTGTTTCATTTCCAAAACTTTGGTTTATCACTGCTTTTATAATTGTTAGAGGAGCTTTCTAAGTTGTTTTCATTGTAAATTTTTATGACTCCTCTTTTGACCAAAGCTTCCTCAATTTTGATTCCATTTTCAATCAATTTTTCAAAGGTAGGTGGGCATTGTAATTCCAATCTATAGCTCATCTTTTCATTTAGGTTATCAATAAATATTTCCATCTTTTCCCTTTTAGGTACGAGATGAGAATTACTTGCAAACAACATTCTCCAATTTTGTAGAAAAGTGAGGAATGATTCACCCTTTTTCTGTTTCAAGTTGCAAAGGTCTTACATTGTTATATCATGTTGGATGTTATAAGAGCACTAAAATAATAGAACCATGAGCCATAAATTCACCATTATATGGTCTCATTTTGGTATTAATTAACTACTATAAGAGTGTTATTATTTGACACATTTTGGCATTATTATATTTTTTTTGTGAATCAAAAACTAGGTATATGAGGAGGAGGTTATTATAATGTTGAATGATAAATGATTTAACACTACTTTGATGTTAGTGCATTAATCAACCAATGTTTAATTTGATCTTAGCGCATATAATGTGAAGTTGTCAAACAGTTGTGTCAAGCCTAGAAATTCAACATTGAGTGTATATTCAAGAATCTAGTTTGATTCTTTCGATTTCCCACATCCATCCTCAAAAACTAGGTAGATGAACTATATTCCAAGACTATGTTTTAGTGCATTCACATAGTGAAACAATGCATTGACAATGTTTGATAGTGCATAGAAAACTTTGGCACATAGAAATTCTATTATGGTGCATTGAAATAATTTTGTGGCATATTCATGGATTTGGTGCATTGAAGGATTTTTTTGATGCATCCTATAGATGCACTTTTAGGAAGTTATAATATAGCATCATTCATCATTCTGGTCTAAATCTCATCGATGCACCAAAATAGTCTTTCTATGCGCTAAAAGCATGCATGCACTACAAAAATTCATGGATGTTCCAAAATAGGCCTTCAATGCACCAAATCCATGAATACGACACAAAATTGTCTCAATGTGCCATAAAAAAATTTCTATTATCCAAAATTTTGTATGCGCTATCAAACATTATCAATGCATTGTTTCACTACGTGAATGCACTATGGATACCTGTGATGGCCATATACCTAATGAAAACAAAATTGCAAATGATCCAATCAATCAATCGACATAAATCAACATATCAATCAATCAAAATCAATCAGCCTATCAATCTAATCAGCTCTGGTGAGACTTTGATCAAATGTCGCAAGGATCAATCTATCATTCAACCTCACCTATCATGAGGTTTATCAATATATCTATCATTGAACCTCGCCTATCATGAGGTTTATCAATCAATCTATCATTCAACCTCACCTATCATGAGGTTTATCAATCAATCAATGCACCTCACCTATCATGAGGTCAATTTATCAATCAAACTATCATTGATCCTCACCTATCATGAGGTCAATTATCAGTATCCTATCATTGAATCTCACCTATCATGAGATCAATCATCATCTAATCTATCAACATCATCAATCAACATCAAATCAAAGGCTGAAGTGATAAAAAATTAGTTGAATTGGCTAAAATAACTATCCAATGCACTAAAAGAACTATCAAATGTTCTACAAAACTGAATGAATGCACTAAAATAAAGATCAAATGTGCTAGAAAACTCCTTGTATGTGCTAAAATAGATGCTTGATGCACCATAAAATATCCTAGATGTGCAAGAATATGCTATGAATGCATTGAAATAGAGGACGAGTGCACTAAAAGACTTGTCAGATCCACTATAAAGTGATCTTAGCTTAAATCAACATGGAAAGATTTCCAAAAAAGTCCTATTTTAGCCTCAATCTTATGAAGGTAATTAGCCAAGGGTAACAAAGATGGCTTAGCCATAATCCTATATATTATTTTATAACATCACCAAACATCTATGATAATTAGTTCACACATGCCTCATATCCACTTACAATCATAGTACATACACAAATCTAAGAGCTAATATAAGTTAATGAATCCTTTAGATTAGATAACAATGGAATGATTTTAGAGATTTGTTTTGTTTTAATTTGATTAGTTTATGATTCAAATTTTTAATGTAGTACATCTCATTGCTTGTGTTATCTTGTTATTCTTTGAGAAATTTTATCATCACACATAAATTGGCACCCACCGTGGGGCCTATCCCCTTTTTATTGATGTTTTATAGAATTTTTGTTACATATTTTGGATGTGGAACTCTTTTAGTGTGAACATGAGTTCTTTTGGCGCATCCAAAAAGTATTTTAGCGCATCACTAGACTAGTCCTAAATAATAATGGCACTGGCTCATCTAGGTTCAAGATCCATGTGAATGGAGGTAAGAAGAGGTATTGAGCATACTCCTCTGATATCAGAGCCTCAACAATCAAGATAGGGCCGCCATGTCACTGACTCTAAATCATCAAGTACTCTCCTTCAATACTCCAGTTTTCCTAGCCTAGGTTGAGCAACTAGACCTGCATAAGCATGAACATATGGTCTCATGGTAGGTTGTTGTCTATCTGCAACTGGACAGGTGACCACTATATGCTCCCACACCCATATCTGAAGCAATGTGACTCCTATTGGAAAATTGGACCCTCGAAGATAGATAACCTAGTGCAAATAATGGTACAAATGGGCAAGCATGCAATATCCCCATGCATATCTGGTACCCTTAGAAATCATGCTCTCAAGAATCCTATACCCCATCCAACTGAAAGTCCCTTTGACCTACAATTAGGATAAATGAACCCTCTAATGAAACTAGCTAGCACAGATGACAGTCTGGCATAAGCATCAAGCATTTCTCTCCAAGGAATCCCATAACCGCATATCCTATCATCCTCAAATACTTTGCAAAGTGCATCGATCCCACCCTACTTAGTAGAATCATATAATACTAGTTCTCCAACAATAGGTATCCGCATAATTAGATAGATATCATTTGGGGTCATTGCCATCTCACTAGTGGAAAAATGAAAGGTGTTATGCTCACTATGCCACTTCTCTATTAAAGCTATCAATAAATCCCTGTTAATCCAAGTCTAGGGAATATCTATCAAAGAGGACAATCCACATCACACAATAATAACTACATCAGTCCGTACCAAGTGTGGAATCAACTCCCACATCCTCAAGAAGTGCTCCTGAATCTGTAGGACTATCAAAGGCTCCTATCATCATACAAAACCACAAATCAGCCAATCAATCAATTGACATCAATCAACCTATCAATTAATCAAAATCAATCAACCTATCAATCTAATTAGCTATGGTGAAACTTTGATCAAATATCGCAATCATCAATATCTTACATCTCAAGAAGTTTGACACCTTGATTAGCCAGCATTAGGAGGTATTTTTCCCCATTTCTTTCAAAAATATTTTCTAAGCACTTGTGGAAACTTGGATCTTCTTCAGCATGTAAAATGTCTTAGTTATTTCTTCACTTTTAGTGTTGTTGATTCCATGTTCAGGATTCTCTTCAGGTTTAGCCATGGTGTTTTGAGTTTCAATTTTTGGAGTTTCAAGTTATTTTTCCTTGAGTTTCTACTTTTGTAATCTTGTTTGAATGGGCATACAAGTGTTGTACTTTCACTAAACTTTGATCTTTGTTTGGAGGAGTTCCAAGGATGAAAACTAAGTCAAATAGAATGATAAATTTTATTGATGAGAGAAGGTTTAATTTGATTATATAGCTTTGTTTCATGATGAAAGGATGAAAAATCCTGATGATGAAATTTGGCTTAACAATCAAGGATGTGATAAGTTTGATGATTTAGACACTTTAAGATGTTAGATCTTGGTTTAATTTGATGAATTCCACTTGTAAATGTTAGTTTTAACAAGATTAGGAATTTTTTGTACCTGAGCAATGATTTTGTTCTGGAAAAGATTTTGAATTCTGGTTCAAATTGTCAAACAGGGGACAAATTTAGCTCTCAGGGTTTGCATTTATTCGATGCACTAAAACAGACCCTACATGTAGTAGAAGATTGGACATATACACTATAAGACTGCCTAGATGTGCTAAAACAATGAAGGGATGCATTAGTATATTGACTCAATATGCTAAAAGATAGGCCAGATGTGCTAGAATAGAGGTTAAATACTAGAAAATATGGACTCTATGCGCTGAAGGATAACTCAGATGCATTGGAAAATAGACTAGATGTGTCACAAAAAGCGAGCAATATGCTAGACTGCCCCTAAGTATGTGATTTTGGCCAGGTGACCTATAATTGAATTCACTAAAAAGGTCTATGAATGTACCAAAATAGATGCTTGATGCACCAAAAAATATCCTAGATGCACAAGAATACGCTATGACTATGCTGAATTAGAGGATGAATGCGTTGAAAGACTTGACAAATGTGCTATAAAGTGATCGAGACACATTGAAACAAAAATTGTATGCACTAATTTTCACCAATGGCAACTCCCACGTATGCGGGAAGTGCTCCTAAATTTGTCAATTTGAAAAATAAGGAAGTCTTTTAGCATTATAAGACTATGGAAGTGCTCTCAAATTTGTAATATGTTGTTTTAATATTTTCCTAATAGAATGACATAGAAATTGCATCTTGGTATTGTCCTCTAGCCACTTCTCATAATCAAGATAGGGCCACCATGTCACTGACTCTAAATCATCAACTACTCTCCTCCAGTACTCTAGTTTTCCTAGCCTAGGCTGAGCAACTAGGCCTACATAAGTATGAACATATGGTCTCATGGCAGGTTGTCATCTATCTGCAACTGGATAGGTGATTGCTATATACTCCCATGCCCATATTTGAAGTAATGTGACTCTTGCTAAAAAATTGGACCCTCAAAGGTAAAAAACTTAGTGAAAATCATGGTACAAATGGGAAAGCATGCAACATCCCCATGCATATCTGGTACCCTGAGAAATCATGCTCTCAAGAATCTTACCCTATCCAACTGAAAGTCCCTTTGACCTGTGATCAGGACAAAGGAACCCTTCAATGAAACCAACTACCACAGATTTTAGTGTGGCATAAGGGTCAACCATCTCTCTCCAAGGAATCTCATAACCACATATTTGATCATCCTCAAATACTTTGTGATGTGCATTGGTCCTGCCCTACTCAATAGAATCATATAATACTAGCTCTCCAACAATAGGTATCTGTAGAATTTGATAGACATCCTTTGGGGTCATTGTCATCTCGCAAGTGGGAAAATGAAAGGTGTTATGCTCACTATGCCACCTCTTTGCTAAAGCTATCAATAAACCCCTGTTAATCCTAATATGGGGCATATCTATCAGAGAGGACAATCTATATCGTGCAATAATAGCTACCTCAACTGACACCAAGGAATCAACTCCCACATCCTTGGGAAGCACTTATATGTAAGACTGTCAAAGGATCCTATGATCATAGAAAATTAAAAATCATCCAATCAATAAATTGACATGAATCAACCTATCAATCCATCAAAATCAATTAGCCTATCAATCTAATCAACTATGGCGAGACTTTGATCAAATTTTATGAGCACCAATATATCATTCAACCTCACCTATCATGATGTTTATCAATCAATGTATCATTCAACCTTTCCTATCATGAAGTTTATCAATCAATCTATCATTCAACCTCACCTATCATGAGGTTTATCAATCAATCAATGCACCTCGCCTATCATGAGGTCAATTTATCAATCAACTATCATTGATCCTCGCCTATCATGAGGTCAATTATCAATATCCTATCATTGAATCTCACCTATCATGATATCAATCATCATCTAATCTATCAACATCATCAATCATCATCAAATCAAAGGCTGATGTGGTAAAAATCATCCAAAAACAAGGAGTTCAATAAAAAATTCATCAATTTGGTCTAAATCTCATCGATGTGCTAAAACAGTCTTTCTATGTGCTAAAAGTATGCATGCACTACAAAAATTCATGGATGTGCCAAAATACGCCTTCAATATGCCAAATCCATGAATGTGCCACAAAATTATTTCAAGGCACCATAATAGAATTTGTATGTGCCAAAATTTTCTATGTGCTATCAAACATTATCAATGCGTTGTTTCACTATGTGAATGTGCTAAATCTACCTATGCACTAAAATATGGACTTTATGCACTGAAGGATAACTCAAATGTGCTAGAAAAAAAACTAGATGCACCAGAAAAAGCGAGAAATGCACTAGACTACCCCTAATATGTGATTTTGACTAGGTGACCTGTAAGTGAATGTGCTAAAAATGTCTGTGAATGCACCAAAACATATGCTTGATGCGCCAAAGAATATCCTAGATGCGCAAGAATATGCTATGAATGTATTGAAACAGAGGATGAATGCGTTGAAAGACTTGATAGATGTGTTATAAAGTGAACGAGACAAGATTGAGTAAATGCACTAGAAAAAGTAGTGAATGCGCTAGAACAGTGAATGAATGCGTTAAACTGGAAGTTTTTAATGTTTCTGCAACTTTTTCTGGTTGTTTTTCCTTTTAATTTATGAATCTGAATGTTTGTAATGTATGCCTTTCTAAAAAATGATGTTTTCTTGGTTTCTAATTTGTAAATTATGTGAATTAAGTGTTCAAATGGTTGATTTGTTGAATTTTGACCTCCAACATAGCATCAAGTTGTCAAACAATTGTGTCAAGCCTAGAAACTAAACATTGAGTGTGTATTCAAGAATTTGGTTCGATTCTTTCGATTTCCACAGTATAACATCACAGAAGCTAGGTGAATCAGTTGTGATAGACATACTCAGGTTGATAGACATTGATTTAGAATTCTTTGGTGAGCATAGTTGACTATTATCCCAAGAGTATAGTGCATCATAGGGGAGTAATCCTTAATGTTGACTATGAGTTCACTGTTGGACTATTAGCCTTTTTGGTTACTTTTAACCAAAACAATCCTATATTACTCAATGTTAGTTAGCTTATTCTTAGAAACTTAGGCTGAGTATTTTTGCTAATCCATAAATTTTATTGTTTGGAAGTGGTTATCTTATAATTACTAATAGTTGTTTGTTACAGGCAGAGGGCTCATGCTGTTGGGAGGTCTCCAACAATAGGTATTCATAGAATCCAATAGACATCCTCTAGGGTCATTTTCATCTCGCCAATGGGAAAATGAAAGATGCTATGCTCACTATGCCACCTCTCTGCTAAAGTTGTCAATAAACCCTTGTTAATCCTAATCTAGGTCATATCTATCAAAGAGGACAATCTGCATCATGCAATAATAGCTACCTCAACTAGCACCAAATGTGGAATCAACTCCCATGTCCTTTTGAAGGGGTTATCTTTGGGATTCCCCTAAATTTTGTAGCACACTCATCATTTTAGTGCACAAGATTAGGTTTTTAGCACATAGGGTTAATAAATTAGCGCATCGGGAGTTTTAGGGCAACCATGTCTAGATTTAGTGCATAGGATAAATGATGTAACACATAGAAATTATGTTATGGTGGATTGAGATAATTTTGTGGTGCATTCATGGATTTGGTGCATTAAAGGAATGTTTTGGTGCATCCATGAATTTTTGTAGCACATGCACACTTTTAGCACATAGAAAGACTATTTTAGCACATCGATGAGATTTAGACTATATTGATGAATTTTTTATCGAACTCCTTATTTTTTAATTTTTTTTTATCATTCCAGCCTTTGATTTGATGATAATTGATGATGTTGATAGATTAGATGATGATTGATCTCATGATAGGTGAGTTTCAATAATAGAATACTGATAATTGACCTCATGATAGGCAAGGATCAATGATAGTTTGATTGATAAATTGACCTCATGATAGGTGAGGTGCATTGATTGATTGATAAACCTCATGATAGGTGAGGTTGAATGATAGATTGATTGATAAAACTCATGATAGATGATGTTGAATGATAGATTGATTAATAAACCTCATTATAGGTGAGGTTGAATGATAGATTGATGCTTGCGAGATTTGATCAAAGTCTCACCATAGCTGATTAGATTGATAGGTTGATTGATTTTGATTCATTGATAGGTTGATTGATGTTGATTGATTGATTGGTTGATTTGTGATTTTGTATGACGATAGGATCCTTTGATAGTCCTATAGATTTGGGAGTACTTCTTGAGGACGTGGGAATTGATTCCACAAGTGGTGCCAACTGAGGTAGTTGTTATTACATGATGGAAATTGTCTTCTTTGATAGATATGCCCCAGATTAGGATTAACAGGGGTTTATTGACAACTTTAGAAGAGAGGTGGCACAGTGAGCATAATACCTTTCATTTTCCCACTGGCAAGATGACAGTGACCCTGGAGGATGTCTATCGGATTCTACAGATACCTGTTGTTGGAGAGCTAGTATTATATTATTGTACTGAGTAGGGCGGGACCAATGCACTTCGTAGAGTATTTGAGGATGATCAGATATGCGGTTATGAGATTCCTTGGAGAGAGATGGTTGATGTTTATGCCACACTGTCATTTGTGGTAGTTGGTTTCATTGGAGGGTTCCCTTGTCCTGATCATAGGTCAAAGGGACTTTCAGTTGGATGGGGTAGGATTCTTGAGAGCATGATCGCTCAGGGTACCAAATATGCATGGGGATGTTTCATGCTTGCCCATTTGTACTATGATTTCCACCAAGTTGTCTACCTTCAAGGGGCCAATTTTTCAACAAGAGTCACATGGTAAATTAGATATGGGAATGGGAGCATATAGCGGTCACCCATCCAGTTGTAGATAGACAATGACCTACCATGAGACCATATGTTCATGCTTATGCAGGTCCAGTTGCTCAGCCTAGGCTAGGAAAACTGAAGTACTGGAGGAGAGTACTTGATGATTTAGAGTCAGTGACATGGTAGCCCTATCTTGATTTTGAGCAGTTGCTAGAGGACAGTAGCAGATGCCATTTCTGTGTCATTTTATGTATCTGATTGGATGGACCCGATTCGTCATTGAGAGATTTTTGTTGCAAAGGGTGTTGAAACAATATGGCCGAGTATAGGGTATGCACCAGGGAATGGCACATTATGGGTGAAAAAAGATGGATGTGACCGAGTGGGGACCCACTTTATCCTATGATGTTGTAGTTGTAGAGTTCTAGGGTTTATAGGCTATCATTTGGGAGATTCATCCATAAATCACTATTGCTTCTGAATAACCAAATAAACACTAATCAAACCATCATATCCAAAAACCCGTCTTAAGTTGTGCATGTTGAATTTGAGGGTTCAATCACATTCTTGTGAGAGGTTTTAGTTGATAAACACTCTTATGTAATAGAGTTTGTAGTGCTGGCTAATCAAGGTGTAAAACTTCTTGAGATGTAGGTTGTTGAGGGGTTCATGAAAAAAATTTCCTTCAAGCATACATAGTTGATATGCTCCTAATCTAGAGATAGATACAACAACAAAGGGACCTAGCTAGTTTGGTTCAAATTTCCCCTTCTCCTCTCGATCTTGTTGATTATGGGGATTTTCTTTTAGGACCAAGTCACCCACTTGAAATTTTCTACATTTTACTCTGTGATTGTAACTTTTGGATATCCTTTGTTAATAGTCTTTCAAGTGATTGATGACATGCTAATGATGCTCATCCAGCAGTTCCAACTCTTGTAACCTAGAGACCCAATAATCTTCATTTGAAATGATCCCCTTTAGTGACACACAAAGTGATGGTAGCTCATCCTTAATAAGTAGAATGGCCTCTTATCCATAGACTATAGCATAGGCTGTGGCTCCTTTTGAGGTGCAGATACTAGTTATGTAAGCCCACAAAGTAGGATTCAGTTGAATGTGCCAATCAAATCCAACCTCATTGACAGTTTTCTTCAAGATTTTCATGGTCGTTTTGTTTGAGGCCTCTGCTTAGTTGTTTCCTTGAGGATAGTAGGGTGGGGATGGTTATCTTGCACACTACCATAAAATTGCAGACTTTCCCTAAATTTTCTTTTGATTATAGTGGGTCGGAAAACTTGGATTTGGTTGTTCCCACTTAGGTCATTCTCATAGGGTGAGCACTTTTTCCCACTATGATAGACATTCTATAGGTGTTAACAAAGCATAAATAGTGATTCTATCATTCTTATCACCAAGTAAAGGGGAGAGCATTGGACCATCACTTCAAGCACAAAAGACAAGAGGTTCTTTAACCTTTTAATTAAGTTAGATTCCTAATTTAATCAAAAGAAATCATTAAACAACTCCAGCCCCTACAAATATCATCAATAGTTGCATAAATTTGTCTTTGACTAGCGTATCATGCACCTACAAAAAAAAACATTAATTAGTTCTTAGAATTTTTAATATTTTGAAAATTTGAATGGACGTGCTAAAATAGTCATCCAATCCGCTCAAATACCAGTTCAATAAGCTAAAATAACAAGAATTGATTGACTAAAACAATAGCGCATGCATTCTTTTAGCACATGAAAATACTAGGTTGGATCAGTGATTAGATAAACTCCGATACACATATCATAATGGAATAATAGCCATCAGATTATAATGACCATCACAACCTGTAGTCTATTTATCAATGTTTGTTCATATAACTTCCACTTGACTCTAATGTTAATAAATTGAAAGCACCTCCTAAAAATCCTAAAAATGAATCACAAGATATAAAACAAGTGGTTTCCTTAACTTATCAAATGTGAATGAGATATTTTATGCTCACTATGCCACCTCTCTGCTAAAGTCGTCAATAAACCCCTGTGAATCCTAATCTGGGGCATATCTATCAGAGAGGACAATCTGCATCCTACAATAATAACTACCTCAATCGGGACTAGGTGTGGAATAAACTCCCACATCCTTGGGAAGTACTCCTAAATCTGTAGGACTATCAAAGGCTCCTATCATCATACAAAATCTTAAATCAGTCAAACAATCAATCGACATCAATCAACATATCAATCAATCAAAATAAATTAGCCTATCAATCTAATCAACTATGATGAGACTTTGATCAAATCTCGCAAGGGCTCATCATAGGTGGGGTTAAACAATTGTTCCACCATTTAGCAATATAGATTAGCCAACACTAAAGTACCATATGGCCCTCCATAGTGCCAAATGGAATAACATATCTAAATGTTGATATTCTTTGATACCCACAACAAAAACCCTACTTTTATTAAATTTAACACATTATATCATGCTTTGAGTTTGTGATCTTGTTAGTTGGCCTCCACCTCCTCCTCATATCCCTGGCATCAGAAAAAAATTATTCTTTGAAGCAATGTGTAAACAAATTACTTCAAAGAGGGGAAAAATGTATACACCCTCCCTATAAACTACTTCACATAAATATTTGAAACATTTCGAATGTGGGATATATCAGACATCTGTAGATCAACCTTAGGGGAGTAATACTCAATGTTGATAGTCTAAAATTATCTTAGTTGTAATATAGGCTCTCTATTCTCAAGGATTCATTGAATCGTATTTTTCTGCATAGCTAATTTCTAATCTAATAACTTTTATGATTGGTTGATAAGATTATGAATTCTAGTTCAAACTATTAATAGATTAACTAATACTCTTGATAAGTTCCCCTCTTTGGCTAATTTATTCATGTATTAGCACATCTGATAGTTCTTTTACTGCATAGAAATATTGATTGATAAACCTCATGATAAGTAAGGTTGAATGATAGATTGATTGATAAACCTAATAGGCGAGGTTGAATGATAAATTGATTGATAAACCTCATGATAGACAAGGTTGAATAATAGACTAATGCTCGTGAGATTTGATCAAATTCTCACCATAGCTGATTACATTGATAGGCTAATTGATTTTGATAGATAGATAGGTTGATTGATGTCAATTGATTGATTGGCTGATTTGTGATTTTGTATGATGATAGGACCCTTTGACAATCCTACAGATTCAAGAGTGCTTCCTGAGGACATAAGAGTTGATTCCACACCTAGTGCCAGCTAAGGTAGCTGTTATTGCATGATGCAGATTGTCCTCTCTAATAGATATTCCCTAGATTAGGATTAACAGGGGCTTATTGACAACTTCAATAGAGAGATGGCATAGTGAGCATAACATCTTTCATTTACCCATTGGTGGGATGACAGTGACCCCAAAGGATGTCTATCAGATTCTACAGATATCTATTGTTGGAGAGCTATTATTATATGATTCTACTGAGTAGGGTGAGACCGATGCACTTCGCAGAGTATTTGAGAATGATTGGATGTGTTGTTATGAGATTCCTTAGAGAGATATGGTTGATGCTTATGAAACACTGCAATCTTTACTAGCTAGTTTCATTGGAGGATTCCTTTGTCTTGATCATAGGTGAAAGGGACTGTCAATTGGATGGGGTAGGATTCTTGAGAGCATGATTACTTAGGGTACTAGATATGCATGGGGATGTTGCATGCTTTCCCATTTGTACCATGAATTGCACTAGGTTTCCTACCTTCGAGAGGCTAGTTTGTCAGTAGGAGTCACATTGCTTCCAATATGGGTGTG
This sequence comes from Sequoia sempervirens, assembly GCA_007258455.2. Lineage (NCBI taxonomy): Eukaryota > Viridiplantae > Streptophyta > Pinopsida > Cupressales > Cupressaceae > Sequoia > Sequoia sempervirens. The sequence goes on along the minus strand of VDFB02047397.1, from coordinate 49,472,126 downwards.
TGAGCATATAGCGATCATCTGTCCAGTTGCAGACAGAAAGTGACCTGCCATGAGACCCTATGTTCATGCTTATGTAGGTCTAGTTGCTCAACCTAGGTTGGGAAAATTGGAGTATTGGAGGAGAGTACTTGATGATTTAGATTCAGTGACATGGAGACTCTATTTTGTTTTTGAGCAATGGCTAGAGGATGATACCGAGATGCTTTTTGTGTTAATATATGTATCTAATTGGGCGGACCTGATTCATCATTGAGATATTTTTTTTATGGAGGGTGTTCAAACAATATGGATGGGTGCAAGGCATGCCCTTGGGAGTGACACATTATGCACAATGATAGATGGATGCAACCGAGTGGGGACTCACTTTGTCCTATAATGTTGTAGTTGCAGAGTTCTATGGTCTATAGGCCATCATTTGGGAGATTCATCCAAAGATTGTTGAGGATTTTATATTAGAGGATTATGCTCAGTACCTCTTCTTACATCCATTTGCATGGATCTCGAGCCCAGATGAGCCAGTGCCATTGTTAGATAATGTGGAGAGGGCAGTAGTACATGAGAGTAGGTGGAGGAGAGATGGGGGAGATGAGGAGGAGGAAAATAGTAGTGATGATGGGGATAGAGATGGAGATGGAGGATGGAGAGATGATGATGGACCTGTGATGGTGATGGAGGTGATGGGGGTGGTGGAGGTCCAACTCCTCATATTCAAGACCTGAATGCACCTTGGAAGAGGTGATCACTTGTGGCTACGACCCAACAACATGTAGAGATCAAGTTACCATCTCAATAGCATCAAACTTAGATTGGTGCATTATAGGTATAGGTTTAGACATTGCAAGGTCAACTTGCATAGATGCAAGCTTTGCTAGCACAGACAAAGGGGTAGATAGAAACATAGGCATAGGCCTAACCTCAGATGCAGACACAAATGTAGGCATAGATTGCCAGACTCATGACTAAGAGAGACAGTCTGAGACTACGGGTTGATTAGGCAGATGGCATAGCAAACATACTACAAAGAGCTTTTGAGGGCATAGGTACAACATAAACAATACTAAATTGGAAGACAACTAATTAATTAAATACTAATTATTTAATTAATGACCTCTTTTATTTCATCTACTTATAAATAAATTCTCAATTTATTTATATAGTTCACACTTTTCTAAATTCCTCATCTTAAACCACATTCTTCTAAATTTAATTAAATAAACAAATGTCAATAGTTTTTTTAATTAAACATCTTCTCACTAAGTTTGAATAATTCAAAATTCAAATTTAGTCACATGTCTACAACACTTTTTGGCTACATCATCAAGTGTCACATGTATTTAAATATGACTAATATTTAAATTACATTATTCTCAACCAATTCCAAAACAAACTTTGGACACTTGGCAATCTCACGCATTTTATTCTCATACATTTGGCATGTTGCCCTTGGTCAAGGGAACATCCTCCATGATTCTTCCATCTCCACTGTTCATCTCTCATGCTGAAATCTTGACTATTGATTACTACCACATCACAAGATGCTTTGAAAATCCTATAAATACAAGCCCATTCTACAACATTTTACATCCCACCTTTGAGTCAACTTAATATGCAGGAATAACATTGGAGCATTTAACATTTAGAATTGTTTTATCATTCTAGTTTAGAATCATGTCTTAGTTCATAGCTGAATTCTAGTTATCATCTTAGCTTTTATACAGTATTTCCACCATTTCTTTTAGCATCATTATCCATTGTGATATCACCATTATCATTTTCCGCCTTTAATATCATAGCATCATTCAACATTATCATACAATTTATTAAATCATGTAGGAACTAGATTCTTGTATTTTGAATAGCATCTCATTTCTCAAGTTGTCATTCTAACAATCATAGTGCATACAAAAATTTGAGAGCCAATATGATTTAATGAATCCTTGAGAATAGAGAACAATTGAATGATTTTAGAGATTTGTTTTATTTTAATTTGATTAAAATCCCAAATTCTAAATGTTTCAAAATATTACCCCCATTGGAGGGCATAGGAGTTGACATGGAGATTTGAAGGAGTTGACATGGTTGCGCTACATGGTTTTCAACTATGATAACCCTAAAAACCAAGTCATATACCATATAGTATCAACATCAACATCAACAAATTACCGCTGAAATAAATATGATTGACATTTCTGTTGTTGGTTGGATTGTTGTTCTATTTGGTTTTTGTGGAAATTGTTGTTAGGGGAATCAGAACCCGAGGATGTGGGAGTTAATTCCACACTTGGTGTTGGCTAATGTAGCTATTATTGCACGATGCAGATTGTCTTCTCTGATAGATATGCCCTAGATTAGGATTAATAGGGGTTTATTGAAAACTTTAGTAAAGAGGTGGCATAGTGAGCATAACATGTTTCATTTTCCCACTGGCGAGATGACAATGGTCCCAAAGGATGTCTATTGGATTTTTTGGATACCTGTTGTTGTAGAGCTAGTATTATATGATTCTACTGAGTATGGAAAGACTGAAGCACTTCATAAAGTATTTGAGGATGATCAGAATAACATACCAAAACCAATAAAGTATTTCCAAGATAATACTAAATGAATGCGCTAAAAGCTGACATAAGGGAACTTATCGAAATTAGATAAAATATCTGAATTTGGAAAAATGGGCTAAATTTATCCCCTATTTGACAGTTTGAACCAGAATTCAGAATCCTTTCCATAACATAATCATTCCTTAGGTACAACAGAGTCTTAAACTTGTTAAAACTAATATTTATAATTGGAATTCTTCAAGTTAAACCAAGATCTAACATCTCAAAGTGTCTAAATCATTAAACTTATCACATCCCTGATTGTTAAGTCAAGTTTCATCATCAGAATTTGTCATCCTTTTATCACGAAACAAAGCTATATAATCTGATTAAACTTAGTCTCATCAATAGAATTTTTCATTCTATTTTACTTAGTTTTCATCCTTAGCACTCCTCCAAGCAAAGATGAGAGTTTAGTCAAAGTATAACACTTGTATGCCCGATTGAACAAGATTAAAAAAGTAGAAAATCAAGGAAAAAGAGGTTGAAACTCCAATCATTGGAACTCAAAACACCATGGTTGAACCTGAAGAGAATCCTGAACATTGAATCCACAACACTGAAAGTGAAGAAATAAATGAGGAAGGCATCCAACATCCAACATGCTATTCAAAATGCAAGAATCTAGTTCCTACATGATTTAATAAACTATATGATAATGTTGAATGATGCTATGATATTAAAGGGAGTAAATGATAATGGTGATATGACAATGAATAATGATGCTAAAATGAATGGTGGAAATGTTGTATAAAAGCTAAGAGGATAACTACAATGCAACTATGAACTAAGACATGATTCTAAACTAGAATGATAAAAAAATTCTAAATGTTAAATGTTAAATAATACTAAATGTTCAAACTCTAAATGCTCAAAATACTCCAATGTTATTCCTGCATAGTAAGTTTACTCAAAGGTGGGATGTAAAATGTTGTATAATGGACTTACATTTATAGGTTTTCCAAAGCATCTAGTGATGTGGCAACAATCAACAACTAATATTTAAATTACATTATTCTCAACCAATTCCAAAGCTTTCAACGACTAATTTTTCCTGAAACTTCTGTAGCTTGCATGTATCTCAGAGCTCGAGGATTTGAGATCCTCTACATGTAAGAGTTCCATATTTTTTTGAATAAAATATTATTCTCTATTTTGTGAGTGTTATTTGGTGTCTCAGGTTTGCTCCCTCATCAATTTGCTATTGATGCCAACAAAAAATAAGTTTTGATGCCCCAGACGCTAATTTTTTAGGTGATGACGAATATATGCCCCCTCAGAAGATAAATCAGTGAGTCATATTTAAATACATGTGACACTTGATGATGTGGCCAAAATCATTTGTAAACATGTGACCTAATTTGAATTTGGAATTATTCAAACTTAATGAGAAAATATTTAATTAAACAAACTATTGGAATTTGTTTATTTAATTAAATGAAGAAGAATGTGGTTTAAGATGAAGAATTTAGAAAAGTGTAAACTATATAAATAAATTGAGAATTTATTTATAAGTAGATGAAATAAAAGAGGTCATTAATTAAATAACTAATATTTAATTAATTGATTGTCTTGACCGATTTTAGGTGTATACAAGTTTGAAGTAGGTTCATCCTCTCACTAAAGTGGGGGCTAATGATGGACATGGAAAAAGTAACCCTTTTACTTTTTCTCATGTTTAGGCCCTTCTAGTGGACTTTGGCTTGATTTTTCCTAGATTTAATCTGGTAATGTGGTCAACACGTTCACATTAGGTCTTGGACCCTTGTGAATCATTAAGACTTCGAGGATGTCGTGTAAAGGTGTTGTGAAGTGTTGTAACCCACTTTCACACTTTTCTATGACCCTTTCATCACAATTCACTTAAATAACTCATTTTTATCAATTACCAAGTCTTATTTTAAAGTGTTATAAAGAGTTGTAACAAACTCACACTTTTCTAGACTTTTCATTACTAATTCAACCCTTCCTCATGTTTGAATATCCCCTTAATGCACTTTCTAGCCTTTTTTAAGTGTGTTTTTGAGGATATTCTCATTAGACAAAATTTACTACCCTTTAATTACAGACACCCACTTAAATTGCTTAAGTGGGACTAAGTCACCAATAAGGGTGAATTAGTCATATTTGGCACAAAGATCAAAATTATTTCAATTTTCTGGCGGGATTTTGTTCTCTAACCCTTGAGGCTAGCCTTTGATGTGTTATTTTTGGGAAATATTATGAAATCAAGTATAAATAAGGGTTTTTCTCCTTATTTTTCATCTTCTAATCTCCTAATCTCTTACAATCTCATAGCTCATCAAGTGTTCAATCCTTCAAGCATTCAAGCACTCTAAGCATAATCAAGCCATTCATTGGAGCATTTCATTGAATATCTTCATATTTCTACATCAAGGGTTTGGTAAGTTTATGGCATTGCATGTTATCTATTTATCATTCTCTTCTTATTTCATTTCATTTCATAGGCTTTGATTACCAAAGTGGGGTTTGACTAAGGCAAACCTCTATACTCTAACCCTTAACCCTCTTCCCCCTCATTGCATGTGTGTTTTCAAATTTTGTATGCAAATTTATCAAAGAATTTGGTGTCAAAAAATGGCCAAAAATCTATCCAATTCAACATAACCCTAGTTGAGGCTTGGAGACTCTTTTCATCCCATTTTTTGTAGAATCAAGATCAGAAACCTATTAGAAAAAGCAAGTGCAGACCAGAATCTACAGGATTCTGTCCCAAAATTCCCAAAATCTGTAGGTGGACTAAGTCACCATCTATGGTGAATTAGTCTCATTGCTAGGCTTGAAAAGTGGTTTCTGCATTTTTGGATACCCATTTGGCAGATTCCTATTTTGACAAATTTTCCTCGAAACTCGACTAAGTCGCCTAGCTTGGCGTAAGTGTCCCAGTCAATATTTCCAATCAACTCTACAATGTTTCAGAACCTCTCCACATCAGATTCTAGATTCCAGGTGCACCTCTCTAGTTATGTTTAGTTATTTCATCATTTACTTGCATTTTTAGGTGTTTTTTGCATATCACAGTGTGTTTTCTAGCACTTTGCATTTCTTAGGTTTAGCATCATTAAATCATTTATTTTTCATATTATTGCATTAGTATATCATAATTAGATACATTGCATCCCATTTACATTAATCTTGAGTGTAGACATTTGCATTTTGGACCCAATTTCCTCTATGTTTAGTTGTAAAACCTAATAGTGTTAGAGGCAACCTTTGGTTATCAAAATCATTGTTTACACATATATACATGCACATATGAATTTTAGTGCTTAGTGGAGAAATATTATACTTTTATATGCAACTTTTAGTTTTACTTTCGGAAACTCACCATTCACTATTTCACATATTTACATTGAGAAATTGTAAATATTATTTATCTAAGAGTTATATTTCAATAGTTTCATTTCTCAAAATTCATTGTATATATTAAAATTTTAATTTTTAAATAAAAAAATAAAAAATACATAATAACTACTTTGAAATAAGAAATAATTATTTTATATAATTCTTTATTTTTTAATTGTTAGCAAATAAATATATATACTTGCTATTGATTACGGTATATTTCCTATATTTTAATTAATAATCCAATATAGAAAACAATGTTGTCTTTTTTCACCATATATATATATGCTTGCTATTGATTACTGAATATTTGCCATATTTTAATTAATAATTCAATATGGAAAACAAAGTTGTCTTTTTCACCAATTTCTATAACAAGCGTTGTGAGGACCAGTAATCAAAGTTCCATGTATCGCCGATTCTCAGTAACGTTCAATTCACCCACATTCCGCATGTTCACACAACGACAAATCAGTACTCCATTAACACATAAAAGCAATCCCATGATATATGGTAGACAATTATCTCTCGTAAGACAAAAGATAAGTCAATCCCTGCACTTACAAGATGGGTGTACGTAACCCAATATACATCTTACCATATCTGAACATAAAACATAAAAAAGTTGTTCGTAGACCAAGTTTTGATGATGAAATTAATATGATATGTAGTACAAGTGGCAGAACGAAGATTCTTGCTCTAACAAATGGCACAGGAACTTTGATCTTCCTCATTCCACATATACCAGACTTCATTAGCAGGAGGCATAGGAGGATGACACCCAGGCCATACCATACCTGATTTGGTAGAACATGTACAACATCCAGAGTGTTGATGAGGTGCACATGAGCAGTACCCCATGCATGAAGGATACTTGGGACATATTATAATCTGCCCTTTTCCATCATATTTCTTACCATCATCCTTCCTACCTTCTTTCTTATCCTTCTCCTTCTTTGGTGGTGGTGGTGGTGTTGGTGCTGGACGAGGAGGAGGTGGTGGTCCAGTGGAAATCAGACGAGCACATTTGAATTTCCTTCTTATTTCATTGGCAATGCACAATGGATCTGCATCTCCATCCACAGTTATGGTCTTGTCCTTCATATTGATGGATATCATATCTATTCCTGTAATCAAATGGTAGCCTAAAAATAAGTGTCATACAATATTATGTTGGAATTGAGAGAACAAAGCAAAGAAGACACACTGAATATAAGCTCCATCTCGAGTTGATAACATGGCAGACTTCAACAAGAAGAGAGATGTAGACATGGCAGTAGCAAAATTGAAACTGCCTGATCTTGCATAAAACTCAACCAGACTGTAGAGCAGATGGCAATCATTACAATAAATAAAATTATAGACGTACCCTTTCCTTTACCTATCATAGATTTGTAATAATACAAAAGTTTAATTTTTCAAACAAGTTAGAATGAGAGAATTTGTAAAGAGTGGAATTTGGAAAAATATCTTCTTAAGTAGCACATAGAGAGATCTAAAATTTAAGGAATGAAACTTTACTGTTTTCATCTTCCATGTTTTTGGAGTAACATATGAAGATCGAAACAAGTTAGAAGAGATTAATTTTGTACAATAAAACTATACCATCTATTCTTGTGACCGACTGCAACACAATTTTCTTGCATTTGTAGCAATCCATGTCTACGCTCATAACAGTTCTCTGCAATGTCAGACCATACAATAGCCCATGAGATTAATAGTTTCTCTTTTATAATACTTTAGAAACAAAAAATAAATGGAACAGAAAACCGCCTCACATAAGCCATCTTGAGCAATCTTCCTGGAAGCCTGTCTACCTGCACAGAGCACTGATCTGCCTCTAAATTATTCTTCAGATGTTATAGGAAAGCAAATTTAACACGTATTTATGGAGGGCATACTGGTTGTTTGTGGGTAAAATAACTATAGTGGCTATTTTTGGTCCCAAAGATTGCTTGACGAAGTCTCGTGGACATTATTATAAGTCTTCAATTTCCAGAAATTTCGTTTAATCCCCAACCAATCTTTTGTAAGGCCTTTTGCAAGTTGTCTGATGTTGAAGTAAAACAACCAGCATTAATCATAGGGTAATGTGCACATGGATAAGTAATTTGCAAATTTGTAAATTTGATGGCTGTATTCAGGGACTTTTACTGTAAAATATGATCAATTTTTTTAAAAATATATTATATTGAAGGAGACATTTTAAGGCCATTTTTAATGATTAATATCATCTAAAAGAGGTTTCAAATCTAGACATCTATATCAATGCTAATTTATGTAGTAATTGTAGTTTTAAATATCATTAATAATAATAATAATAATATTAATGATTTTAATTGTTTTAAAATGTATATGTGTATTAAAGGTTGGAGAGTCTTAAAAGTATTAAGATTATTATATATAAAAAAATTAATAATATCATAAACATTAATAATAATTATGATTATGATAACGATAATTCATATATATATTACAACAGGTGTGTCCCTCAATCCAGCACAACAATCCAACAACTCATATTTTGGGTACCTGGAGCTGGGGCGAGACTAGTCCCCTGTAGGTGGGATCCGCCACCCCCAAGTAGTCCCACCTCTTAAACCAATTTCTTAAGAAATATTATTATTAATTATAATGTAATAAGATCATTATCAAGAATAGTATTGATATCAATCATAATATTAATATTAATATTGAAGAGAATATTAATATTAGTAATAACTTGCACTGTAAATACTAAGATTTATACCAATAACAATAATATTAACATTAAAATTAGTTTAATGAGAAATATTAATATTTATAAGAATGTGAGAAGAAATAAATATCAATAATAACAATATCCTTATTCCTTAGTAAAAAAAGGGAAAGGGTGAAGGCAGGGGGGGAAGCGTGGGGAGGCAGAGGGTGGGAGGGGGACATGTCAATGGCAATGTATTATTGTTAGATTACATGACAATCAAGGGGAGTAACCATGAGGAGTGATCGGAGTGGGAGTATCTGCATTGCAGTTCACGACGTGTGAGGCTGCAGCTGCATGCCTTTGCCTTCTGTTGCATGTGCTTTCTGGTTCTAGATTGGAGGTGGGTTTGGTGTTTCCTATGGGGGGGAGTTTTATTAAGTGCTGGGATGGTTTTTCAATATTGGCTTAAGTACGGGGGTAGTTGGTATGTGGGTTGGTGAATAATGGCAGAGCATCAGGTTTGTAATAGTTTGGTCTTAGCTGGAGGTGATGGATCTCACAATGGCTCTTCGTTGGGTATGAAAGATCAACAGTCTGAGTCGTTCTATGCGGGGGAGGGCTCTAAATTGAAGAAAGTGAATGGTTATTTTCCCAGAAGCTAGGATAGGCCAGTTTTGGTCATTTCTCATAAATCTATTGCTGATGTTGTCTCTTATTGGAGTAGACATGCTCTTATATGCAAATTTTTTGGGATTTGTATTCCTTTGTCAGCTTTTGATGCTTGTATTAGGTGGTCATGGTAGGTTGAGGGAGACATGGAGCTTATGGTGGTTGCAAATAGTTACTTTGTGGTTATTTTTTACAATATGGTTGATAGGAATTGGGTTTTCGAGGGAGGCCCTTACTTCTATAATCATGTTGGTTTGTTTACCAAACCCTAACATATGGGTTTTAATTCAGTTGAAGACTTGTTTTCGAGGGATCCTATTTGGGTTTAGCTGCCACAACTTCCCTTGGAGTTCTAGAGAGAAGATATTTTACAATAGATTGTTGCTCTTCTTGGTAAGCCTGATGTAGTTGCTCAATAAACCTTTTAAAAAAAGGTTATTTCCTTTGCTCAGATCTGTGTGGAGATAAATTTGAACAATCCCTTGTCAAATTATTTAGAAATTTGTCTTGGTTCTTTGTCTTGGGTTCAACAACTTGATTATGAATCCCTTCTTTTTTGTTGTCGGATTTGTCATGAGTATGGACATCTTCAGATGCAATGTCCTAGGATTAATAAAGACCCTCTTTCTAATACCTCCCCTTTGTCTTCGATACCAAAAGATCTTAAGGAGGACAAAGGGAAATATTCCATGATGGAGGATGGATTGGACAAGGATGGTTTTGTACCTGTTAAGCCTCGAGCTAAAGGTCATGGTCAGAAGAGATCTTTGAAGGACAGGTAGACTGAAGAGGAATTTAATTGGTTTCAAGTGTTTGACACTTCAAACCTAGAGGAAGGAATCCCGCCAGATATGCCTTCTAGTGCTGATGGTATGGGTTGTGATGTGGTGCAGGAACAAGGGTCTAGTCATGATTTTCATTTCTCATAGGGTGTGTAGGATCATCTAGTGTCTCTGAATGGTCTTATGCAAGATGATGATGATATTGTTTTGGTAGATTTGGCAAAGGCAGGGCTAGATTATTGCAGGAATAAGGGGTCTTCTCTAGCCTTGGGGGTGCAACAACGCACACTTATGAAGGGATCAATAGAGCACTCTTCTAAGAGTGGCCATAAGAAGGATGTTGAGAAGATTAAACGTAATGGAGATTTGTTGGTGGAATCTTGGTCTGTTAAACCCATTGATGCTCACTTTTCACCATCTCCTCCATGATTGTTCTCTCATGGAATGTAAGGGGGTTGAATAGCACCTCCCATCAAAAGGCTATTCATGATTTGGTTGCTATCCATTCTCCATATATCGTTTGTGTTTAGGAGACTAAACTTTCAGTTGATTTCATGCTTCAATGTGCTTCTTGTATCTAGTATTTTGGTCAGTGTTAGTGTGTTGGTTCTTAGGGGAGCTTAGGGGGTTTGGTTCTATTTTGGGACCCAAGAAAGATTGCTCCATTATGGTGGATTTCTATTCATTCTACTATCTTCATGGTTGCCTCTTCTATGGAAAAAAACAAGTGAGACTATTTTGGTTACTAATTTTTATGCCCTGATTGATATTCGTGGAAAAATACAGCTTTGGGCTCATATAAGGTATGTTTGATCTTGTGCTCCATATCTTCCTTGGGTCTTAGCTAGTGATTTAAATGTTGTGTTGAGTTTGGAGGAGAAAAGAGGTGGGTTGCCTCAGCTTGTGCCTACTTCTGATCTTTTCTAAGAGAATGTAGATTCTCTAGCTTTGATTGATGTTAAGCCTTCCAATGGGGTTTTCACTTGGAATAATAGATAGAGTGGAGAGGAAGCAATCTCTAAAAGGTTGGATAGATTTCTTGTCTCTTGTTTTTGGATGGGAGGTAGATTGGTTACTGGTTCGGAGATTCTTGATTAGAGGGGTTCTAATCATTGGCCAATCAAATGTTCAGTAACCTCTTTTACCGTTCCCAAGAATCATCCTTTTAAGTTTCAACTTATGTGTATTTGGGAGTCTTCTTTGCATGATCTTATGGCCTAGTGGTGGTGTGACAGAGGCCTTGCTTATGGTCCTATTATGTATACCTTTGTTAAGAAACATCAGTATGTCAAATTTCACCTTTAGAGATGGAATAGGTTGTGTTTTGGCAACCTGAAGGCTATGAAGAAGGATGCCTGGGCATGCCTTGATGTGATTACTCACCAAATTTAGGACTATGGTTTCTCAAATGCTTTAAGTAAAGTGGATCCTAGGCTGTGAGAGTAGTGGATGAGTGGGAGTTCCAAGAGGAGATTTTTTGGAAGTAGAAGGCTCAAATTGATTGGCTCTAGGAAGGGGACAAGAATACAAATTTCTTCCATCATTCTGTGCAGACACATCATAATAGGAGTTCTATTTCCTCTCTAGTTAATGTTGATGGGATCCACATATCTTCTCTGTAGGCTTTGTCTCAAGAGGCTTGATAGTTTTATTTTTCTCTTTTTTCTGAGGATTCGCCCCTACAGAAGATGAGGAGAATTCAATCCTTGCTTGTATTCCCTCCTTGATCTCCAATGAGATGAATTATTTCCTCATTAGGCCAATTTCTTTGTTTGAGTTGGAAGAGGTTGTTTTTGGGATGAATAAAGGTAAAGCTCCTAATCTGGATGAATTTCCTATTGATTTTTTTTAGGAATTTTGGGATATTATTAGTTTGGATTTGTTAGAGGCGGCCTAGAAATCTCTTCATAGTAAGAAAATGCTTCAAGCCTTAAACTCTAATTTTTTGGTTGTCATTCCTAAAAAGGAAGGTGCAGATCAAATCGACTTCTTTAGACCTATTTCTCTTTGTAATGTGGTTTACAAAATTATTACTAAATTGATTGCAAAAAGGCTCAAAGTTTGTCTTCCTTTTGTGATCTTTGAGGAGCAAGGGGGTTTTGTGGCATGTAGACAAATCTTGGATGAGGTGGTGGTTGCCTAAGAAGTCATTCACTCTATGGAAACTTCTATGGAGAAATCTATGTTCATCAAGTTGGATACAGACAAATCTTATGATAGAGTTAAATAGCATTTTTTGTAGAGAATTCTCTTAGGATTTGGTTTTACTCCAGATTGGGTCAATTGGACTATGAGTAACCTTCTAAGATTTTTGGGGCTTCTAGAGGCCTTTGTCAAGGAGATACTCTCTCCCCTTATCTATTTATTATTTTGGCTGAGGGTCTAGGAAGATTTCTTAAGTCATGGGATTCCTAGGATAGGATCCAAGATTGGTTTTGGGGAAATGGGCTGCCACAACTCTCTCATTTTAAATTTGTGGATGACACTTCTCTTATGGGAAGGGATTACTTTCAATAGGTTGCTTCTTTTAGGCAAGATTTGGATATTTACCTTGTTACTTCAGGTTAGAAAGTCAATGAGCACAAGTAGTCTATTTTTTTTAATACTCCTCCTATTATTCAATGATGAATTGTTGATATTCTAATGTTTTAGATTGGGTCTCTTCCCTTTGTCTATCTGGGAATACCTCTTGTTGTTGGTAGGAAGCCCATGTCCTCTTGGAAAAATTTGCTTAATAAGCTACATATTAAAGTCACTCATTGGAATCATTGTTGGCTTTCTACTACTACAAGAGTGACTCTTCTGAAGTATATTATTCAGGATCTCCCTATTTATAGGTGTTTTGTTCAGTTGGCTCCTTTTTATTTCCAGAGGGAATTTGATGCTCTCTCATGAGAATTTCTTTGGAGTGGTAACTTGCAGTCAGCTAAGTGGAGTCTTGTTAAGTGGGAAACTATGTGTACAAGCCACTAAAAGAGGGGGACCTTGGCTTACGTTCTACTATTTTGAATGGGAAAGCTCTTGTAGCTAAGTTATATTAGTGTTGGTGTACTAGTTAGCATCATCTTTGGGCTTGTATTCTCAGCCACAATTATCTTAAGGATGTTAATACTTTTGATGTTCCTCAGTTCCCTTTAGAAGGAAGGGGATCTATGATTTGGCATGAAGGGGATCTATGATTTGGCATACTCTAAAATTGAGGGCTTAGTTTGTTAAGAAAGGGATTTTTTGGATCTTTCATATGGGTTCTTAGGCCCTTTTTTGGTGGGATTCTTGGGATGGTCATTCACCTATAGCCTCTTTGTGATCATTTTTACTATTGCAGATTTGAATATGATTGATCATTATAAAACTATTTGAAATATTGTTTTGGATGCTACTCTTAGATGGAAGCACTCCTCAAATTGGCCGCTAGGAGGGTCTGAGGAGGATAGGCAAGAGTTGGCTTAGATTCTTTGTTTGTGTGAATGCAAATCCATGGAGAGGAAGGATGTCTTGGCTTGAAGTAACAGTGGTTTATCTGGTAAGTACTCTATTTTAGTAGGTTATGGTGAGTTGGTTAGGTAGATGTTTGGGGACAATGAAGTTCCTTAGTGGAAAGATGTGTGGAACAAATTATCTTTTCCCAAGTGCAATTTTTTTATGTCGCTGGTGGTCTATAACTTGTGTCTTACTTGGGATAACTTATGCAAGTATGGGTTTTAGGGTCCCTCGATGTGTCTTCTACATTGTACCAGTGAGGAGAGTGTCTCTCATCTCTTCTTCTAATGTTCCTTCTCTAGGAAGGTTTGGCACCTATGGTGAGGTGTGTGGAACTAGGCTTGTTGGCATGTCTCTTCACTGGTGGAGTTCTTTTCTTGATGAGGGAAGGCCCCTATTAAGACATCTTTTCTTCAAGTTACTTGGGCTCTTGGACTGACCTTTATTATTTGGCATATCTGGCTGGAGAGGAATTGCAAGATTTTTCAAGACGTGAAGGTGGTTGTCCAAAACTTGTGGTGGAAATTTCTTCCTTCTTTGGGAGAAACTATTTCAGCTAAGTATGAATTGGCTAAGGGTGTGGATCCAAGATATGTTGCCTATTGCTCTCATCTCAACCTTCCTTTTCAAAGGGGTGCTACTCTAGGTGAATTTTCCTAGAACCATAAATGATTGTTGTAATTACAAATTTGAAGGATTTATACACGGATCCTAACTTTCATTCACAAATCTAAACTTTAAAGTTTTTTAATTTCATACCTACTTACATAAATAGCTATAATATATATAATTACTAACTACCCTTATTTAAAAACACCTTAAAAAAAATTACTAAACATAAAATTTGTTCTTTATTAATACCAATAGGTATATTTAAACCCATAGAATACCAATTTAGTGGCTTCAGACTCTACCCTAGAAATGACCATGCAAATGAATTATATAATAGCTTGCAGTGAAAACATAAGTGTTAGAATATATGTAATTTAAAATATACTTTACTTGTTGTTCAGAATTGGTACAATACATATGTGTTCTTATGCATAGGATTTGAAAGCATATTTTGTCATTATTGTCCACAAAATTGTATAAACAATATGCGAGATTCATCATTATGTTTTCAATTTTCCTCAAACATTTTTTAAACATAGATGATTTAACTTTTATTTATATTTATTAAGAAAAAATCAGATTACAAACAGTTGTCCAAGACAGACTAATTACACATCATTTAAACATTTGGAAGAATAATATCTTTAGTCTCTTGTAATGGCTCATGATGTAAGCAAATACAGATCTATTAGCCATTAAAATATATTAAGGAAATATTATATTTCCTCCTAGAAAACATCATAAAATTATTATCCTACTACTTCAATAAGATATGGTTAATCAACCATTAAATATATTAATAAAAAGAATAATAGCATTTCCAACAAAATTATTTGGATATAAAATTAGGTTTAGTTGTAAGCTTATCTTGCATCTTATTTTTCAAATTCTTTGTGAACATATTTTGAAGGTGAGGATCGGGAACCTTGACATTGATTTGGGAATAAAGTGATTGGTAGCGTGAGATAAAGTCAGTTATCTTTTCTTCTTCTTTTTTCTTGCATCTCATCAAATCCGACAAGGTCATCTTATGGGTCATATGCACTTGGAAATGGATAAAAAATGCCTCAACAAGTTCATTGAATGAACGAATTGAGTTATTCGGCAAGGAAGAAAACCATTCTAAGGTAGTATCCTTCAAGGACTTGGGGAAAAGCTTAGCCAACAATTTATGATCAAGGACAAAGTCACTACATAAGGAGGTATGGGTATGTGCAGGATCATGATGGGCCAAAAGTGGCAATATTATGGGTATGTGGCTGACGACTATTTTTTTACCCAAAATTGATGAAACGTAAAGGGTTTTTAAAGGAGATTTTCAAATTTCCATCAATATAAATTATCCTTCACTTTGAATTTAATAAGTAATTATTATTCATTTTCTATTCAAATTACGACTAAAGTACTGATTGATAGGCTAATTGAGAAACATTTATAGCTTTCAAATGGTATCACATTTTTTGAATCTAAAACATGCATCACATTCTATAGGATTAAAAAAAGAAAAAATGAATTTCATGAAGTTTTGACCAAGTTAAGGTGGTCAGGCATACGAGTTTTTATATTTTTTAAAAAGTTGTAATAAAAAATTCATAATTAATTATTTACTTGGAAAAAAATTACAAAAAAAATATGCATCACATCGGGGCATGAGTCCTCTACTTATATCTAAAATATTAAATTTTTTTTTTATCATTTTATTGTGGTTAGGGTGGTAAGATAGACACCTACTTCTTATTTTTTCCCTGAAATTTAAGTACCACTACATTGAAATTTAAAATTTTCACCAAATAGATTTTTGTTTTTTAAACAAACCTAGTAGTTTAGAAACTACATTCAATTTCCTACAAACTCTATTCTTACATATTTTTGAAATAATATAGATAACTTATTCAAATTTTTATGCCAAGTTGCCTAACTCTTATTTTTCTGAATCTTTTGCCACTAAAGGGCCTCTTTTTTCCATGATGATCAGTGCACATACCTGTATAAGCATTAACATGGTTAGAAGGATCTCCCTAAATTCCTCCATATTTCTTGAATCTAGGCACCTCTACACCCTGTGGCATTGATGTTCGCAATATCTACAAGGACAATGGGCTACTTTTGACATAATATGTAGGTGGGCCATTTTTATTTTGGTTAATGGTGGAATTTTTTTTTTGAAGGGATGAAACAGTTTAGAAGTATTGATTTATGAGAGGTTCATGGATTGTGTTATGAGATGGAGGTGAAAAAGGCGGAGGGGTGTATGTGTTTGAGTGATAATTTAATGGAATTCTTATAGGTGGTAAGGTGGTAGGAGATATGATGTGTGATTCCACAAAGGTACTAGGGATGCTAGCGGAAATACCCAAGGAATCACATTGCTAGTAGGTTGCATTATTGTTGTGACTTGAGGATTTGTATAGGTACTAATAGTGGCAGTTGTTGTGGGAGGAGGAATTTGAATTCACCCTTGGCTTGTGACATTTTTTGTAGGTAAAGGACAACTATTGTTTAAGCGGAAGTGAATTTCAGATATTTGAACTATGTTTTTCACAAGGTCTAGTCCATATTCACTTTCAAGCATGCGATGAATGCTATCTATAGTAGAGATCGTAGTAGTTGAAATATTTTCATTTTTGCACTTGATACATTGTAGGTATGCTAAATCAAGTAATGAATTTGAATTATGTTTTCTTGTGAGACACTATCAATCCTTGTTTTAGCATGCATCACACTACTTGAAGGAAAAGAGTTGTTAAGGGTATGGTCCATACCTAGTGTACTTGTTCAATATTAGGAGTGAAAGAGCTAGACAACCCAAGATCCATGACGATTATGCTATTGGGGAATGACATGACTCTAAAACTTTGTCTCACTAGAGGATTAGCAATAGAACACCAAATAATCATGCAAGGGATACCAAATGCAAGATCAATGCAAATGCAATATAAGCTAAGAACAATGAAATGATTATAACAAAAACTTTGTAAACTAAAAGAGAAAGATATAAACAAAAAACAAGAGCATAGAAAAAAATACTTGAATTCTAAAAAATGTAGTGTAGAATCTGCACTAGGACCAATTCGCTCAGAGGGGCGTATGAGTCCCAATGGTGGTTTTTTTCAAAAAAATTAGAAATTTTCAATTGATTTTTATGCTTTTTCTATTGTATGATCTATAAACTAAGTGAAAATGTAGATTTTGTATCATTTTCAATGATATGAGATGTAAAAATGCAAGCTATATGCACTTTCACTAATGCAAAATTTAGAAACCCTAGAATGCCAATTAACTAGTGCAAACCCTAATGCAATGTTAATGCAAGCAATATCTAGGATGATAACGAACTCCAAATAAGAATTATGATGTTCTAAATGTAGGTTCACCAAAATGAAATGACAAAAATGGGGTAGGTTCTTTCTATGGTTTAGGACATAGAGCACACCCACTTTCCAATTATTTCATTCAAGGATAACCCTATAAATCTCAATGCAAAGGAGAAAGAGATCTTGCAATAGGGCTATCCTAGGGGTTTATTGTAAAATAATGAGGAGTTTTCCACCAATCTAGGGCTTGGAAAGATAAATGTAATGCAAGATGTAATACTTAACCCTACTATGATGCAATCTTTCACTAAATGACCTAGAAAAGTATGTAAAACAAAACAAAAAGTTGCAAGATGAAATGTGTGCAACTAGAAATTTGAAGATGACTAGATGGAGCTCTAAAATGTTAAAAATAATAAATTTAATGTTGTCTCAGACTCATACACCAGGTTGGGCGAATCAATCCTAGATTTGGGTTTCTGTACAAAAACAAGAATCTAAAAAATGGGTATCTGAATCTATAAAAGCCTAAAAAATTGACCTAAACTAGGACTCATATGCCAAAATTGGTGTATTAGTCCAATTAGGGTTTTCTAAAGCTTCAAAGTCTAAATATGGTCTTCAAGATCTGCTCTATCCTTCCCAATTGATTTATGAATCTAAAACGCTAATTTACAGCATGTAGAAGTCTTCCAAGTATCTTCAATGCAAGGTGATAACTTTGAACACTTTGACAACTTTTTCCAAGCTTACTCTTCAATGTATCTTCAACCTAAACCTATAAATTACACACTTAGAGAGGAAAAAATGTTTTTTTGTTAGTGGAAAGGGGTTTTCCTTGGTCAAACCCCATTTTGGCAATCAAACCTTCAAATGAACTGAAATAGGAATGGAGAATGATGAATGAACAAAATAAGATGTTGCAACTCACCAAACCCTAGCAATAAAGTGTTGCAAACATGTATGAATGGCTCCAATGGATGTAGATCTTGAATCTTGCTTGAATAGGATAGATCTTGAATGAAATTCTACCTTGAATCATGAAACCCTACAACACAATTGTTAGCTCAAAAACAAACATGATGCCTCAAGACTTTGACATTATGCTTGATGCTTGAATAACTCTCTAAAATACTTGGCAATCTGCCCTTGAAAGCTCTTGAATGCTCTTGTAAACACTTGAATTCTCTTATGAACTCAAACTTGCTATTAGGATGCTCATTCAACTTGTTAGGAAATATCTTCAATGCTTAGGTGAAAATGAGTGAAAGAACATTGTATTTATACTTAATTATGCAAAAATTCTCAAAATTACAATACTACAAGCCGACATTAGATCTAGGAGGATAAAATATCACCAAGAATTTGAATTAATTTTAACTTTGGTCCACATGAGACTCATATTCCCAAGGTGGTGGATGAGTCCAATTAGGCATAATTTATGGGACTAAATTCAAAAATGCTTAGAAAGATGTGAAATTAGGACCAGGGCCCAAAAACCTAGGCAAGACTCATATGCCCAAGGCGGCATTTGAGTCCCAAATCACTAAATATGTGCCACATAACTTGAAAATACCTAAATTATGATTGGAGGTTGATTTATGTTAGGATTATCCTCAAAAAGATGCATTAAATGATGCTTGTGGATGGAAAATAAGGTCAATTAAAGCTTAAAGAAGCCCAATTATTTAATAAAACCCTAGAAAAGTGTGGAAGTGTGCTAAAACACTTTAACAACACTCCAAATAAGGCACCAAATGCTCTTTTAATTCACAAGGGCCCAAGACCTATTGTGAATATGTTAGACATATTACAACACCAAATCAAGGCCATGTTAAGTAGTACTTTTTTCGTCATTACAATACCCTAGGAAAACCTTTAGTAGATCTCCTTCATTTATTCCATCCTTGGATTGAGATCTCTAGGGTTTCCTTGAGTGAAACAAGAGTGTGAAATAGAAACCCTATCTACTCAAAGATAGACCCCCCTATTTCTGTTGTTTCACATGTCCCTACCTATATTGATCCCAGATAATTGAAAGCACTAGCAAGGCACCTTTCCTCCACTTATTAGTTGAGATTTAGTATGAATTATATGCCACTAATAAATGCATCCCATAATTTCCCATTTGATATTGAGGCCCTTATTTCTAAAAAAAAGTGAAGAGAGTCTTTTTAGATAATGGTTATACCCTCAATTTTTATACATTAAAATTTATAAAGAAGTGGGGTATACTCAAGTTGATTTATACCATCAAGTAATCACCATCAAGTCTTAGGATAATATAGAGAGAGACTCAGAGAGCACTATTTGTCTCCCCATTTAGGTTGGTACAACATTACAATATACAATGTGTCATGCTAGTAATCTTGATCACCCATACAACCTTCTCCTTGGTCACTTATGAATTCATTCCATGTAGGTCATTCCATCCACATACCATCAATACCTCAAGTTTCCCCACAATGGCATCAAATTCATGATTCATGCCTATCCTCACCATTTTGAGTATTTTCATGCTCTTGAGGCCTCATTCTCCCACTCATATCATTGTATAGGGATATAAATTGCACCTTCCAACACAATTTTTTCTTCATCTTACATCAATACTACAAATTATCCTCTCCTCCCAATCCCTCTACTCTCCTAGAATCCACATTTTCTAGATTCAAGAACAATTATAAGGGTTGTAGATAATATGAAATGACCAATTCTCTCAATATGGGTTTTGCGACCCTTATGCCACATTCCTTATGGAAACCATACCCTCACAAGGCCCAACAACCACTAATTTCCATGATTTTTGGATCAATAGTTTTCCAATCTTTAGAAACATTGGAGCAAGAAAAAATTGAAGAACACAGTCAATGGGTATATCAAGAAGAACTTTAAAATACCAATACTCTCCAAGAGTATTTCCATGAATCCTATTTGATTCCTCATTTGATGACACAGAGTGTTAATTATCAAGGAAGAGGATTAGGTATTAATGGTTAAGGTATGCTCCAACACTTGAAACCACCTACTAAAAAGAAACATCAAGGACATACGTATGGATCTAAGTAAAAAGAACCCTATGCATCACCAATTACTTCCAATAATGTTGTATGGATTCCATTCTTATGAAAGACATCATATAGAAGAAATCATCAAATTACCTTGTGATGATTTAGATATGTCCATCTTTTCCACCACCATCCTTCTCATTGACCTCCCACTTTTCCATCTCAAACTCATTGATTGGGACCAATGAGGATCCTCCCATATTAATGTATTTTAAAATGATGAAGAATTCATAAAATTTATGGGCTTACATGAGGGCATGCCTCTTGGGGACAACTGGTCTAGTTTTTTCCATACACCAGAATAACATTCATACTTTGGAAAAGATGAACTACTTAACCGTAAAAATAAAAATTGAAAGAATAGTTGACGATATTTTAGTGGAATTCTCTTGAGCCACTTCCAGATATATAAAAAAGTAAAAAAAAAAAAAAAGGTCTATCCTTTGATGACAACCTCCTCAAGGCGTCAGTGAATGAATGTGTTCATTTTCCCCTTCTAGGTGTTCAACAGCTAAAAAGATCCATAATTTTGATAGAAGAAATGAAAGAGATTAACTTGGGGACTCTAATTGAACCATCGATCACATATGCTGCAACCTCCTTATCAACAGATGAGTATCAGATAATTTCCAATACTCTTGAAAAGGGCTCAATCAATTTTCCATGGTGATATTCTAAAATTCCTAGGCTTGATCCCACTTTGGTTGTCCATCACTTGGTTGTTCATCTTGATGTTGGACAATGATTATTTTAGTGGCCAATATTTTCCAATTAGCTAATATTTGAAATTTTTGAATCTAAATTTGGCTAATAGTTCATGTTATAATAGGACTCGAATCACCAAATTTTTTAATTTTTTAATTTATCCTTATTTAAATTGCTAAATAATTTAGTTTATTAAAAAATTTAACTCAAAAATTCACCACGGTATTTGATACATGATTAGATCATTTTTTCCTAAATTTGATAAGTTATAGTAGAAATCTAAATTAATTTTCTTATAGCATATCATAATTATTAGATTCTTTAGGGCCATTTTTCTAGTCTTAAGTTGCCTCCATTATTTAAAATATAATCTAATGACCCTCATTTTATTTTGTGAGGTAAAATGTACCTACAATCTATAATGCTCATGGGGCCCAAAAGAAAGGAAATTTTGGGTCCCATGAGCATTACAAATTTCACATACATTTTACCTTATAGAATACAATGATGTTGATTAGATTATATTCTAAATAAATGGTGGAAACTAAATTTTATAGAGTCTACTCCTTAAACCCATTGATCTAGTGATTTTTTTAGTGGCTAATATTCACCAATTGGCTAATAGTTGAAATTTGGGAATCCAAAATTGCCCAATAGTTTTAGCTATAACATGACTTGAATCACCACATTTTTACAAAATTTTACTATATTCTTACTTAAATCACCAAAGAGTTTACTTTATTAAAAAATTTAACTCAAAAAATTTCCACAGTATTCAGTATATGATTAGATCATATTTGCCTAAATTTTATAAATTATAGTAGAAATCTATATTAATTCATCAATAATATATCATAATTATTAGTTTCTTTAACACCATATTTCTAATCTTTAATTTTGAGCATTGATTTATAATATAATCTAATGGTCGTTGTTGTATTCTAGTAGGTAAAATGTACCCATGATTTGTAATTCTAGTGGGGCCCACAATTTTAGGTCTCATGAGCATTATAGATTATGGGTACATTTTATCTCGTAGAGTACGAGGGTTATTATATCAATGATCTAAAAGAAATTTCAAGCCTTATGAGAATTATAGAACACGAGTATATTTTACCTAACAAAATATAATGAGGGTCATTATATTATATTTTAAAACAATGGTGGTAAGTAAATATTATAATCTACCCCTTAAACCCATGCATAATTTCCACCCTCAGGCCCTTACTTTTCCATGAGAATTATTTTTAGATTGGATGGATTTTCCATCATAATTAATGAATTTTCCTATTATTTTTCAAGATTTCTCAATTTTTTTATAAAATTTTATTGATGTAAAAAAAATCGCCAATAAAATTAACATTTTTTTCAAAAAAAGGAAAGATTCGCCAATAGAAATTAATATTTTTACCTTAAAAAGTGAAAGATTCGCTAGGATTTTATATCTTTTTTTGAGGGGGGTTTCTTAAAGTTATCACTGATTGGTCATTTCTACCCTTGAGCCCCTACTTTTCCATGAGAGTTATTATTTTTAAATGGAAGGATTAACCATCATAATTAATTCAATTTTTTATTGTTTTCCAAGATTCAAGAAGATTTTTTACAAATTTTTAATGATGTAAAAAATATCACCAATAAATTTTTTTTTTTGAAAAAAGGAAAGATTCACCAAGAGTGATTAGAATTTTTTTCCAAAAAATGAAAGATTGACCAAGATTTTATATCTTTTCTTGAGGGGGGTTTTCTTAAAATTTCCATTAATTTCAAACCTATCAAGAAGAAGCTCCATAAGACTTATTGATGAAGGTTGAACTTGAAAGGTTACTTGAGGTAAGATTTATTTGTCGTATCCAAAACTCTGAATTGATTTCAAATATTGTCCCAATTTTCAAACTAACTTTGGGTATTTGAATTTGCATAGATTTTAGAGACTTAAACAAGTCCTATCCAAAGGATGATTTCTCACCCTCCAACATTGATATTCTTGTGGATCTAACATCAGTAAATGCTATGTTTTCACTAGTGGATGGATTCTTAGGCTACATTCAAATCTACATTGTGGTAGAAGATCAACATAAAATATTTTTTACAACCCCATGGAGTACCTTTTGCAACCAAGTCATGCATTTTTGCTTGAAGAATTTTGGTGCTACATATCAACGTGCCATGATTGTCATTCTCTACAAATTAATTCACATTATCAAGGAAGAATATGTGGATAATTTGTTAGGAAAATTGAAGACAAAAGAAGAGAATCCAACCATCCTTGAGTATTTATCTAGTCATTTAAAATAGTATCAATTGACACTCAATCCAAAAATGTGTCTTCTTCATGACATTAGGTAAGATATTTGGTTTCATTGTATCTAGAAGAGGCATAAAGGTTTACCTTGAAAAGGTTGAGGTTATAATGGACATGCCTCCTCCCAAGACACTCAAATAATTGAGAAGGCTTCAAGGTAAATTAAAATCTATCTAGTGCTTCATAGGTCAAATTATAGAAAAATTCCAACCAGTCAATCAGTTGATTTGCATAATTACCTCATTTATGTGGGTATGTGCAGGATCATCATGGAAAAAACAGGCCCTTAAGTGGCAAAAAATTTGGAAAAATAAAAGTTAGGCAACTTGCCATAAAAATTTGAATAAGTTATCTATATTATTTTAAAAATATGTAAGAATAGAATCTGTAGAAAATTGAATGTAGTTTCTAAACTACTAGGGTTTTTTTTTAAAATCTATTTGGTGAAAATTTGAAATTTCAATGTAGTAGTTCTTAGATTTTAGGGAAAAATAAGAAGTAGATGTTTGTCTGACCACCCTAACCACACAATAAAATGATAAAAAAAAATTATAAGATTTTATATATAAGTAGAGGACTCATATCTGGATGTGATGCATATTTTTTTGTAATTTTTTTCCAATTAAATAATTAATTATGAATTTTCTATTACAACTTTTAAAAAATATAAAAACTTGTATGTCTGACCACCTTAACTTGGTAAAAACTTCAAGAAATTCAATTTTTTGGTTTTTAATCCTATAGTATGTGAAGCATATAATGTGACACATGTTTCAGATTCAAAAAATGTGATACCATTTGAAAGCTATAGATTTTTTTCAATGAGCTTATCAATCAGGAATTTAGTCGTAATTCAAATAGAAAATGAATAATAATTATTAATTAAATTAAAAGTAAAGCATAATTTATATTGGTGAAAAGCTGAGAATCTCCATTAAAAACCCTTTTCATTTCATCAATTTGGGGTAAAAAAGAAGTCGCCAGCCACATACCCTACACATACCCATCATATCGCCACTTTTTAGCCCATCATGATCCTGCACATACCCATGTAGAGTTCTTCTTTTCAGCAAGGCTTTGATAAAATTAATGAATATTTGGATAACGAGCCTATTATCATGTCTCCTACACTAGGAATATCATTATTTCTATATTCATCAACTATTTCAATTGTATATATTACTAGACATATTACAAAGAGGCGATGAAGACGAGTGGAGGCAAGAATAGGCATGGGCATGGGGGTTTGAATGCAAGGTCTTTCGTTGCAGAGGAGGGTGATTCAGAGGATGGAGGTGACGATGACAGTAGCGTGGTGGCCTTGGGTTGTTGTATTCCTTCAGTTCTCTATGGTTTAGGTGTGTCTTGAGGTGCAAAGTGTGTGGTTTGTAAGGGCGGGAGCTGGAGAAAAGCTCCTAGTTTTTTTTTTTTTTCTTGTTTTGGGGGCTCCATTTCTAACATTCCTATTGGATTCTTTCCCATGCTTTGATTGGTCCTATATCCTTTCTAGTGTTGGGGCTATGGGTTTCTTATGGTTGCAGTTCTTGATGTCTCCTAGTCCCCAAAGTCTCCTATAGTGTTATCTTGTGTTCTCTTCAAATGGGGTTTGGAGCAAGCTTGTGGTGGTGGAAGGGGGTCGGGACTTTTGGTTCCCATTTTGTTGGACTTTCGTGGTACTCTTGGTAGCTATTTGCAAGGGATTTATTTCTCCTGATGTAGTTTGTGGGGCTCTATGGCCTTTGGTCTCTCCTTTGGGCTTGACCTGTTTAGGGAGTGTCTTTTATGTTTGGGGGGTGGAATTTTGATCTCTGGAGCTCTTTCTTTTGATGGAAGTGTTCATTTGGAGGGTAGAGGTAGTCCCTTTGGAATTTGGGTGGTCTGGTGCCTCTTCTGGGTGTTTATTTTGGAGGATGTTCTTTTGTTCTCCATGTTTGTCCTCTTGTCTAGGCTGTTTTCAATGATCTATATTATGTCCTAGGTTTTTATTGTTGACTGGTTCTCCTTTAGTGCATTCAAGCTTACGTTTCTCAAAGGGGGCTTTGCTCTTCCTTGTTCGTGGTTTGAGTTGGTTTTCTTGACCTTTTGGTATGCTCAGTGGTGGTGGCTTGTGGCTAAGGCTTCCTGGTTGTTCTTTTTCCAATCTCAATCTCTTGTGCAATCAAAGGATGAAGTGTTTTCCTGTGCTTTGAGAGTGGTGGCTTTCTACTGGTTTCTATATGTGTTTTCTTTAACTAAGGTGAAGATTTCTCCCATTGAGGTGAAGCCCTCTCCTATTGAGGTGGACCTTGTTGTTGTAGTGATGGTGGAAAGTGATCTACTCTTTTGTTGGATCATATTGAGGTGGAGCTAGTGTGTGCAGAAGAGTGGTGTCTCTAGAAGTGTTGGATCTTTCTTTTTCCTCTCTTATAGAGGGGAGCTCTCTCCTGTTGAGGTGGAGTATAAGTTGATGTTGTAGGGCTTTTGGTACTAGTTAAAGATTGGGGCTCTTCTTTGCTTCCTCTTTTATTTGGGTTTGAGTTCCTTGCCAAAACCTGATTGTAAAGGGTTCATGGTCCCTTCAAAACCTGTTATGGGTTTAAGGTCCCTAAAAATCTTGGTTAAGGGTTGAAGATCCCTTCAAAAACCTTTGGGTTTAAGGTCCCAATTTTAGTTGTTTTGTGGGGTTAAGGTCCCTGTAAAACCTTTGTGTGACATATGCTTTCTAGTTTTATTCTTAGTGTTGCTGCTAATGGGATGCTGATGGTATTTGGATTATCTTTAGTGCAACATGTTTCGCTTGGACATTGTTTCTATTCTCTTCTAAAACAGTCTGTAATGGGTTTTGGGTCCCATCAAAACCTACTTTTCCTCATCAAAAACTATTTCAATTGTATTAGGGGTGCTTCTTGCTACATGAAAATTATGTGGAATGTTTTGAGTGGGCATACCTAACAACCTCAACCCCATCGCCATCTCACCACCTTCACTTTATCTTCTTGGTGCATTATTGTTGGCATTTCAACCATTTTCTCTCATGATCTCTTGTCAATTATTATCTTGCTTGCTTAGGTGATTAGATTAAAATGAATAGTACTTAATTACCCCCTTATTACTATTTATGCTTCCCTAATTGTTGCTTTTGCTCCCATTTCTTCTTCACCACTCAGTTTTATTTTGTTCCTTCACCCTTCCTCCCCATTTTTCCTTGTGGGTCATCTTTTGGTATCTTTTTCACCATTTGAGAGGTTGTCTAGGCCCCTTTTCTCTTGAAAATCCTCTTGAGGGGGCATCAACTATTGACATTATTTTTTCTCTTCTACCTCCTCATCTTTGGGGCATTTTCCATCTAATCCCTTCTTTACATCAACTATATTTTATTTTTCTTTGAAACATCACTATTTTAACATTATTTTTTGTGAGGGATAAAATGTAGACACCTGAAATTAGCCAATATCATTTAGATAATTATATTCTATTTTTCATCCAATTTACATCACCTTTCCTAGTTAAATAATAATTTATTATTTAATTAGTATTCATGACTTACCTCTATTTTTCAAAATTCTACCTAAGGTAGTTAATTTGATTAATTTACCTATCTATCATCTATTAAATTAAATAAATATTCATGTTTATTTAGTTTAATTCTGTGAGAGGTAAAACCTTTCATTCTATCAATGATTGACAAATATGGCACAAATCTGTCAACATTGAAAAAATGAGATAATCACTCTCCCTATGAAATTGTTGAGCAAATGCAAAAGAAATAATAACATCACCAAACTAGCATGAAATTATAAATGAAATAATCATGAAATCTATTTCTAATTTACTCAAACCTCATCTTATAGGGGGATTGGTGCTATTATGGAAAATAGCCCTTTCCCAACCCCTTTCAATAAGCTAAATGATGAAATTTCTTTTGAAGATGATATGGAGAATGCTAAGATGATAAATGGACAAAATCAGTTCCCAATTTAAGAGAATGACCTTGAATAAAGATTGTGGATCAAGTTGTGGAGTTGTGGAGGATTTGCTCAAGAATGAAGCCTTTCATTTATAGATTTTATTGATGAGAGATTGGCCAAATGGATGAATGTGGGACTAAAGATGAGCCAATTAAAAGAGGCCACTTGTCATCATGTGAATGGTTGATGCATGTGCAAGATTTGGGAAATGTGCCCAAGAGCTCGGGAAATTTCAAATTTGAAATGAGAGTTAATGCTGAGTTCGACCTTTGCAAGGGGACATGTAAGAGACATGTAAGACTTATTAAATGCCCTATTGGATGTACATTTCAACTTGCCTTTTGAATTCAAACCTGATGGAATATTCCTCATGGATGCCAGGGTGATGGAAAATGTTGATTTTAATAAATCAATAAATTGATTTATTTGTGCAAGTGGGATTATCTAGAGGATGTGATGGGTAGTTAGGTTAGGCTAATTATGATTAGATTAGCTTAACGATGATTAGGATGTTTTGACCAATTTGACTCAAATATTTGGATTTATTTAAATCAAAAGGGGATGGGATATGCATTTTGAGATTTAATTAAATAAAGTCTGATTTATTTAATTAAAGGATGATCTAAGACAAGTTTATTTATTTAATAGTCCTGATTTACCTAGTGAATGGATTTGATGAGCTTGATTAATTTAATGAGTGGATGCATAATGTTAATTTTGCATGTCTACATTTTTCCCCTCTTTGAAGCAATGTACTTGTTGCATTGGTTCAAAGAATAAACTTGCCGCGATCAAAATTCAAAAAATTTCTTATTTTTTGGATGCCCCAGTGGAAAGAAGTACACTGGTACATTGCCCCCTCAAGAGATCGAGCGAAAAGATTCGATTTGAGGGTTCATCTCACGATAAAGAGGTTCAAAATGGATGGTTATGGACAATGATGCAAATGAGGTGATTTTAAGATGCTTAGAATAACAAATCTATATTATCCTAAACAACTTAAATGATGATATGATGTGAGATGGATGAGATTAATGATGTGATATGCTATGATTATGCAATGGATGATTTATGAAGATGCTTAGACTAACAGATCTATATTATGATGATGATACAAATGCAATGCATGTCAAATGATTGATGTATGATATGAATGATATTTGGTATGTTGATAGTTTTCTGGATGTAGGATGGATGCATTGGTGATGATGATGTTAGTGCGGAAATGAGATGATGACAAGGGGATCCAACAAGTCCATGATCTGACGATACTTTATTAGAGATGATGATGATGATAGATGATGATGATTTGCTTATCAAGGATTGGGATTTTAAAAGGGCTACTTACCTTATGTTTGATAACACAAATAGATATGATGCATCAAGGTATAAAGAACCAGGATGGCATTGTACCTAGTGCGATGGACTTTGACTCGGCAAGCAGATATGAGCATTCTTGTTCACACTTGACATACGGAAACCTTGCTAAGATGTACCTAACAAAGCAAGTATTCACCAAGTTATTTTACAAGAACATCCAACAAGCACAACAGACAAAAGATAATGATCATTGCCCCATTCCTATCTCTCTAAATCTTTCATTCGGATATCATTGAGAGGTCCTTGGAATGAGCACAATAACATAAATCAAAAGAAAAGATCAAGTATGCAAACAAGCCAATGTTCTTCATATCTCTAGCCAAAAGGGATTTGTTTTGATAGGATAAGAAACCAAGTGATATCCAAAATGATGCCCATTATCGGAACGATATATCCTAGGACATGCATTGTATAGGATGATGATGCTTTGATAAGTTGATTGATAGGTTGTTGATATAAGGTTGACTGACATGTTTGTAAATGATCAAGAGTTTGATTTTTTTTTAAGGATTTGTTGTTTGCTTTTGATTTTACGATTGAAGCTTGCTTTTGCTGACTGCTATGATTGTTTATGTTTGTGTTGCCAAAGGATGAAGGTGACAATCAGTTTATTATGGATGATTGATTATTATGAGTGAAAGTGCAATGGGGATAGATGGATTTTTT
This sequence comes from Sequoia sempervirens, assembly GCA_007258455.2. Taxonomy (NCBI): domain Eukaryota; kingdom Viridiplantae; phylum Streptophyta; class Pinopsida; order Cupressales; family Cupressaceae; genus Sequoia; species Sequoia sempervirens. The sequence continues at coordinate 49,442,558 of VDFB02047397.1, read as the reverse complement.
CAAATATTTGGATGTTTTTGACATTTTGAAATGTTTTGAGGCTATTTTTTGGGTTTTTGGATTTTGTGATGTTTTTTATTTTTTGATTTTTTGATGTTTTTGGATTTTGATGTTTTTTGAATGTTATTGGATTTTGATGTCTCGGGCGCTGATCAGAGATGAGCCTTGCCTACATTTAAGCTCAAAGATGACGAAGTTCGATTCCAATGTTTTTGATGCTTTTTGTTTTTGAGTGTTTTTGGATTTTTGATATGTTTTGATGTTTTTTGGATTTTTTTATTTTCTAATGTTTTTGGATTTTCGCATGATTTTGACGATTTGGATGATATCAGTGCTTTGTTTTGGGATTTTTGTTGAAAACCAAGCTAAGGTTGACTGATCGAATCGATGGATTGATGATGATGATAACGTTGTTGAGGATACACAACAATGGAAGGATTAATTGATCAGGATTGATGATGATAACATTGTTGAAGATGCACAATAATGCAAGGTTTGATTAATTAGGATTGATGATGATAACATTGTTGAGGATGTACAACAATGCAAGGATTGATTGATCAGGATTGATAATGATAACATTGTTGAGGATACACAACAATGCAAGGATAGTGTTAAGCAACACAATGATCAGGAAGGATATCCCAAGATGATGGATTGATGATGATTTGATCAAGACTGATGATGATAACATTGTTGAGGATGCACAAAGATGAAAGGATAGTGTTAAGCAACTCAAGGATATCCTGATGATTTCTTGATTGGATTTGATTGATCATGATTGATGAAGCTTGGTTTGAAACAAAAGATGTTTGAATGATTTGATGTGGCGTTGAAGGATGCGTTGGATGCGACTGATAGTGATTGTTTGGATTGATGTTCGATGAAAGATGAAGCATGATAAGGAATGTTATGTAGTCAAAATGTGCCATGGGCTAGTGATTTGGATTTTGGATCACAACTGCTTTGACTAATTTAATATTATGTTTTCCAATGTTCGGATTACGCCATAAGCTAGAGGATATAGACCAAGATTTATTCCCAAAGCAAGATGCAAATATCTGCCCCCATTGTCTAGCAATGTATGGAATGCTATGGATGGATTCTTGGATATGGATGAATGGATAGATATTGTAAGCATGCAAAGGATGCTAAGGATTATCTTGCGATAAGATAAGGTGTTCAAATAAAGAATGCTCATTTGGATTATGCTTCATGGCTGAGATAATGTTGCATAGGATAGGATGAATGAAAACGTCCCATGTCAAGATGTTTACCATAAGCAAGCATAAAGTGTGCCCAAAACTTTTATCAAGATCAAGATAAATTGGATGATGGATGCGGATGGATGTATGATGGATTGGATCAATGGTTTATGGATGGATGGAATGCTCGATTTATTACGGATTGGATGAGATGCTTTCACTTGAACTGGTGCACATAGATGCTCAATTCTACACATGATGCTTGTTTGCTAGGTTTTCATCATGGTCTTGCCCAAAGCGCCGCACATGTGGTTTTCACTACAAGATGATCTTTTTCTTTATTCTTTTCAATCCTTTTTATTTTTTTTATTTTTTTTGGATTTTCATATTTTTTGATTTTTTTGAAAGATTTTAAGCTCATGCTGAATCACAAGGTATTGTTAATGTAGATGCTTATGTCATGATGTGCCATCGATATCTTGCTTGAAGAAGCTGCCTTGCCAAGATACGTGCACTTGAATGCAACTTTTGAGATCCCTGATCTGCTTCGTTGATACCGGAGTTAACTTTATCTTTGTGCGCACATCGTGATAGAGTGCCTTCTGAATCCTTATGATGAAGTGTCATTGCCAATACCTGGTCAATTTGAGAATTGGATATCATGCGTGGAGGCATGTATGGAGTGTTTTAAGGGATAAGAGATGGATTAGTTGACAGCTTGAAATCTTTGACTCTCCAAACTTGGGAAGATGAGCAATGATGGATGGATATGGAACTGTGTGTGGAATTAGGACCAACTGCTTGATATACCTTGTACGTTGCTTGAAAATCCTGCTTTTAATTTTGTGGACGTCTTTGATGGATACTTTTCCCTCTTTTATTTTTCCCCATAGTTTCTTTGACTGATGGAGTTTGATAGGGATAATCTTTCTTTGTATGTTTTGGTATCCATACGTATTTGATTTGTCCATTATGCTTTTGTGATTCTTTTTCCTTGATAACGTTCCTTATGCTTTGATTCAATTCTTTCTTTTGACATTGGTCCCAATTCATGGATGGGGTGATGGGTGGATGAAGATTCGTGACATGGCTGGTTGTAGTATTGACATCAGTTTCATCATAAGGATTCTTTGTGATCCCTATATTGACATTTTCTTGAGACAAAGTTTCCCCCAGTATGGTGGTGGTAGTACCTTTATGCTTTGATTCTGCCTATTCTGAGGTGTCTTATTCAATAAACATGCTCTGACAAATGACCACTGTAGATGACATTGTTTCAATTTTCTGCTCTGCTAACTCTGGATTATATTGTTCTGTCTAATTTTCTTCCTTGAGTGGATAATGTTCGATATATTTATTCATTATTTCCTCAATCTAAGTTTGGGATATATCTGATCCTAATGCTGATAACTCCATTTGACTGTAGGAGTTAATAATCTGCTCTTTTTGTGTAATAATTTTAGGAATAAAGGGATCTTCTTTTGAATGAAGATCATCTATGTGTCCATCCATAGAAAGCATCTCATGGGCAGATGAAGGAGTATTTGCAACATGGATATGATCATCTTGCATAGATAAGAGAGTGTCCATTAGATTATTGTAGTATCTTGAAGATACAAATTCTTGATCTTGAATGATTTCAGAGTTGCTTTCGACATGCTTTGGATCAAGTTCTTGACATGGGTTAGTTTCAAAGGATGGACCACTTACAAATGGTTCTTGGATATCTTCATTAGGCATGGGAAGTGGATTAATATATTCTTGATCTTCGAGTGGACTTGGATTAGGCGTTGAGTTGAAGATTCCTTCAATATCGACAATCATGAGGTCAAAGGATGTCAATATGTGTTGGAAAGGACCATTGCTAGACTTTGGTGAAAGACATTGATCATACTTTAGAATAAATTCTTGAGATATGCCCTCTACCTCATTAGGTGATGTAGAGACATTTTCAAAATGATATTGGTCGATGCCTCGTTGGATGAAGCAAAAATATCTTTATTGATGGATAGATCTTGATCATTGTTTTCAACAATTATGGTGGAGGGATTTCCAATGTCTTCAACCATAGGGTCAAATGATGTTGACATTTCTTGAATTGGATCATTGTTGGGTATTGTTGGTGGATTTTTATCATGATTGAGAAGTGACTCTTGACATATGTTCATTTGATCATTGGATGGAGCAGACACAACTTCAAGGTGCTCAGTGATGGATTGATCTTTCTCCTTGTTCTCAACAGTCGTGGTGGAGAGATTTCGAATGCTATCATTGCCCCCAATAGTGAGTATCTTTTGATCAATCAGGTCTTGGATGAGTTTCTTGAGTCAAACACAATCTGATGTTTTGTGTCCCTTTATTCTATGATAATCACAAAGGTGCTTCTCATTATACCCTAACGGTTTTATGGCTGGTTCTTGATAGTTCACATAAATGGGGATTTTGATGAGATTTTCTTGTACCAATTGTTGTAGGACTGATTCAAGTGGTCTCCCAAGTGGTGTGTATTTTTGCTTATTTCCTTGTGAGATTTGCACTTTAAATTGACCTTGTGGTGATTGATTTTGGAGGTGTGGTGATTGATCTTTGAGATGTGGTGATTGATCTTTGAGATGTGGTGATTGGGTTTGTTGTTGATGTTGTTGATCTTGATATCTAATTTCTTGCCATTGGAGATGTTGTTCTTGATGCAATTGCGGATATAACTCAATGCTTTGATGACATAGTTCAACCAATGGAGGAATGTATTGATTTTGGAGAGACCATATCTCTTGGCTCAATAATTCAATTAGTTTTGCATGTGAAGCAAGTTGTTCTAGTGAAATTTGATCTTGATTTTGAATTTGATTCCCTTGATTTGGCTTTTGTTGAAGCAGATTTAGAATGAGCCCTTTTGGTGTTTGAATGGGATCATGCACAAATCAATTTTGGACATTGTTCTAACTTGGGATGATGTGAGAGGTAAAACCTTTAATTCTATCAAAGATTAACAAATATGGCACAAATCTATCAACGTTGAAAAAATAAGATAATCACTCTCCCTATGAAATTGTTGAGCAAATGCAAAAGAAACAATAATATCACCAAACTAGCATGAAATTATAAATGAAATAAGCATGAAATCTATTTCTAATTTACTCAAACATCATCTCATAGGGGGATTGGTGCTATTGTGGAAAATAGCCCTTTCCCAACCCCTTTGGATAAGCTAAATGATGAAATTTCTTTTGAAGATGATATGGAGAATGCTAAGATGATAAATTGACAAAATCAGTTCTCAGTTTAAGATAATTACCTTGCATAAAGATTGTGGATCAAGTTGTGGAGTTGTGGAGGATTTTCTCAAGAATGAAGCATTTCATTTATAGATTTTCTTAATGAGAGATTGGCCAAATGGATGAATGTGGGACTAAAGATAAGCCAATTAAAAGAGGCCACTTGTCATCATGTGAGTGGTTGATGCATGTGCAAGATTTTGGAAAGACATCCCTATGGAATAATACATCAATGCTTCATAAAATGCCAATGAAATAAACAACAAAACCAAGAAAAAGCATATGAAAACATGAAATGAATCCTATCCCATATTGGATTGGTGCTATTGTTGAAAATATCCCTTTCCCAATCCTTTTTTAAGATAAGCTAAATGATATGATGCCAATGATGATGATGGAGTAAAATGGTAGGCAAAATCAGTTCTCCTGGAGAGAGTGACTTTACATGAGTGATTGTGGAGGATTTGATGATGAATAAAGCCTTCCATTTATATATTATTTGGATGAGAGGAATAGTGAAATGGATGAATGTGGGACAAATAGATAAGACAATTAAAAGAAGCCACTTGTCATCATGTGAGTGGTTGATGCATGTGCAAGATTTGGGAAATGTGCCTAAGATGGGGAAATTTCAAATTTGAAATGAGAGTTAATGTTGAGTTTGACCTTTGCAAGGGGACATGCAAGAGACATGTAAGACTTATTAAATGCCGTGTTGGATGTACATTTCAACCTGCCTTTTGAATTCAAACCTGATGGAATATTTCTCATGGATGCCATGTTGATGGAAAATGTTGATTTTAATAAATCAATAAATTGATTTATTTGTGCAAGCGGGATTATCTAGAGGATGTGATGGGTAGTTACGTTAGGCTAATTAGGATTAGATTAGCTTAACGATGATTAGGATGTTTTGACCAATTTGACTCAAATATTTGGATTTATTTAAATCAAAAGGGGATGGGATATGCATTTTGAGATTTAATTAAATAAAGTCTGATTTATTTAATTAAAGGATGATGTGAGACAAGTTGATTTATTTAATAGTCCTGATTTACCTAGTGAATGGATTTGATGAGCTTGATTAATTTAATGAGCGGATGCATAATGTTAATTTTGCATGTCTACAAATTCATTAAATCTAATTCCCTAGGTAAATAAATATTCCTATTAACCTATCCTAATGTGTTCTTCTAAGAAAATTAAAATTAAAAAATATATTAGTTTAGTTAACTTATCTTGCATCACCCATCCCTATGCATAATCATAATCAAATTTTAATCCTCCATTAATCATGTGCAAAAACTTAATCCCTGATTAAATGTGTTACATCCTCCATTTTTCCCCACTTGCCTCTAATCACCTAGTCCTAATCCTTATCCCCACACAATCTACCCTTAATCATTTGTACATTCCCTAATCTATGATTAAGGAAATTTCAATTGAATTTTTTTTAAATCGCCTACCCTCCATGTCCTTTTCACCTTAAAGGCTTTCCCCTTTTGGTAAAGAAACCTCACATGGGTCCTTGTCCCAAAAGTACCCTTAAGGAATTTAAAATTCTTTTATTCCATTCCTTTCCAATCATTGGGAATGTAGGGAAACGAATGCCTTTATGACCATGATCCTCCCCATTCCACTATGGTACCTTCTAATGTACTATCTCCCTCTCAAGAAGTTGGTTAGGTACAAACATTGCAAACGTTGGATCCTACCACCTTCCCTACTTACACCACAAGATGTTTGAATATGGAAGCAATTTTAAGCCTAGGATTTTGGAAAGACCTCTACATTTTTTAGTAGTATGCTCACATTTATGTTCCAATAAAAATTAAATTTCAATTATTATGACAAGATATATATACATTCAAGCTATTTTATTTTATGTTAAAAATAGTTTATTTGCTACATATATACATGAGCATATGAATTTGAGTGTTTAGTTAAGAACTATTATACTTTTGTATGTAACTTTTAATTTTACTTTTCAACAGTCACCATTCTCTATTTCACATTTTTACATTGAAAAAATAGTAAATATTATTTATTTAAAATTTCTATTTTAATAATTTTATTTCTAGATATTCATATATTTAAAAATCTTAAACCTTTTATGTTTAAAACATAAATAATAAGCCTACTTTGAAATAAGAATTAATTATTTTATATAATATATTTCTTTATTTTGTTTATATTAAAATACTTTACTTATACATTATTTAATGCTTGCTATTGATTACTGAATATTTTCAGTATTTAACTAATTAATCCAATATAAAAAACATAGTTGTCTTTTTCACCAATCTCGATAACAAGTGTTGTGAGGACCAGTTATGTCTGCCTTATCTTTTACCCTGATCAAAGTTCTGCGTATCGCCGATTCTCAGTAACGTTCAATTCAGACACATTCCTCGTGTTCACACAACGACAAATCAGTACTCCATTAACACATTAAAGCAATCCCAGAATATATGGTAGACAATTATCTCTCGCAAGACAAATGATAAGTCACTCCCTCCATTTACAAGGTATATGTACGTAACATGATATACTTGCCTATGTATATCCTACCATATCTGAACATAAAACATAAAAAAGTGATTCGCAGACCAAGTTTTAATGACGAAATTAAGATTCGTGCATTTGTAGCAATCCATGTCTACGCTCATAACAGTTCTCTGCAATGTCAGATAATACAAGAGCCCATGAGATTAATAGTTTCTCTTTTACAATACTTTAAAAACTAAAAATAAATAGAACAAACAAACGCCTTACATAAGCCATCTTGGGCAATCTTCCTGCAAGCCTGTCTACCTACACAGAGCTCTGATCTGCCTCTAAATTATTCTTCAAATGTTAAAAGAAAGCAAATTTAGCACGTATTTATAGAGGGCATACAGGTTGTTTGTGGGTAAAATAACTTTAGTGGCTATTTTTGGTCCCAATGATTGCTTGACAAAGTCTCGTGGACATTATTATAAGTCTTCAATTTCCAAAATTTTCGTTGTAATCCCCAACTAATCTTTTGTAAGGCCTTCCGCAAGTTGTTTGATATTTAAGTAAAATAACCAACATTACTCGTAGGGTACTGTGCACATGGCTAACTAATTTGCAAATTTGTAAATTTGATGGCTATTGAGATCATTATCAAGAATGGTATTGATACTAGTCATACCATTAATATTAATATTGAAGAGAATATTAATACTAGTAATACCAGACATTATAAATATTAAGTTATACTATTAATCATAATATTAATGTTAAAATTAGTTTGGTGAGAAATATTAATATTTATAAGTAAGAATGTGAATATTCAAAAGAAATTTTAAATATCATTAATAATAATATTTGTATTTTTTAGTGAAATAGAAAAGGAGAACCATGACAATGTATTATTGTTATAAGAGAGTTAATAATGATCGAAACAATATTGATATTAACATTATAGATAATATCTTTAATAATAATATGAGGTATTAGATCAAAAAAAATAACTAGTGTTTTCATGCATGCATATCAATTATCACATTGATAGTAGCATGACTTAACTACATCAATATTGATACGAGTGTGGGAGTAAGTATTAATGCCACAACCAATAAGGATGGTAATGATTATTTTAATACAAAGATGACTTAGTGGTAATATCATTATGGTGAAGGTTAAGGGTAACACTCTATGAATGTTCTAATTCACATGTTTATTAAAGAGATGTATAGTGTTGATGTTTATGAGCATTAAAAGCAGGTGAAACATATAAAATTTGGCTCTACTAGAGTTGACATTATTGCATATAAGTGTATCCAAACAAAACCCTAGTCTTCTAGATCTCATAGGGAGTTAATTACGACACCTTATGAAATGCAATTGTTTTTTATAAAGGAAAAAATGGGTTTTACAAGGACTCGAAACCACAAAATTTACAAACTAGAGAAAAATGTGTCATCAAAGAACCCAAGAAAAGGAAGGCTACAAAATAGAAAAAACCAATAAGGACAACAACCATTGACTAAGAACCAGCAAAAAGCTAGCATGAAGCTAGCACCAAGCACAATGAAAGCTAACCTAAGGACTTTAAAGTCTAAGCAACCTCAACCTCGAGGTTGCACAACTCCTAAGTCACCTTTTTCAGATCTTGTATCTACTGAGGTGAAGAATCCTCTTTTCTCTTCAGGTTGGCTCTAGTCCTCTTCAAAGGGCCATAATCCTCTTTCTTAATTTTACCCTTATCCTCTTCCAGGTCCACAACTAGCGACCCCTGATGGGTATTTTCTAGTTTTTCCACCATAGTTCTCAAAATAGTAGCATTTTGTTTAACAACTCTATGGAAATGCTCCATGATGGTTTTCATAGTTTCCCTAATTTTTCCAATTTCCCCTTCCAGATGCTTAACCTTATTCTCATTTTCCTTCCTCATCTTGTCCATGCGCTCAACAGTTCTTTGAATGCACTCGGTCATTGCCCTTTTCTCTTCCATTGTCCACAAAACCTCAATAGTATTTTGGGAAAGCCCTTTTACTTCCATCTGGTCCAACTTGATAGTAACGGACCTATTTTTTAAGCTGAGGTCCTTAATCTCATGGAAAACCCACCTAATGATCATGAAGTAGTCAACAACCCTGTTTCTCTCAATAGCCAAAATATCATCCATAAATTCTTGGTCTGACTTGAAGTAGTGATCATCAAGATTGAGATTTCTAGGGAATTTGGGTCTATTCTCTCTATGCATTGCAGGGTGTGAGGTATAAGAATCCTCATTAGCTTTAGAGGCAACAAAATTGTCCTTCGGAGAGTCCTCAAAATATGAAACCAATTTTTTTATGGGGGGTCCTTCTTCTTAATTTTTGCCTCCTGAGGAGTGCCAATGGGGGTTTTTGCAGAGCAATCATTTTTCTTCAAGGGTTTTCTCAGAAGGGTTTTCTTATTTTTCTTTTTGGGTGAGGGAGAATCCTCCTCTTCCCATTTAGTGTCTAACTCATCTTTTTCCTCGGACATGCTAATATCAGTATCATACCCTTCTGAAGCAGAGGTTAATAAGGGATTGGATAGGGTCAACATGTTTTTCAAATGCTCATGAATAATCCAAATAAGGCTAGTATGTAAAACCAGATTCTTCCTAAGACTTTTTCTATGTTCCTTAATACTGTTATTCAAGGAGAAAAAAAAGTAGTGAGTAAAGGAAACCCTTACCTTATGTCGAAAATGATTGAGGAGGGAAAAATGATGACCATAGACTCTGGTAAATTTTTTGTCCAACGTAATGTACTCCATAAGGATTTTTAGCACCTCCCTCCAAATCTTTTCGACCATCCCAGCATCAAAATAACTATTGGAAACTTTAACCAACTCCTTCCTTTCCTCATCAGTTTTTGGAAAACTAATAACAGCTTCATTTGAAAACTTCCTGTCACGAAAGAACTTGACCCCCTTAGTCAAGAGACTAATGATTTCTGCATTGAGGTTCTCATCCACCTTAACCTTTCTCCTTGAGAGAATAATTTCACCCTTCTTCCAATGTTTAGAAAAATACTCTGTAACTTTTGGGTCAAGACAATGGAGTTTTTCAATGAAAGGTTTTAGCCCACCCCACTTAATTTTCTTCCAAACCTTTGAATTTTTCTTGTGCTTCTCACAACTAGTCAGCTCCACCCTCTTTCTGCTTCCCCCCATTGTAGCGTTAACCTTGCTTCTTTTTCTTGCAAGGAAAATGAATGAAATAGAGAGCCAGCAGCATAACCAAAGCACCCACAAAACTTGTCAATTCTTATAGCTTGTAGAGATTATTACGGTGCCACCATCGCATCGAATGATGTCACAGTACTTGGCATTACTTTCCTTAATCATCATTAAATGCGAAAACTTTCCCATGAGTGATATCATACTCTATTAAGGCTCTAACATCAGCTCTCAGATCCTTAAGATTCAACCACATCTGTTTCCCATTTTGTTTGACTCCCTCATTAGCAAAATAGTTGGCCACATTGTTTGCTTCCCTAAAAATGTGGGATATTCTTAGCTTGTAAAAGTTGGATAATAAATATTTTTCTTCTTCTATCTAATGTTTAATATTCCATGAGGGGGGGACTTTCCTAGGATACACTCTATAATGTTTTTAGAGTCACCTTCAATCCATATATTTTTAAATTTCATTCTATTAGCAAGGTCAATTACCTAGAAAGCTCCAATGGCTTCAGCTAAGTGATTAAAATGTGTTCCCAAGAAGATAGCCACCGCTGTAACAAACTTGCCATTATAATCTCTTATTACTCCCCCACTCCCTGCTGGCCTTGGATTTCCCTTAGCCACCCCATCAAAATTAGCTTGTATCCAGTCCCTTGAAGGGTGACTCCAATTAATACCTTCACAATTATTTTTAGCTAGTCTTAAAGCCTTAGAAACATCATTCTTTATATTCCAATCTTTTGCCATCTTGAGCTCATAGTTAGAACATACCACAACCTCCTTATTTTGCTGAAAAGTGATATTATTTATATTTTCAATCATTAGCCTATATGTTTTCTCATACACAATATTCTCTGGAGCTTCCTTATCCCTAAAGATTCTATTATTTCACTCCTTCCACACACCCTTGGCTATATAAGGGAAAGTAAAAGACCATAATCGGTGGATAGTAGGATTCAAGGATGGAGCATTCCACTAAATAAAAAGGTCTTCGATAGAGGTAGGAATCACCCACGAGATATTCCAGAGAGAGAGAAATCTTCCCCAAATAGAAGTCACATATAAACAATGGAGGAATAGATGATTAGTAGTTTCAACTTCTTCCTTACACAAGTAACAATGATTCAGGATCTAGAAGCCACACTTGCAAAGATTATCCACCATGAGCACTTTATTCTAGAGAAGAATCCAAAAGAATATGTTGACCTTAGGAGTCATGTGTTTAATCCAAGCTTTAGCCCAAAAGGGATGGGGGGTGGGAAAAAGGGACAACAAAGAGACAACCAAAGATACCAAGTAGCTTCCTGAAGGGTTAGCTATCTAAACTAAAAGATCATCCTGCTAACTTGACCCCATCCTAACTGTCATCAAAGAGGATTGAATCAGTGCCGGGTCCAAACTGATCTAACACAGATTCACCCATCCCCCATTACTCTAGTAGTCCTTGACATGAGTCTCATAAATTGCCTTACAAGTCTCAGCCCATCCATTGAAGCTTTCATATGATTCTAAAGTCTCCTTCATTAACCATCTATCTTCCCAGAACCTTGTTTCCCATTTCTTATGCTCCAACTAACTCCCAAATCAATAATGTCTCTCCCTCTAGTCATATCATTCTAGATAGCTGACCCACAGGGTAGATTTAGAGAGTCAAGCAAAGTCTTGAGAGACCCAATATTTTCCATATATTTTCTTTTTAAAATACTATTCTATTCTCCATTGGATGAGAAATCTCTCCAGATTTTATTTGAAAGGAGAGCCCTATTCATTGTTCTAATCTTTCTAAGACCCAAACCTCCCAAATTTGTAGGTCTACAAATAGAATCCCAACCAATAAGAGGAATTCTTTTTCTTTCTTCAACACCCAACGAAAGAATTTTTTTTTTGAATTTTTTCAATAGCATCCGCATACTTGGAGGGGATTTTAAAAAGACTTAAGGCATAGATTGGAAGGTTCTAAAG
>VDFB02047397.1:49304864-49430331 GCA_007258455.2 Sequoia sempervirens | reverse complement strand
AAGGGAGGCCCTTACTTCTATAATCATGTTGGTTTGTTTATCAAACCCTAACATATGGGTTTTAATTTAGCTAAAGACTTGTCGTCGAGGGATCCTGTTTGGGTTCAACTACCACAACTTCCTTTGGAGTTCTAGAGAGAAGATATTTTACAATAGATTGTTGCTCTTCTTGGTAAGCCTATTGCAGTTGCTCAATAAACCTTTTAAAAAAAGGTTATTTCCTTTGCTCGGATCTATGTGGAGATAGATTTCAGCAATCCCTTGTCAGATTCTTTAGAAATTTGTCTTGGTTCTTTTTCTTGGGTTCAACAACTTGATTATGAATCCCTTATTTTTTGTTGTCAGCTTTGTCATGAGTATGAACATCTTCAAAAGCAATGTCCTAGGATTAATAAAGCTCCTCTTTCTAATATCTCCCCTTTGTCTTCAATAACAAAAGATCTTAAGGAGGATAAAGGGAAATCTTCCATGATGGAGGGTGGATTGGAAAAGGATGGTTTTGTACATGTTAAGCCTCAGGCTAAAGGTCATGGTCATAAGAGATCTTTGAAGGACAAGTAGACTGAAGAGGAATTTAATCGGTTTGAAGTGTTGGACACTTCAAACCTGGAGGAAGGAATCCCACCAAATATGCCTTCTAGTGTTGTTGGTATGGGTTGTGATGTGGTGCAGGGACAAGGGTTTGGTCATGATTTTCATTTCTCATAGGGTGTGCAAGATCATCTAGTGTCTCTAAATGGTCTTATACAAGATGATGATGATATTGTTTTGGTAGATTTGGCAAAGGCAAGGATAGATTCTTGTAGGAATAAGGCATCTTCTCTAGCCTTGGGGGTGCAACAATGCACACTTATGAAGGGATCATCAGAGCACTCTTCTAAGAGTGGTCGTAAGAAGGATGTTGAGAAGATTAAATGTACTAGAGATTTGTTGGTGGAATCTAGGTCTGTTAAACCCATTCATGCTCACTTTTCACCATCTCCTCCATGATTTTTCTCTCATGAAATGTAAGGGGGTTGAATAGCACCTCCCATCAAAAGGCTATTCATGATTTGGTTGCTATCTATTCTCCAAATATCATTTGTGTTTAGGACACTAAACTTTTAGTTGATTTCATGCTTTAGTGTGCTTCTCATATCTGGTATTTTGGTTAGTGTTAGTGCATTGGTTCTTAGGGGAGCTTAGGGGGTTTGGATCTATTTTGGGATCCAAGAAAGATTGATCCATTATGGTGGATTTCTATTCATTCTACTATCTTCATGGTTTCCTCTTCTATGGAAACAAGTGAGAATATTTTGGTTACTAATTTTTATGCCCTGATTGATATTCGTGGAAAAAGCCAGCTTTGGGCTCATATAAGGTATGTTCTTGTGCTCCATATCTTCCTTGGGTCTTAGCTAGTGATTTTAATGTTGTGTTGAGTTTGGAGGAGAAAAGAGGTGGGTTTCCTCGACTTGTGCCTACTTCTGATATTTTCTGGGAGAATGTAGATTCTCTAGCTTTGATTGATGTTAAGCCTTCCAATGGGGTTTTCACTTGGAATAATAGATAGAGTGGAGAGGAAGCGATCTCTAAAAGGTTGGATACATTTATTGTCTCTTGTTTTTGGGTGGGAGGTAGATTGGTTACTGGTTCAGAGATTCTTGATTAGAGGGGTTATGATCATTGTCCAATCAAACTTTCAATAACCTCTTTTACCATTCCCAAGAATCCTCCTTTTAAGTTTCAACTTATGTGGCTTTGGGAGTCTTCTCTGCATGATCTTATGGCCCAATGGTGGTGTGACAGAGGCCTTGCTTATGGTACTGCTATGTATACCTTTGTTAAGAAACATCAGTACATGTCAAATTTCACCTTTAGAGATGGAATAGGTTGTGTTTTGGCAACCTAAAGGCTATGAAGAAGGATACCCAAGCATGCCTTGATGTGATTACTCACCAAATTCAGGACTATGGTTTCTCAAATGCTTTAAGTAAAGTGGATCCTAGGCTGCGAGAGTAGTGGATGAGTGGGAGCTCCAAAAGGATATTTTTTGGAAGCAGCAGGCTCAAATTGATTGGCTTTAGGAAGGGGACATGAATACGGATTTCTTCCATCATTTTGTATAGATTTTTCATAATAGGAGTTCTATTTCCTCTCTAGTTAATGTGGATGGGATCCACATATCTTCTATGTAGGCTTTGTCTCAAGAGGCTCAATAGTTTTATTCTGCTCTTTTTTGAGGATTCACCCATACAGAAGATGAGGAGAATTCAATCCTTTCTTGTATTCCCTCCTTGATCTCCAATGAGATTAATTATTTCCTCATTAGGTCAATTTCTTTGTTTGAGTTGGAAGAGGTTGTCTTTGGGATGAATAAAGGTAAAGCTCCTAGCCCGGATGGATTTCCTATTGATTTTTTTTAGGAATTTTGGGATATTATTAGTTTGGATTTGTTAGAGGTGGCCCAGAAATCTCTTCACAGTAAGAAAATGCTTCGAGCCTTAAACTATACTTTTTTGGTTCTCATTCCTAAAAAGGAAGGTGCAGATCAGCTCAAGTTCTTTAGACCTATTTCTCTTTGTAATGTGGTTTACAAAATTATTACTAAATTGATTGCAAAAAGGCTCAAAATTTGTCTTCCTTTTGTGATCTTGGAGGAGCAAGGGGGTTTTGTGGCAGGTAGATAGATCTTGGATGAGGTGGTGGTTTCCTAAGAAGTCATTCACTCTATGGAGACTTCTAAGGAGAAATCTATGTTCATCAAGTTGGATATGGACAAATCTTATGATAGAGTTAAATAGCATTTTTTGTAGAGAATTCTCTTAGGATTTGGTTTTAGTCTAGATTGGGTCAATTGGACTATGAGTTGTCTTACCTCTTCCTCTTTTTCTATCATTATGAATGGAGAACCTTCTGAGATTTTTGGGGCTTCCAGAGGCCTTTGTCAAGGAGATACTCTCTCCCCTTATCTATTTATTATTTTTGCTGAGGATCTAGGAAGATTTCTTAAGTCATGGGATTCCTAGGGCAGGATCCAAGATTGGTGTTGGGGAAATGGGTTGCCACAACTCTCTCATTTTTAGTTTTTGGATGACACTTCTCTTATGGGAAGGGCTTACCTTCAGTAGGTTGCTTCTTTTAAGCAGGCTTTGGATATTTACCTTGCTACTTCAAGTTAGAAAGTCAATGAGCACAAGTCGTCTATTTCCTTTTTAAATACTCCTATTATTCAATGATGAATTGTTGATATTCTGATGTTTCAAATTGGGTCTCTTCCCTTTATCTATCTGGGAGTACCTCTTGTTGTTGGTAGGAAGACCGCATCCTCTTGGAAAATTTTTATTAATAAGCTACATAATAAATTCACTCATTAGAATCATTGTTGGCTTTCTACTACTGCAAGAGTGACTATTCTAAAGTATATTATTCAAGATCTCCCTATTTATAGGTTTTTTTTTTCAGGTGGATCCTTTTTATTTCTAGAGGTAATCTGATGCTCTCTCACGAGAACTTCTTTGGAGTGGTAACTTGCAGTCGGCTAAGTGGAGTCTTGTTAATTGGGAAACTATGTGTAGGCCGCTAAAAGAGGGGGGCTTCAGCTTACGTTCTACTGTTTTGAATGGGAAAGCTCTTTTAGATAAGTTATATTAGTGTTAGTGTACTAGTCAGCATCAACTTTGGGCCTGTATTCTCACCCACGAGTATCTTAAGGATGTTAATACTTTTGATGTTCCTTTGTTCCCTTTAGAAGGAAGGGGATCTATGATTTGGCATACTCTGAAATCGGGGGCTCAATTTGTTAAGAAAGGGCTTTTTTGGATCTTTCATAAGGGTTCTCAGGCCCTTTTTTGGTGGGATTATTGGGATGGTCATTCTCCTATTCTTTCTTCTTACCCTCACCTATAGCCTCTTTGTGATCATTTTACTATTGTAGGTTTGAATATGATTGAGCATTATAAGACTGTTCAGAATATTGGTTTGGCTACTACTCTTAGATGGAAGCACTCCTCATATTGGCTGCTAGGAGGGTCTAAGGAGGATAGGAAAGGGCTGGCTCAGATTCTTTCTTCGCGTGAATGCAAATCCATGGAGGGGCAGGATGTCTTGGGTTGAAGGTTGAAGTAACAGTGGTTTATTTGGTAAGTGCTTTGTTTCAGCAGGTTATGGTGAGTTGGTTAGGCAGATGTTTAGGAACACCGAAGTTCCTTAGTGGAAAGATGTGTGGAACAAATTATCTTTTCCCAAGTGTAATTTTTTTATGTCACTGGTGGTCTATAACTCATGTCTTACTTGGGATAACTTGTGCAAGTGTGGGTTTCAGGGTCCCTCAATGTGTCTTCTACGTTGTACTAGTGAGGAGAGTGTCTCTCATTTCTTCTTCTAATGTTCCTTCTCTAGGAAGTTTTGGCACCTATGGTGGGGTGTGTGGAACCAAGCTTGTTGGCATGTCTCTTCTTTGGTGGAGTTCTTTTCCCAGTGGGGGAAGGTCCCTGTTAAGACATCTTTTCTTCAAGTTTCTTAGGCTCTTGGACTGACCTTTATTATTTGGCATATCTGGTTGGAGAGGAATTGCAAGATTTTTCAAGACGTGAAGGTGGTTGTCCAAAACTTGTGGTTGAAATTTCTTCCTTCTTTGGGAGAAACTATTTCGGCTTTAAGTGTGACTTGGTTGAGGGTGTGGATCCGGGAGATGTTTCCTGTTGCTCTCATCTCAACCTTCCTTTTCAAAGGGGTGTTGCTCCGGGTGAATTTTCCTAGAACCATAAATGATTGTTGTAATTACAAATTTAAAGGATTTATACATGAATCCTAACTTTCATTCACAAATCTAAACTTCAAAGTTTTTTAATTTCATACCTACATACAAAATATCTATAATATATAATTACTAACTACCCTTATTTAAAAAAACCTAAAAAAAGATTATGAAACATAAAATTTGTTCTTTATTAATACCAATAGATATATTTAAACCCATAGAATACCAATTTAGTGGCTTCAGACTCTACCCTAAATGACCATGCAAATGAATTATGTAATAGCTTGTAGTGCAAAAATAAGTGTTAGAATATATGTAATTTAAAATATACTTAACTTGTTTTTCAGAAGAGGTACAATACATATGTTTTTTCATGCATAGGATTTGAAAGAAAATTTTGTCATTATTGTCTACAAAATTGTATAAACAATATGTGAGATTCCTCATTATGTTTTCAATTTTCCTCAAACATTTTTTAAACATAGATGATTTAACTTTTATTTATATTTATTAAGAAAAAAGCAGATTACAAACAGTTGTCCAAGACAAACTACTTACACATCATTTAAACATTTGGAAGAATAATATCTTCAGTCTCTTGTAATGGCTCATGATGTAAGTAAATACATATCTATTAGCCATTAAAATATATTAAGGAAATATTATATTTCCTCCTAGAAAACATCATAAAATTATTATCCTACTACTTCAATAAGATATGGTTAATCAACCATTAAATATATTAATAACAAGAATAATAGAGTTTCCAACAAAATTATTTGGATATAAAATTAGGTTTAGTTGTAAGATTATCTTGTATCTTATTTTTCAAATTCTCTATGAACATATTTTGAAGGTGGTGATCGGGAACCTTGACATTGATTTGGGAATAAAGTGATTGGTAGCATGAGATAAAGTGAGTTATCTTTTCTTCTTCTTCTTTCTTGCATCTCATCAAATCCGACAAGGTCATATTATGGGTTATATGCACTTGCAAATGGTTTGCAAATGCCTCAAAAATTTCATTGAATGAATGAATCAAGTTATTCGGTAAAGAAGAAAACCATTCTAAGGTAGTATCCTTCAAGGACTTGGGGAAAATCTTAGCCAACAATTTATCATCAAGGACAAAGTCACTACATAAGGCAGTATAAGCATTAAGATGGCTAGAAGGATATCCCTTTCCTCCATATTTCTTGAATCTAGGCACCTCTACACCCTATGGCATTGATATTCACAATATCTCCAATGACAATGGGCTACTTTTGACATAATATGTAGGTGGGCCATTTTTATTTTGGTTAATGGTGGAAATTTGTTTTTGAAGGGATGAAACAGTTTAGAAGTATTTATTTATGAGAGGTTCATGGCTTGTGTTATGAGATGAAGGTGAAAAAGGTGGAGGGGTGTATGTGTTTGAGCAATAATTTAATGGAATTCTTATAGGTGGTAAGGTGGTAGGAGATATGATGTGTGCTTCCACAAAGGTACTAGGGATGCTAGCGGAAATACCCAAGGAATCACATTGCTAGTAGGTTGCATTGTTGTTGTGACTTGAGGATTTGTATAGGTAGGAATAGAGGCAATTGTTGTGGGAGGAGGAATTTAAATTCCTCCTTGGCTTGTGACATTTCTTGTAGGTAAAGAACAACTATTGTTTGAGTGAAAGTGAATTCCAAATATTTGAATTATGTTTTTCACAAGGTCTAGTCCATATTCACTTTCAAGCATGCAATGAATGTTATCTATAGTAGGGATGGCAGTAGTTGAAATATTTTCATTTTTCACTTAATACATTATAGGTTTGCTAAATCAAGTAATGAATTTGAATTATTTTTTCTTGTGAGATACTATCAATCCTTGTTTTAGCATGCATCACACTACTTGAAGGAAAAGAGTTGTTAAGGGTATGGTCCATACCTAGTGTACTTGGTTCAATATTAAGAGTGAAAGAGCTAGATAGCCCAAGATCCATGATGATTATGTTATCAGGGGATGACATGAGTCTCAAACTTTGTCTCACTAGAGTATTAGTAATATAACACCAAATAATCATGCAAGGGATACTAAATGCAAGATCAATGCAAATGCAATATAAGCTAACAACAATGAAATGATTATAACAAAAACTTTGTAAACTAAAAGAGAAAGATATAAACAAAAAACAAGAGCATAGAAACAAAGCCTTGAATTCTAAAAAATGCAGTGTAGAATCTGCACTAGGATTGATTCGCTCAAAGGGGTATATGGGTCTCAATGGTGGTTTTTCTAAAAAAATTTAGAAATTTTAAGTTTATTTTTATGATTTTTCTGTTGTATGATCTATAAACTAAGTGAAAATGTAGATTTTTTATCATTTTCAATGATATGAGATGTAAAAATGCAAGCTATATGCACTTTCACTAATGCAAAATTTAGAAACCCTAGAATTCCAATTAACTAGTGAAAACCCTAATGCAATGTTAATGCAAGCAATATATAGGATGATAATGAACTCCAAATAAGAATTATGATGTTCTAAATGTAGGTTGAAACCAAAATGAAATGACAAAAAATGGGGTAGGTTCTTTCTATGGTTTAGGACATAGAGCACACCCACTTTCCAATTATTTCATTCAAGGATAACCCTATAGATCTCAATGCAAAGGAGAAAGAGATCTTGCAATAGGGCTATCCTAGGGGTTTATTGTAAACTAATGAGGATTTTTCCACCAATCTAGAGCTTGGAAAGATAAATGTAATGTAAGATGTAATACTTAACCCTACTATGATGCAATCTTTCACTAAATGACCTAGAAAAGTATGTAAAACAAAACAAAAAGCTACAATATGAAATGTGTGCACCTAGAAATTTGAAGATGACTGGATGGAGCTCTGAAATGCTAAAAATAGTGAATTTAATCTTGTCTTAGACTCATACACCAAGATGGGTGAATCAATCCTAGATTTGGGTTTCTGTACAAAAACAAGAATCTGGAAAATGGGTATCTGAATCTGTAAAAACCTAAAAAATTGACCTAAACTAGGACTCATGCGCCAAAATTGGCATATCAGTCCAATTAGGGTTTTCTAAAGTTTCAAATTCTAAATATGGTCTTCAAGATCTACTCTATCCTTCCCAGTTGATTTCTAAATTTGAAACCCTGATTTACAGCCTATAGAAGTCTTCCAAGTATCTTCAATGCAAGGTGAAAACTTTGAACACTTTGACAACTTTTTCCAAGCTTACTCTTCAATGTATCTTCAACCTAAACCTATAAATTACACAATAAAGAGAGGGAAAAATTTTGTTTTGTTAGTGGAAAGGGGTTTTCCTTGGTCAAACCCCATTTTGGCAATCAAACCTTCAAATGAACTGAAATAGGAATGGAGAATGATGAATGAACAAAATAAGATGTTGCAACTCAGCAAACCCTAGCAATAAAGTGCTATAAACATGTATGAATGGCTCAAATGGATGTAGATCTTGAATCTTGCTTGAATATGATACATCTTGAATGAAATTCTACCTTGAATCATGAAACGCTACAACACAATTGTTAGCTCAAAAACAAACATGATGCATGAAGACTTTGACATGATGCTTGATGCTTGAATAATTCTCTAAAATTCTTGGAAATCTTCCCTTGAATGCTCTTGTAAACACTTGAACTCTCTTATGAACTCAAACTTTCTATTAGGATGCTCATTCAACTTGTTAGGTGATCTCTTCAATGCTTAGGTGAAAATGAGTGAAAGAACATTGTATTTATACTTAATTATGCAAAAAAACTTGAAATTACAATACTACAAGTTGGCATTAGATCTAGGAGGATAAAATATCACCAAGAATTTTAATTAATTTTAACTTTGGGCCACATGAGACTCATACACCCAAGGTGTCGGATGATTCCAATTAGGTATAATTTATGGGACCAAATTCAAAAATGCTTAGAAAGATGTGAAATTAGGACCAGGGCCCAAAAACGTAGGTAAGGTGGCATATGAGTCCTAGATCACTAAATATGTGCCACACAACTTGAAAACACCTAAATTATGATTGGATTTTGATTTATGTTAGGATTATCCTCAAAAAGATGCATTAAATGATGCTTATGGATGCAAAATAAGGTCAATTAAAGCATAAATAAGCCCAAATATTTAATAAAACCCAAGAAAAGTGTGAAAATGTGTTACAACACTTTACAACACTCCAAATAAGGCACCAAATGCTCTTTTAATTCACAAGGGCCCAAGACCTAATGTGAATATGTTAGACATATTACAACACCAAATCAAGGCCATGTTAAGGAGTAGCTTTTTAGTCATTACAATACCCTAGGACAACCTTTAGTAGATCTCTTTCATTTATTCCATCCTTGGATTGAGATCTCTAGGGTTTCCTTGAGTGAAACAAGAGTGTGAAATAGGAACCCTGTCTACTCAAAAATAGATCCCCCTATTTATGTTGTTTCACATGTCCTTACCAATATTGATCCCAGATAATTGAAAGCACTAGTAAGGCACCTTTCCTCCACTTATTAGTTGAGATTTAGTATGAATGATATGCCACTAATCAATGGACCCCACAATTTCTAATTTGATATTGAAGCCCTTATTTCTAAACACAAAGTGAAGAGAGTCTTTTTAGATAATGGTTATACACTCAATTTTTATACATTAAAATTTATAAAGAAGTGGGGTATACTCAAGTTGATTTAGACCATCAAGTGATCACCATCAAGTCTTAGGATAATATAGAGAGATTCAAAGAGAACTATTTGTCTCCCCATTTAGGCTGGTCCAACATTACAATACACAATGTGTCATCATGTTAGTAATCTTGATCTCCCATAAAACCTTCTCCTTTGTCACTTATGGATTCATGCCATGTAGGTCATTCCATCCGCATGCCATCAATACCTCGAGTTTCCCCACAATGGCATCAAAGTCATGATTCATTCCTATCCTCACCATTTTGAGTATTTCCATTCTCTTGAGGCCTCATTCTCCTACTTATATCATTGAATAGGGATATAAATTGCACCTTCCAACACAATTTTTTCTTCATCTTTCATCAATACTACAAATTATGCTCTCCTCCCAATCCCTCTACTCTCCTAGAATCCACATTTTCTAGATTCAAGAACAATTATAAGTGTTGTAGATAATATGAAATGACCAATTCTCTCAATATGGGCTTGCCACATTCCTTATGGAAACCATACCCTCAAAAGGCCCAACAACCACTAATTTCCATGTTTTTTGGGTCAATAGTTTTCCAATCTCTAGAAACATTGGAGCAAGAAAAAATTGAATAAGAACTCAATAAATGGGTATATCAAGAAGAACTTGAAAATACCAATACTCTCCAAGAGTATCTCCATGAATCCTATCTAATTCCTCATTAGATGAGACAAAATGTTAATTATCAAGGAAGAGGATTAGGTATTAATGGGTACAGTATGCTCCAACACTTGAAACCACCTACTAACAAGAAACATCAAGGACATAGGTATGGATCTAAGTAAAAGGAGCCCTATGCATCACCAATTAATTCCAAAAAATTTGTATGCATTCCATTCTTATGAAAGACATCATAGAAGAAATCATCAAATTACCTTGTGATGATTTAGATATGTCCATCTTTTCCACCACCACCCTTCTCATTGACCTCCCACTTTTCCATCTCAAACTAATTGATTGGGACCAATGAGGATCCTCCCATATTAATGTATTTTAAAATGATGAAGAATTCATCAAATTTATGGGCTTACATGAGGGCATGCCTCTTGGGGACCACTGGTCTAGTTTTTTCCATACACTAGAATAACATTCATACTTTGGAAAAGATGAAATACTTAACCGTAAAAATAAAAATCAAAAGAATAGTCAACGATCTTTTAGTGGAATTCTCCTGAGGCACTTTCATATATATATAAATGTTAAAAAAAAAGGTCTATCCTTTGATGACAACCTCCTCAAGGTGTCAATGAATGAAGGTGTTCATTTTCCCCTTCTAGGTGTTCAATAGCTAAAAAGATCCATAATTTTGATAGAAGAAATGAAAGAGATTAACTTCGGGACTCTAATTGACCCATCAATCACATATGTTGCAACTACTTATCGACATATGAGTATTAAATAATTTCCAATACTCTTGAAAAGGCCTCAATCAATTTTCCATGGTGATATTCTAAAATTCCTAGGCTTGATCCCACTTCAAGGTTTTCCATCACTTGGTTGTTCATCTTGATGCTGGACAACGATTATTTTTGTGGCCAATATTCACCAATTAGCTAATATTTGAATTTTTTGAATCTAAATTTGGCTAATAGTTCATGTTATAATAGGACCCGAATAACCAAATTTTTAATTTTTTTAGTTTAGTCTTATTTAAATTGCTAAATAATTTAGTTTATTAAAAAATTTAACTCAAAAATTCACCATAGTGTTTGATACATGAATAGATCAATTTTGCCTAAATTTTATAAGTTATAGTAGAAATCTAAATTAATTTTCTTATAGCATATCATACTTATTAGATTCTTTAGGGCCATTTTTCTAGTCTTTAGTTGCCTCCATTATTAAAAATATAATCTAATGACCCTCATTGTATTTCATCACGTAAAATGTACCTATAAGCTGTAATACTCATGGGGCACGAAAGAATGGAAATTTTGGGTCCCATGAGCATTACAAATTTCACATGCATTTTACCTTATGGAATACAATGATGTTGATTAGATTATATTTTAAATAAATGGTGGAAACTAAATGTTATAGAGTCTACCCCTTAAACCCATTGATCTAGTGATTTTTTTAGTGGCTAATAGTTGAAATTTGGGAATCCAAAATTGGCCAATAGTTTTAGCTATAACGTGACTTGAATTGCCACATTTTTACAAAATTTTACTATAGTCTTACTTAAATCACCAAAGAGTTGCTTTAAGACCATATTTCTAATCTTTAATTTCCAGCATTGATTTATAATATAATCTAATGGCCCTTGTTGTATTCTAGTAGATAAAATGTACCCATGATTTGTAATTCTAATGGGGCCCACAATTTCAGGTCTCATGAGCATTATAGATTATGGGTACATTTTACCTCATAGAGTACGAGGGTTATTATATCAATGATCTAAAAGAAATTTCAAGCCCTATAAGAATTATAGATCGCGAGTATATTTTACCTAAAAAAATATAATGAGGGTCATTATATTATATTTTAAAACAATTGTGGCAAGTAAATATTATAATCTACCCCTTAAACCCATCCACAATTTCCACCCTTAGGGCCTTACTTTTCCATGAGAATTATTTTTAGATTGGATGGATTTTCTATCATAATTAATGAATTTTCCTATTATTTTTCAAGATTTGCCAATTTTTTTATAAAATTATAGTGATGTAAAAAAAATCGCTAATAAAATTAATATTGTTTTTAAAAAAAAGGAAAGATTCGCCAATAGAAATTAATATTTTTTCCTAAAAAAGTGAAAGATTCGCTAGGATTTTATATCTTTTTTTGAGGGGGGTTTCTTAAAGTTATCACTAATTGATCATTTCTACCCTTGAGCCCCTACTTTTCCATGAGAATTATTATTTTTAAATTGGAAGGATTAACCATCATAATTAATTCAATTTTTTATTGTTTTTCAAGATTCAAGAAGAGTTTTTACAAAATTTTAGTGATGTAAAAAATATCACCAATAAAAATATTTTTTTGAAAAAAGGAAAGATTCACCAAGAGTGATTAGAATTTTTTTCCAAAAAATGAAAGATTGACCAAGATTTTATCTCTTTTCTTGAGGGGGGTTTTCTTAAAGTTTCCATTAATTTCAAACCTATCAAGAAGAAGCTCCATAAGACTTATTGATGAAGGTTGAACTTGAGAAGTTACTTGAGGTAGGATTTATTTGTCATATCCAATACTCTAAATTGATTTCAAATATTGTCCCAATTTTCAAACTATTTTTGGGTATTTGCATTTGTATAGATTTTAGAGACTTAAACAAGTCCTATCCAAAGGATGATTGCTCACCCTCCAACATTGATATGCTTGTGGATCTAACATCAATAACTGCTATATTTTCACTAATGCATGGATTCTTAGGCTACATTCAAATCTACATTGTGGTAGAAGATCAACATAAAATAATTTTTACAACCCCATGGAGTACCTTTTGCAACCAAGTCATGCATTTTGGCTTGAAGAATTTTGGCGCTACATATCAACGTGCTATGATTGTCATTCTCTACAAATTAATTCACATTATCAGGGAAGAATATGTGGATAATTTGTTGGGAAAATTGAAGATGAAAGAAGAGAATCCAACCATCCTTGAGTGTTTCTCTAGTCATTTAAAATAGTATCAATTGACACTCAATCCAAAAAATGTGTCTTCTTCATGACATTAGTTGAGATATTTGGTTTCATTGTATCTAGAATAGGCATAAAAGTTTACCTTGAAAAGGTCAAGGTTATAATGGGCATGCCTCCTCCCAAGACACTCAAATAATTGTGAAGGCTTCAAGGGAAATTTATGTGGGTATGTGCAGGATCATCATGGAGAAAACAAGCCCTTAAGTGGCAAAAAATTTAGAAAAATTAGAGTTAGGACACTTGCCATAAAAATTTGAATAAGTTATCTATATTATTTTAAAAATATGTAAGAATAAAATCTATAGAAAATTGAATTAGTTTCTAAACTACTAGTTTTTTTTTTTCTTAAATCTATTTCGTATAAATTTGAAATTTCAATGTAGTAGTACTTAAATTTTAGGGAAAAAAAATAAGTAGGTGTTTGTTTGACCACCCTAACCACAATAAAATGATAAAAAAAATTATAATATTTTAGATATAAGTAGAGGACTCATTTCGGATGTGATGCATAATTTTTTAATTTTTTCCAAGTAAATATTTAATTATGAATTTTCTATTACAAATTTTAAAAAATATAAAAACTCGTATGTCTAACCACCTTAACTTGGTCAAAACTTCAAGAAATTCATTTTTTTTTAATCCTATAGTATGTGAAGCATAGAATGAGACACATGTTTTAGATTCAAAAAATAGGATACCATTTGAAAGCTATAATTTTTTTTTCAATCAACCTATCAATCAGGAATTTAGTCATAATTCAAATAGAAAATGAATAATAATTATTAATTAAATTCAAAGCAAAGTATAATTTATATTGGTGGAAAGCTGAGAATAGATTCTTAAAAAACCCTTTTCGTTTCATCAATTTTGGGTAAAAAAGAAGTCATCAGCCACATACCCTACACATACCCATCATATCGCCACTTTTTGGTCCATCATGATCCTGCACATACCCATGTGGAGTTCTTCTTTTCAGCAAGGCTTTGTTAAAATTAAGGAATATTTGGATAACCAGCCTATTATCATGTCTCCTCCACTAGGAAAATCATTATTTCTATATGCATCAACTATTTCAATTGTATATATTACTAGACATATTACGCAGAGGCGATGAAGACGAACAGAGGTAGGAATAGGCATGAGCATGGGGGTTTGAACATGGGGTCTTCCATTGTAGAGGAGAGTGATTTAGAGGATGGAGGTGATGATGACAACAACGTGATGGCCTTGGGTCGCTGCATTCCTTCAGTTCTCTGTGGTTTGGGTGTGGCTTTGGGTGCAAAGCATGTGGTTTGTAAGGGAGGGAGCTAGAGCAAAGCTCCTAGTTTGTTTTTTTATATTGCTTTTGGGGGCTTCATTTCTGACATCCTTGTTGGATTCTTCCCCATGCTTTGCTTGGTCTTGTAGCCTTTCTAGTGTTGGGGCTATGGGTTTCTTATGGTTGTAGTTCTTGATGTCTCCTAGTCCCTAGAATCTCCTATGGTGTTCTCTTGTGCTCTCTTCAAATGGGGTTTGGAGCGAGCTTGTGGTGGTGGAAGGGGTCAAGCCTTTTGGTTCCCATTTTTTTGGAATTTTGTGGTACTCTTGGTAGCTATTTGCAAGGGATTTATTTCTCATGTTGCAGTTTGTGGGGCTCTATGGCCTTTGGTCTCTCTTCTGGGCTTGACCTATTTAGGGAGTGTCTTTTATGTTTGCGGGGTGGTATTTTTCTCTTTGTAGCTCTTTCTTTTGATGGAAGTGTTCATTTGGAGGGTACATGTAGTCCCTTTAGAATTTGGGTCATCTGGTGCCCCTTCTGGGTGTTTATTTTGGAGGATGTTCTTTTGTTCTCCATGTTTGTCCTCTTATCTGGGTTGTTTTCAATGATCTATTTTATGTCCTAGGTTTTTATTGTTGACCAGTTCCTCTTTAGTGCATTCAAGCTTATGTTTCTCAAAGTGGGCTTTTCTTTTCCTTGTTCATGGTTTGAGCTAGTTTTCTTGACCTTTTGGTATGCTTAGTGGTGGTGGCTTGTGGCTGAGGCTTCTTGGTTGTTCTTTTTCCAATCTCAATCTCTCGTGCAGTCAAAGGATGAAGTGTTTCACTGTGCTTTGAGAGTGGTGGCTTTCTACTGGTTACTACGGGTGTTTTCTTTGACTAAGGTGAGGATTGCTCCCATTGAGGTGAAGCCCTCTCCTATTGAGGTGGAGCTTGTTGTTGTAGTGATGGTGGAAATTTCTCTACTCTGTTGTTGGATCCTATTGAGGTGGAGCTAGTGTGTGTAGAAGAGTGTTGTCTCTAGAAGTGTTGGATCTCACTTTTTCCTCTCTTATAGAAGGGAGCTCTCTCCTATTGAGGTGGAGTATAAGTTGATGATGTAGGGCTCTTGGTACTAGTTAAATATTAGGGCTCTTCTTTGCTTCCTCTTTTATTTGGGTTTCAGGTCCTTGCAAAAACCTGATTGTAAAGGGTTCATGGTCCCTTCAACACTTGTTATGGGGTCAAGGTCCCCAAAACACCTGGTTAAGGGTTTAAGGTCCCTTCAGAAACCTTTGGGTTTAAGGTCCCAATTTTAGTTGTTTTGTGGGTTCAAGGTCCATGTAAAACCTTTGTGCAACATATGCTTTCTATTTTTATTCTTAGTGTTGTTGCTAATGGGATGTTGATGGTATTTGGATTATCTTTAGTGCAGCATGTTTCGCTTGGAAAGGGTTTCTATTCTCTTCAAAACTGGTCTGTAATGGGTTTTGGGTCCCATCAAAACCTACTTTTCTTCATCAAAAACTATTTCAATTGTATTAGGGGTGCTTCTTGCTACATGAAAAGTATGTGGAATGTTTTGAGTGGGCATACCTAACCACCTCAACCCCATCACCATCTCACTACCTTCACTTTATCTTCTTGGTGCATTATTGTTGGCATTTCAACCATTTTCTCTCATGATCTCTTGTCAATTATTATCTTGCTCGCTTAGGTGCTTAGATTAAAATGAATAGTAATTACCCCCTAATTACTATTTATGCTTCCCTAATTGTTGCTTTTGCTCCCATTTCTTCTTCACCACTCAGTTTTATTTTGTTCCTTCACCCTTCCTCCCCATTTTTCCTTGCGGGTCATCTTTTGGTGTCTTTTTCACCATTTGAGAGGTTGTCTAGGCCCCTTTTCTCTTGAAAATCCTCTTGAGGGGGCATCAACTATTGACATTATTTTTTCTCTTCTACCTCCTCATCTTTGGGGCATATTTCCATCTGATCCCTTCTTTACATCAACTATATTTTATTTTTCTTTGAAACATCACTATTTTAACATTATTTTGGTGAGGGATAACATGTAGACACCTAAAATTATCCAGTATCATTTAGGTAATTATATCCTATTTTTCATCCAATTTCCATCACCTTTCCTAGTTAAATAATATTTTATTATTTAACTAATATTCATGACTTACCTCTAGTTTTCAAAATTCTACCTAAGGTAGTTAATTTGATTAATTTACCTATCCATCATCTATTGAATTAAATAAATATTCATGTTTATTTAATTTAATTCATTAAATCTAATTCCCTAGGTAAACAAATATACCTATTAACCTATCCTAATGTGTTCTTCTAAGAAAATTAAAATTAAAAAATATATTAGTTTAGTTAGCTTATCTTGCATCACCCATCCATATGCATAATCATAATCAAATTTTAATCCTCCATTAATCATGTGCAAAAACTTAATCCTTGATTAAATGTGTTACATCCTCCATTTTCCCCCACTTGCCTCTAATCACCTAGTCCCAATCCTTATCCCCACGTAATCTACCCTTAATTGTTTGCACATTCCCTAATCTATGATTAAGGAAATTTCAATTGAATTTTCTTTAAATAGCCCACCCTCCATGTCCTTTTCGCCTTAAAGGCTTTCCCCTTTTGGTAAAGATACCTCACATGGGTCCTTGTCCCAAAAGTACCCTTAAGGAATTTAAAATTCTTTTATTCGACTCCTTTCCAAACATTGGGAATGTAGGAAAAGGAATGCCTTTATGACCATGATTCTCCCCATTCCCCTATGGTACCTTCTAATGTACTATCTCCCTCTCAAGAAGTTGGTTAGGTCCAATCATTGCAATTGTTGGATCCTATCACCTTCCCTACTTACACCACAAGATGTTTGAATATGGAAGCAATTGTAAGCCTAGGATTTTGGAAAGACCTCTAGATTTTTTAGTAGTATGTTCACATTTATGTTCCAATAAAAATTAAATTTCAATTATTATGACAAGATATATATACATTCAAGCTATTTTATTTTATGTTAAAAATAGTTTATTTGCTACACATATACATGAACATATGAATTTGAGTGTTTAGTTAAGAACTATTATACTTTTGTATGTAACTTTTAATTTTACTTTTCAACAGTCACCATTCTCTATTTCACATTTTTACATTGAAAAAATAGTAAATATTATTTATTTAAAATTTCTATTTTAATAATTTTATTTCTAGATATTCATATATTTAAAAATCTTAAACCTTTTATGTTTAAAACATAAATAATAAGCCTACTTTGAAATAAGAATTAATTATTTTATATAATATATTTCTTTATTTTTTAATTGTAAACAAAGAAAAATGAAGTATATTTATTTATTTTGTTTATATTAAAATACTTTACTTTTACATTATTTAATGCTTGCTATTGATTGCTGAATATTTTCAGTATTTAATTAATTAATCCAATTTAAAAAAGAAAGTTATCTTTTTCACCAATGTCGATAACAAGTGTTGTGAGGACCAGTTATGTCTGCCTTATCTTTTACCCTGATCAAAGTTCTGCGTATCGCCGATTCTCAGTAACGTTCAATTCAGACACATTCCCCGTGTTCACACAACGACAAATCAGTACTCCATTAACACATTAAAGCAATCCCAGAATATATGGTAGACAATTATCTCTCGCTAGACAAATGATAAGTCACTCCCTCCATTTACAAGGTATATGTACGTAACATAATATACTTGACTATGTATATCCTACCATATCTGAACATAAAACATAAAAAAGTGATTCGTAGACCAAGTTTTAATGACGAAATTAATATGATTCGTAGACCAAGTTTTAATGACGAAATTAATATTCGTGCATTTGTAGCAATCCATGTCTACGCTCATAACAGTTCTCTGCAATGTCAGATAATACAAGAGCCCATGAGATTAATAGTTTCTCTTTTACAATACTTCAAAAACTAAAAATAAATAGAACAAACAAACGCCTTACATAAGCCATCTTGGGCAATCTTCCTGCAAGCCTGTCTACCTACACAGAGCTCTGATCCGCCTCTAAATTATTCTTCAAATGTTAAAAGAAAGCAAATTTAGCACGTATTTATAGAGGGCATACAGGTTGTTTGTGGGTAAAATAACTTTAGTGGCTATTTTTGGTCCCAATGATTGCTTGACGAAGTCTCGTGGACATTATTATAAGTCTTCAATTTCCAAAATTTTCGTTGTAATCCCCAACTAATCTTTTGTAAGGCCTTCCGCAAGTTGTTTGATATTTAAGTAAAACAACCAACATTACTCGTAGGGTACTGTGCACATGGCTAACTAATTTGCAAATTTGTAAATTTGATGGCTATTGAGATCATTATCAAGAATGGTATTGATACTAGTCATACCATTAATATTAATATTGAAGAGAATATTAATACTAGTAATACTAGACATTATAAATATTAAGTTATACTATTAATCATAATATTAATGTTAAAATTAGTTTGGTGAGAAATATTAATATTTATAAGTAAGAATGTGAATATTCAAAAGAAATTTTAAATATCATTAATAATAATATTTGTATTTTTTAGTAAAATAGAAAAGGAGAACCATGACAATGTATTATTGTTATAAGAGAGTTAATAATGATCGAAACAATATTGATATTAACATTATAGATAATATCTTTAATAATAATATGAGGTATTAGATCAAAAAAAATAACTAGTGTTTTCATGCATGCATATCAATTATCACATTGATAGTAGCATGACTTAACTACATCAATATTGATACGAGTGTGGGAGTAAGTATTAATGCCACAACCAATAAGGATGGTAATGATTATTTTAATACAAAGATGACTTAGTGGTAATATCATTATGGTGAAGGTTAAGGGTAACACTCTATGAATGTTCTAATTCACATGTTTATTAAAGAGATGTATAGTGTTGATGTTTATGAGCATTAAAAGCAGGTGAAACATATAAAATTTGGCTCTACTAGAGTTGACATTATTGCATATAAGTGTATCCAAACAAAACCCTAGTCTTCTAGATCTCATAGGGAGTTAATTACAACACCTTATGAAATGCAATTGTTTTTTATAAAGGAAAAAATGGGTTTTAAAAGGACTCAAAACCACAAAATTTACAAACTAGAGAAAAATGTGCCATCAAAGAACCCAACAAAAGGAAGGCTACAAAATAGAAAAAACCAATAAGGACAACAACCACTGACTAAGAACCAGCAAAAAGCTAGCATGAAGCTAGCACCAAGCACAATGAAAGCTAACCTAAGGACTTTAAAGTCTCAGCAACCTCAACCTCGAGGTTGCACAACTCCTAAGTCACCTTTTTCAGATCTTGTATCTCCTGAGGTGAAGAATCCTCTTTTCTCTTCAGGTTGGCTCTAGTCCTCTTTAAAGGGCCATAATCCTCTTTCTTAATTTTACCCTTATCCTCTTCCAGGTCCACAACTAGTGACCCCTGATGGGTATTTTCCAGTTTTTCCACCACAGTTCTCAAAATAGTAGCATTTTGTTTAACAACTCTATGGAAATGCTTCATGATGGTTTTCATAGTTTCCCTAATTTTTCCAATTTCCCCTTCCAGATGCTTAACCTTATTCTCATTTTCCTTCCTCATCTTGTCCATGCGCTCAACAGTTCTTTGAATGCACTCGGTCATTGCCCTTTTCTCTTCCATTGTCCACAAAACCTCAATAGTATTTTGGGAAAGCCCTTTTACTTCCATCTGGTCCAACTTGATAGTAACGGACCTATTTTTTAAGCTGAGGTCCTTAATCTCATGGAAAACCCACCTAATGATCATGAAGTAGTCAACAACCCTGTTTCTCTCAATAGCCAAAATATCATCCATAAATTCTTGGTCTGACTTGAAGTAGTGATCATCAAGATTGAGATTTCTAGGGAATTTGGGTCTATTCTCTCTATGCATTGCAGGGTGTGAGGTATAAGAATCCTCATTAGCTTTAGAGGCAACAAAATTGTCCTTCGGAGAGTCCTCAAAATATGAAACCAATTTTTTTATGGGGGGTCCTTCTTCTTAATTTTTGCCTCCTGAGGAGTGCCAATGGGGGTTTTTGCAGAGCAATCATTTTTCTTCAAGGGTTTTCTCAGAAGGGTTTTCTTATTTTTCTTTTTGGGTGAGGGAGAATCCTCCTCTTCCCATTTAGTGTCTAACTCATCTTTTTCCTCGGACATGCTAATATCAGTATCATACCCTTCTGAAGCAGAGGTTAATAAGGGATTGGATAGGGTCAACATGTTTTTCAAATGCTCATGAATAATCCAAATAAGGCTAGTATGTAAAACCAGATTCTTCCTAAGACTTTTTCTATGTTCCTTAATACTGTTATTCAAGGAGAAAAAAAAGTAGTGAGTAAAGGAAACCCTTACCTTATGTCGAAAATGATTGAGGAGGGAAAAATGATGACCATAGACTCTGGTAAATTTTTTGTCCAACGTAATGTACTCCATAAGGATTTTTAGCACCTCCCTCCAAATCTTTTCGACCATCCCAGCATCAAAATAACTATTGGAAACTTTAACCAACTCCTTCCTTTCCTCATCAGTTTTTGGAAAACTAATAACAGCTTCATTTGAAAACTTCCTGTCACGAAAGAACTTGACCCCCTTAGTCAAGAGACTAATGATTTCTGCATTGAGGTTCTCATCCACCTTAACCTTTCTCCTTGAGAGAATAATTTCACCCTTCTTCCAATGTTTAGAAAAATACTCTGTAACTTTTGGGTCAAGACAATGGAGTTTTTCAATGAAAGGTTTTAGCCCACCCCACTTAATTTTCTTCCAAACCTTTGAATTTTTCTTGTGCTTCTCACAACTAGTCAGCTCCACCCTCTTTCTGCTTCCCCCCATTGTAGCGTTAACCTTGCTTCTTTTTCTTGCAAGGAAAATGAATGAAATAGAGAGCCAGCAGCATAACCAAAGCACCCACAAAACTTGTCAATTCTTATAGCTTGTAGAGATTATTACGGTGCCACCATCGCATCGAATGATGTCACAGTACTTGGCATTACTTTCCTTAATCATCATTAAATGCGAAAACTTTCCCATGAGTGATATCATACTCTATTAAGGCTCTAACATCAGCTCTCAGATCCTTAAGATTCAACCACATCTGTTTCCCATTTTGTTTGACTCCCTCATTAGCAAAATAGTTGGCCACATTGTTTGCTTCCCTAAAAATGTGGGATATTCTTAGCTTGTAAAAGTTGGATAATAAATATTTTTCTTCTTCTATCTAATGTTTAATATTCCATGAGGGGGGGACTTTCCTAGGATACACTCTATAATGTTTTTAGAGTCACCTTCAATCCATATATTTTTAAATTTCATTCTATTAGCAAGGTCAATTACCTAGAAAGCTCCAATGGCTTCAGCTAAGTGATTAAAATGTGTTCCCAAGAAGATAGCCACCGCTGTAACAAACTTGCCATTATAATCTCTTATTACTCCCCCACTCCCTGCTGGCCTTGGATTTCCCTTAGCCACCCCATCAAAATTAGCTTGTATCCAGTCCCTTGAAGGGTGACTCCAATTAATACCTTCACAATTATTTTTAGCTAGTCTTAAAGCCTTAGAAACATCATTCTTTATATTCCAATCTTTTGCCATCTTGAGCTCATAGTTAGAACATACCACAACCTCCTTATTTTGCTGAAAAGTGATATTATTTATATTTTCAATCATTAGCCTATATGTTTTCTCATACACAATATTCTCTGGAGCTTCCTTATCCCTAAAGATTCTATTATTTCACTCCTTCCACACACCCTTGGCTATATAAGGGAAAGTAAAAGACCATAATCGGTGGATAGTAGGATTCAAGGATGGAGCATTCCACTAAATAAAAAGGTCTTCGATAGAGGTAGGAATCACCCACGAGATATTCCAGAGAGAGAGAAATCTTCCCCAAATAGAAGTCACATATAAACAATGGAGGAATAGATGATTAGTAGTTTCAACTTCTTCCTTACACAAGTAACAATGATTCAGGATCTAGAAGCCACACTTGCAAAGATTATCCACCATGAGCACTTTATTCTAGAGAAGAATCCAAAAGAATATGTTGACCTTAGGAGTCATGTGTTTAATCCAAGCTTTAGCCCAAAAGGGATGGGGGGTGGGAAAAAGGGACAACAAAGAGACAACCAAAGATACCAAGTAGCTTCCTGAAGGGTTAGCTATCTAAACTAAAAGATCATCCTGCTAACTTGACCCCATCCTAACTGTCATCAAAGAGGATTGAATCAGTGCCGGGTCCAAACTGATCTAACACAGATTCACCCATCCCCCATTACTCTAGTAGTCCTTGACATGAGTCTCATAAATTGCCTTACAAGTCTCAGCCCATCCATTGAAGCTTTCATATGATTCTAAAGTCTCCTTCATTAACCATCTATCTTCCCAGAACCTTGTTTCCCATTTCTTATGCTCCAACTAACTCCCAAATCAATAATTTCTCTCCCTCTAGTCATATCATTCTAGATAGCTAACCCACAGGGTAGATTTAGAGAGTCAAGCAAAGTCTTGAGAGACCCAATATTTTCCATATATTTTCTTTTTAAAATACTATTCTATTCTCCATTGGATGAGAAATCTCTCCAGATTTTATTTGAAAGGAGAGCCCTATTCATTTTCTAATCTTTCTAAGACCCAAACCTCCCAAATTTGTAGGTCTACAAATAGAATCCCAACCAATAAGAGGAATTCTTTTTCTTTCTTCAACACCCAACGAAAGAATTTTTTTTTTGAATTTTTTCAATAGCATCTGCATACTTGGAGGGGATTTTAAAAAGACTTAAGGCATAGATTGGAAGGTTCTAAAGAGTAGCTTTAAGGAGCTATATTTTTCTAGCATGGTTGAGAAGAGCTCATTTCCATCTAGCAAGATTTTTACTAAACCTATCAACCAAAGAGTTCCAAAAGGACTCAAGAGGCTTAAGGCCCAAAGGCAGGCTGAGATAAATTGATGGTAAGGATTCCACTCTGCATCCAATAATTCTAGCAATCTTATTCTATCTTGGCTCTAGAGTGTTGAAGAAGAATAAAGAGCTTTTATGTCTGTGAACCATCTAACCAAACACCCTCTCATAATCATCTAGGACTTTTTAAGATTCCTACCTTTTACCACTAGAGATTTCCCCATCAAAATGGTATCATCCACAAATTGTTGGTGGGAGCATACCAAGTTACTAGAAGAAGGCCTCAATCCCACTAAGGATCCTTGATCAACCATTCTTTTCAAATTCCTCCCAAGGCACTCCGCCATAATAGTAAAAAAAATAGGGAGAATGGGATCTCCCTTCCTTAAACCTCTAGAATTCTTAAGAAAATGTGAAGGGGATCGGTTCACCATAATAGAAATGGAAGTGGTAGAGATAATTTGATGAACCATCTAAAAGAATCTATTGCTAAAGAAAAAATCCCTCATAATTTTGAGCAGGAAGTCCCAATCAACACGATCATAGCCTTTTGAAATGTCCAATTTAAGAAGAAAACCTTTAGTCTTAGATTCTATGAGTGAATAAACATTTTCATGGACTGTAATAATTGAGTCAAGTATTTTCCTTCCAAGAAAGAAGCCATTCTGCTGAGGAGAGATTAGGGCAAGTAGAATAGTCAAAAGCCTAGAAGTTAGTACCTTAGATATAATTTAATAGAAAGAAATGCAAAGGCTTATAGGCCTAAAGGCTTCAAAATCTGCAACTTAGGACATTTAGGGATGAGGACCAGGAAAGTAGCACTTAGTTCCTTTAGGAGACTCCTTGACCCAAAGAACTCTTTAACAACATTCACCACATCCTCTTTAGCAATCTCCCAAAACCACTAAAAGAATAACATAGGAAACCCATCAGGTCCTAGAGCCTTGTTGCCTTCAAAAGAGAAGACAAATCTCTTAATTTCTTCCCTAGATGGGATAGTAGTTAGCATCTTATTATCTTCATCCTTAACAAGCTTAGGGATGGCCTCAGAAAGATAATCTTGCATTTCATGATTTACTCCATCACTCCTCGAAAGAAGATTACTAAAGAAAATGAAAAATTATCTTTGTATGTCATCATCCTTCTCAAAATGACTTTCATTGTACTCAATATGAGTAATCCTATTAGTGGCCTTATGTTTCAACACTGACATGTGAAAATATCTAGTATTTTTATCTCCAAATGATAGCCACAGAGGCCTAGATCTTTATCTCCAAAATTCCTCTTCTTTGGCTATTATATCATGCATCTTCACAAGCAACTCATTTTCTTTCATCCTATTATTAGCAACCTATCCCTCCAGCTAGATTTTTTCTTGAATATCCTTCAGTTCAAGTTGTAATTCATATTTGATACCAAAGATATTGCCAAAGGTTTCTAAATTCCATATTCTAATCCTATTTTTGACCTCCCTCATTTTCTTGGCAATCCTAAACATAGTTGTTCCAGAAACAGAGATGTTCCACCAATTCCTAACCTCCTCGGCTTGTTAAATTTAGCTTGTTCAATGATTTAGGATGCACACAATGGAATTCATGCACCCATCTATGTTATCCATCCATTACCACAACCTGGGGTGATGTGTCAATGATGACATTGCATGGGAAATTCCATCTGATGCATGTAGTGTGTCACCATGTCAAACTTGGTAAATAAATTAGTTGATATTATACATAAGCATTCAAAATAAAATTGTTAGTTATATTTTTTCCTTCAGTCAAATTTAGGACATTAAAATGTAGATAAGTTTTGTAAGGTTAATAGAATGTTAATCTAGACTTTCTTAAACTGAACATTATGATTTTTTAATACATGAGTAAGAAATACAAATGAATTAAGTAAAATATCTAAGGCCCATTCTTTTATTTCATTTGGAGAAATTATCCATTTTCTTTTTCTTTATGAGGGGATATGTAACTTTTTCCTAAGTTATAACCCTGTTTAACAAGGCCTTAAGCATTCTCCACCATGTCTCACAAAAAGTGATGTTGAACATCAATATTCTTAGTAGAGTCATGATGCATAGAATTCCTTTATAAAAGAAATAGTAGTTTAACTATAGAATTTTTTTTTTATGACCATATGTAATCAAAATCAATACATATAAAAAGTCTCTATAACCAAGCTACATCCCTTTTAATTCATGTGTTAAATTCTTATAATTTTCTTTACCCGTGACACTCACAAATAGGTTAAACTTCTCAAGAATGTCAATGGTAAAATTATTACATAAAATTGATGTAGGTTGTATTAACCTATATTTTGGAAAAGAAAATGTTATAAAATAAATTTCTTTTTAATCTATGAATTAAGTATTACTTTTCATGGATTAATAAAAAACTGTTATCCATATAACAACTACCATGACTTGGGGCCTCCACAAGGTCATAGAAAGTAATGCATACCCCGAAAAAACCTTTATCAATGACCACCTTCATGGATGCATGCCCTTCAATTGATATTTGATGGTGAAAATTTTCTATATGTTTATCAACCTCTACACAAGCTAGTAAAAAAAAATACTAAAAAAAGTTACAAACCACCTTAGTTTCCCTCTCTTAATTCCCTATGCCCTAGTTCTTCCCCTCCAACCCAATAGTTTTTCAATATCTTGCTCAACCTTTTTGGCTAAAACAAATGTTGAAAAATTAAAAAAAACTAAAATAAATGAATTAGCCAAGGATAAATTTGAATCATTAATCAACCCTTATAAAATGGAGATGATCTTTTACTTCAGACCATTCCCAAAAAAAAAGAAAATTATGCAATAATAGATAAAAAAATCATGTGACATAATCTCGAAGCCTTGACTAGTTACCAATTTAATTTCTTGAAAGCATAATCCCACTATTCAAATAAAGGCTGAAAATAAATAAATAATATGCATATATATGAGCAAAATTAAATTAATTACTTTTCCTTGTTTATAGTCATATGAAAACACCAATAGATCCTCACACTGCTTAGCTCTATTATATAGACATTATTAAAAGAATAATAAATGTGAAATGAAGAAAAATGGGTCCTTTTTTTTGCTTCTAGGCTTTTGGATGTAAAAGGAGAAAGACTAATTTCTCAACCTTTCACTCAAGAACAAACCCTTGAGATTTCAATGCAAAGGAGATTGAAATCTTACAAAGGGAAGGTTCTAGAGATTGAATGATAACTAATGAGGGTTCACTACCAAGTGTAAACTTGGAAAAGACAATGAGTTGGAAAAAATGGTGTGATATGCAAACAAATGCTAAATGACCTAAAAAGATGGACAAATTGTAATGAAAAACTATGAAACAAAAAGTGTACAGCTGGAAGATTGAAGAAGGAAAAATGGAGGTCTAGATCACTAAAAAATCTACTGTTGAAACTTATTAGAACTCCCATGCCAAGTTGGGTGAATCAGTCCATTTTTCTAGAAAAATGCACTGGAGTAGGTTTTAACCAAAAGGGTATCTAGATCTGAAAAAATCTCATTCAGGCCCATACAGTGGGACTCATTCATCAATAGTGGCGAATCAGTCCACTTCTACTTTTCTAGAAATTTTGAAGTGGATTCTATGCCTCTTAGTCTACTCTATTCCTCTTGATTGGTTTTTGGACTTGAAACTATAGAATACCACCTATAGGTCTTCTCCAAGCTTCTCCAAGGCATGATGACAACTTTGACAACTTTTAGGGACTTGACAACTTTTCTCCAACTTTGTTTCTTGATAAATTTGCAACCTAGCCCAAACCCTTGCAATTAAGTGTTGTAAACATGTAAGTAATGGCTCCAATGGATGTAGACATGGAATCTTACTTGATGTTGATTGATCTTGAATGCAATGCTTTCTTGAAACACAAATCCTACATCACAATTGTTAGCTCTAAAACAACATGATGCAAGCAATCTTTGACTTGATGAATGACAATTGAAGATGCTCTTGAATGTTTGATAATATACCCTTGAAATGCTCTTGTGCACTCTCTTGAATGCTAAGTGACTTGATTGCTTGATAGGATAAAATGATAGAAAGAACCTTGTATTTATACTTAATTATGTAAGAATTCCTAAAATTACAACACTAAAAGCTGACATCAAAACTAGGAGAATAAAATCTTGCTGAAAATCTTATTTAAATCTGAATTTTGGTCACACAGGACTCATTCACCCAAGGTGGTGAAGGATTCCTATCACACATAATGTATGCGACCAAAAATCAAGAGTGTCTAGAAATGTGTGAAACCTACATCGAGGCTAAAAAGACCTAGGTGGGACTCATTCGCCCAAGGTGGAAAATGAGTCCCAAACACTAAATCTAGGCCACAAAAGCTAGGAACACCTAAATTATGATTGATTATTGATTGGTGTTGGGATTACCCTCGAAAAGATGAAATAAATGAGTCTTGTGGATGCACAATGGGGCCAATTAAAGCATAAGAAAACCAAATTATTAATGAAAATCCTATAGGAATGTGAAAGTGTGTTACAACACTTTATAACACTCCAAATAAGACAAGGATAAGATTAATTATGATTAAAATTATGTTTATTATGCATAGTTAATTGATAAAACCATAGAAAAGTGTGAAAGTGTGTTACAACACTTTATAACACTTTTGCAAGGCACCATTAAATTTCATTAGTTCACAAGGGCCTAGGACCTAATGTGAATATGTTATCCACATTACAACACTAAATCAAGGCAAGATTAAGCCAAAATCCACAAGGAGGACCCAAACGAGTGTGAAAAATGTCAAAGGATCCTTTTTTCGACATTACAAAATGTTCAAGATGTGGACGATCATCCCCCTCTTCTTATTACAAGGCTCAGAAAATGAAAGGTGGATGATCGTCCACTTCTTTACTATTTATTATATGAAACTAGTAGAAAAAGGAAATTTTAATTAATGATTGTTTGAGAGGTAGGCAATCATCTTTCTCTTCTTATTACAAGGCTTAGAAAATGAATAGTGGATGAGCGTCCACTTCTTTACTATTTATTATATGAAACTAGCATAAACTTCAAATTCTAATTAATGATTGTTTGAGAGGTAGACGGTCATCTTCCTTTTCTTGTTACAAAGCTTAGCAAATGAAAGGTGGACGATCGTCCACTTCTTTGCTATTTATTATATGAAACCAGCAAAAACCCCGAATTCTAATTAATGACTGTTAGAGAGGTAGTTCTTCTTATTACAAAGCTCAGCAAATAAAGGTGTACGATTGTCCACTTCTTTGCTATTTATTATATGAAATCAGTAGAAACCTCAAATTCTAATTAATGATTGTTTAAGAGGTAGATGATCATCTTCCTCCTCTTATTACAAAGCTCAGCAAATGAGAGGTGGACGATCATCCACTTCTTTGCTATTTATTATACGAAACCAAAAGTAAAATCTATTCTAAAAATCCTAACACATAGCTTGACTAGATTGTTCTCCACTTTTCATATACCTTGCAATCTGCACGCACAATAAACAAAGTCAGAAATTTTAGATGCCTACAAGTTCACTAGTCTTAGATGAATAATTTGGTCCCTAGTTTGTCAAATCAAACGATCAATCAAGGTAAAATTAAAACCAAATACTAATAGAAATGAAAATCTCTAGTATTAAGCATATTTCAAAACAAACCTAGATTCTGTACTATAGATTTTAATAAACTCATTCTGGTTTAGGTTGTAGAGGCCGTTTTCCGATCAGCTTTAGTGTTTATGGAAACCACAGTCGTTGCTTCAGCTAATTTAACCCCAGGCCATGGTTTGCAGAAACAGCGCTCCCCTTGAGGCAGCTTATCATACACAGACAGTACGTGCTTTCCACAGCCCGCCCATGTCTTCTTTCCACACTCATTACACTTCACTGCGTAACACATTTTTATCCCTTATTCTGCAACTCAAAAGCTCTACAGAAGAAACTAGAAACAATTGGTAAAGACCAGAGTGCCCGAACTACTGGAAGGAGATTGAATTTATGAGACTTAGAGCGCACTAAAGACGAGGTTTGCCTCGATGAAAACCTTACTATATTATTGCAGGCTCCTTTGCCATGGACTTTAAAATCAAGACTTTTAAGAGGATTAGACAAGATCTTATCCAATCTGCTATAGACAAGCTCCGTTCCGGCAACATCAATGGAGTCTCGGGAAAATCGATGGTGGCCGGCCGCCTGCTTTCAACGTAGTGGTCAAATTTATCACCAAGATATTACCTGCATCTTTGTGGGCAATGTGGACCTAGTCATTAGGGTTCACATTTGACTGTATTTATTAATTAATTGAAAATAAAAAACAGATTGTATTCTGATTTTCAATAAATTAATAAATACGGTCAAATGTGCAGTCTGACCAAATCACCATGCCTCCATTTGTACCATATTTCTTGTTTTATTGAAGAACATTAATTTATAATAAACTAAGTCGTTATTAAGGTTGTGTGAGAATTCAAAATATTCATTATGATCAAACAAGTATCAATAGGTGTATTAATAGACAAAATACGTTTATAGGAAAAATAACAACATATACAAGACGTTCTTTACAATTATAATATTAGTTTTTTAATGATATTATCAATGTAGTATATATGGCACTTCATTGGTTGTTTACTTTGATACAATTAACAATTTAATTTTTCCGATGATGTTGTATTTGCAAAAAAGTATTTTTAAATGCTTTAAAATACTCATTTTTGTTAGGTTGAAATGAAAATACTGAGATAAATGTGAGCAAATGTGAAATATGAAGTGCCCAATTAATGAAGCATTTAGACTACTACTTGTTCCAATTCATATATATTATATTGTGTTAAGGTAAAATTTGCATGTCCCAATCAAGTCCAACTTAGTTATGGTCCTATTTTGAGAAGCTATTTTAAGACAATTATAAAGATATGTGGCACACTCTTGTTTTATATTTGGTTCTTTCCTTGGTTTGTGTTGTCTTAAATGCACTAATCACCATATATTTGCATCATTGTTAACTCTAATAACCACATGCTTCATCCCTTCTTTGAAGTCTACATTCTCCTATTCTAAATTATATTAGTGTTGTAAGGTATCAGCCATGTATGGTTTAAAATAATCCAAAATTCAAATTATTGATTCTTACATTTTCCTTATAATCATTATGAGCTGGTTTTGGTACACATTTTTGCAACAATTTTTTCTTGATTTTTAAAGATGTTAATGTAAGAATTTAAAAATGTCCTTTAAAAACCTTAAGTGTTCTCAAACAAAATCATTCTAATAAAATTTCATTTAGAGTGTCAAAAGAAATCTAATATGCAGTACCTTCATCTATGACACCTAAATGCCTAATTGATGTTTGTAACAACTCATTTTTAAGGATCTTTTTATCACCATATATAAATTGTTTAAAGACATGCTCTAAGTCAAACTTAAAGCTTCTCTTTGATACTAAACATAATATGTTAAATCAATTCCTTTGTGTATGTGACATGAATGTTGTCTCCACAAAATCCATGATAAACCAATTTAATATATGTTTGTTAAACTAGTCTACAACAAGGGTTTTGCAATAAAATGATTTTTATTTGTTATTGGCCATTGCATTTTAGTTAAACAAACCATCTTTTGTGAAATAATGATTAGGAAGAAGATGTTTCGTATGGTTGATAATTTAATTTTGAATAAATATTTTTTATGGTTTACCCTTTGTGAGTTTCTTGAATCACAAATGCCCTATTTTACTAGTAAAATGTTCTACATGGTAAGCATCTATGGATTATAATGGTTTACTATGTATAAGATGAACACCAATAAATTTTAGTATTTAAAGAAAAAAATATGAATTTAGGTGAGTTACTCTAGGGTCAAAATGGTCTAATTTTTTGTGTCATTACAATTTTTTCAAAAATAGTACTATTTTTATCTTTTGAACAAGATTCAAATTTTACAATAGTATTAGTTCAATATGAAGGATTATGTTAAATAGTTTTACAAATTCACATTCTAATATGAAAATCTTGATTATGATCAATAGAACAGAGCATAGTGCATCAATGGTCCCTAAATTACAATACAAATAGAAACATGTATGGTATAAGTCTATACTATGGACAATGATTTTGGATTGCCCAACTACTTTAGCTCCTTCTAGGGTTTTTCACTTAAAAGGAGAAAGGAATGGGGATCTAAAATGCAAATGTCTAAACTCAAGATTAATGTAAATGAGATGTAATATGTCTAATTATGATATACTAATGCACTGATCTGAAAAGAAAATGATTTAATGATGCAAAACCTAAGAAATGCAAAGTGTTGGAAAACACACTGTGATATGAAAAAAGATGAAATAGATGCAATAAATGACAAAATAAAGATGCAAGCCAAAAA
Source organism: Sequoia sempervirens (assembly GCA_007258455.2). Taxonomy (NCBI): domain Eukaryota; kingdom Viridiplantae; phylum Streptophyta; class Pinopsida; order Cupressales; family Cupressaceae; genus Sequoia; species Sequoia sempervirens. Next base: position 49,398,615 of record VDFB02047397.1, on the reverse strand, counting down.
ATATGCACTTGGAAACTGATGAAGAGCTGACTGGGGATTTAGAGAACTCTGAAATTCTAGAAATTTTGATTTTTGAGCCAACTGGGACACTTACGCTAAGCTGGGTGACTTAGTCCTAGATTAGGGAAACTGCCCATAAAGTTGTTTATGCAAAATGAGTACTTGAAACTTTAAAAATTCCTGAAAAATAAGTGTAATGGAACTAATTTGCCACTATGGGTGACTTAGTCCACTTTGGATTTTCTGCAAATCCAAAAGTAGAAATGGAATTCCACAACCTCCACTCAATTTTCTGATAGGAATTTGGATCTGAATCTTTGAAAAAACCCTACAAAATAGAATATAATTTGATTTCTAATGGGAAATTTCCCTTGGTCAAACTGCTTGTTGGTATTTAAAATTTGTGAGACAAAATCTGCATAAAACCCTAGCCCTAGGTAAATGTGTCTAAGACTAGGAAAAGTTGAAATGAGACAAAACCCTATTCTGATGTGGTAGAATAGGATAAGAAAATGACACTTGAATGATGCAAGACTTCAATCCAAGAAACCCTACAACATCTCAAATGAATGCAAATGACATGCAAGTGTGCAAACCTTAAATTTGAAGATAGAGAGAAAATGGAAGATGGAATCACTTTGAAAACAAGTCATTAGGTGTGATTTGATGGCTAGTTGCATCTTCTCAACCTAGATTTCTCCATGATTCACCATAGGAATCCATGACCGACCCTTTGCAATGTGATATCTTGAACCAAAAAATGAGCTTGAAGACTTGCAAAAACCCTAGTTTGTTGCCCCTAAGCTTCAAGTTTGTTGTAGAAAGACTAATGGAACTTCTTGTGAAAGATATTTTCTCTCAAATTTTGATTTTTGCTTTGTAAAATGACTAGGAGATGTGAAAAATGACCTAAAAAACATGTATTTATAGGCATTAAGACCAAATTACTCATTATTTTAACTTCATAGGCCGACACCCTCAAAAATTTGAATTAGGTCGTGATTTTCCCACTCAAAAGTGGAAAATACACCAAAAGGGACTAAGTCGCCACCCTAGGCGACTTAGTCCCACCAGATATTTTTTTGGTGGGTTTCACAAAATTTGAGTGGTTTGAATGTTGCTTGTTGGGACTTAAGTGGTTTGTGAGTGAAATGGGCCTTAAAGTCCAAAGTCATGAGCATTAGGGGCCTATAAATGTAGTTTTTAAGGGGCAATTAATGCAAGGGTGTCTAAAATAGGACCTAATTAGGCCATAGATTGTACTTTCTACAAAGGAATACAATTTCCATGTCTACATATACTATAGATGATTTTTATACGTACAATCTAATTGCCAAGGAAAAGACCAAGAGATGAAAAATATAAATTATAAATTATAAAAGAGGAACTATTACTAGGAAGAAAAAGTGTTCAAAAATATTAACAAGATCGAGGAATGGAGGCAACAACTAATCAAATTTTAGAAAGTAGATATAATAGTGTAATTCCAAGAAAGGGTCAAAAAGGGTTTGAAAACTAGGAAAGTGTAGAATAATAAATTGTCATTCCTAACAATTTCACACTAGGTTAAGCTCCCCCTATCTAAATGGATCTAATTGTGCTCTTAATTTGCTTGTTTTATGTTCATCCTCATTCAATAAGAATTAAATTGGGAATATTATTATTTAATATTTATTTAACGACACTTAAAGACCAAAAATAGGTCTAGACTAGGTACTAGCACCCCTATCTAGACTATTTTAGCTCAATTTTAAATATCTTATTGTCTGAAATAACAAAAAATAGGTTTGGGTTTAAATGAATTGATAACAATGCACCTATTTCTCTATTTTCATTCCAAATGCAAGCTATAGAGGACAAATCTAAAAACTAACAAAACTAACTATCAAAATGTAGGAAAGGTGAGAATGATGTGTACCTTTCATGAAAGATGATCTTTTTAACCTCACTGAGGACTCATTTTCCCTATGATGAATGGGTCCTTGCTAGGGTTCTTGGAAATTGTTTTTTGGATTTTGTTCTTCTATGTCTACACTCCTAGATTCTAGTTGTTCACTATCAAAAATCTAGAAATAAATCCTATAAATCAATTTCCATGATTTTACAACTTTTCTTGCAACTTTGACAACTTTGACAACTTTGCAATTTTTCTCTTTAAATGATCTTCAACCTAAAATCTGTAATCACACATCAAAGAGAGAAAAATGTTGTTTGTTAGATGAATGGGGGTTTTCCTTATTCAAACCCCTTTTTGGTAATTAAACCTTATAACATTTGACACAAGGATAGCTTGTTTGAAACATTGGATAACAAATCTACAAACTAACATGAAGTGGCCTCAATGAATTTAGATCTTGATAATGAAACTTGAACTAAAATAATACCTTTGATATGCTTGATTTGATCTTGAACACTACATCAATATATTAGCTCAAACAACATGCATGATGCAATACATCTTTTGTTGGGAATAGGATGCCATTTAATTGCAATCCTAAACATTATTTCATGTACCTCCTAAAGCCCTTGGAAAGTGTTTGCCAACACTAGGATTAGAAAGAGATTAAATTTAAATGAAATGAACATGTAAATCGACATTTGTAATTAATTCTAAATGATAGGAACATGTGGGGACACCCAAGAAGAGCTCCTACAAAATAGGAGCACATGGAGCCCCCACATGGAAGGTGGAACCAACCTTGAGTTAACTTAACTATTTAGAGAAAAGATAAAACTCCAGTAATGCATGTAAAGATCCTAGAAGTTAGGGATTGATTTTTTACATTCATGGAGTTTACTTTAGTTCAACTTAGTTTAGTTTAGTTCAGTATCAATTCAGTTTAGTTCATTTTAATTCAGTTATGGTTCAGTTATCTTTAGTTGCATGTAGTTAGTTTCAATTGAATGCTAGTTGACTTTAGTTGACTTGGAATACATGACTAATGACTTGAGTTGCATGACAGATAATAGGTGATACATTCAGTTAAGTGGGGATGATCAATCATGTATGATATTTGCATGAATGGTGGAGAGATATGTTTTAGTTAACAAAGACTGAATTGGACCCACCTTAGGGGCCAAAGTTGGCATCTTGGAGTTAAGACTTTTGCATGATAAGATATTTTAAAAGGATGAGTTATGTGGGCCCATTCTTGGGTGCCAACTTTGAGGAGAAGCTTACAAGATATCTTTGTAATTAGTGGTGAGTTATGACTTCAGTTTGGGACACTGAAATTGATGGACTTGTTTTGACATTTTTTTTCATGGGAGAACTCTACTTGCAAAGAATATGAATAGATAAGCTTTGTGCTTTGTAATTGTAAACTCTTTGGAGTTTACAAGGCTCATTATTGCCTATAAATTGCAGCAAGTTGAAGAGAGTTTTATTAGATTTTATTGTAGGTTGTGAAGAAGAATTGTTGAAGGAAAAAGAAGCATCTCAAGCAAGGATTAATAGAGAATTATTATAATCTTATTCTAAGGTTAAATAATACAAGCACTATTGATTCTAGTGGTGGAGTTTTTTCCCAAAAGGGTTTCTCCATAGTATATGTTGTGTCACTTCTATCTTTTGGTCTTATTCTTCTACAATCTTCTATCTATTTCTACAAATGGTAAAATGAATCTAAGCAAATAATCATCCACAAAGAAATTGTAACAAAGAACACTAAATTAGATCTGCGGTATAATAGTTTTACAAGTTCTAAAGCTACAAAATTACCTCCATTTTCAACATTTGGTATCAGAGCTAATAGCTGGGGTAGAGTTTAGGATACCTTTCTCTTAAAAGTTTGAAAGTTTTTTGGCTATAGTGGGAGCTTTTACTATTCTGTTATTGCTGATTTTTGAAAATAAGTTTGTTACAATGAGTTTTAATTCTCATTTAGATATTGAAAGATTCAATGGATCTAATTATGAGATGTGAAAACTAAAAATGGAGCATCTCCTTGAAGACAGAGATCAGTGGTTAGCTGTTGGTAATGAGACAAAGTCACCTACAACGATGTCAAATGAGGATTGGGCTAAGCTTGATAAGAAGGAAAGAGGGACCATAAGATTATGTCTTGTTGATGTTGTTCTCTTGAATGTTTTAGAATAAATTACCACATATAAGTTGTAAAAGAGAATAGGTGATATCTATCAAACCAAAAGTCTTACTAATAAGTTGTATCTGAAAAGATAGTTGTATTCTTTAAAGATGAAAGATGGTAATTTTGTTGAAAATCATTTGAATGCTTTTAATTTGATTCTAAGTTAGTTAGCATCTATAGATGTAAAGCTAGAAGATGAAGATAAATGCCACATTTTTTTACATTGGTCTTTACCAGAATCTTGGGAAAATCTAATTGTTGCTATCAATGGTAGTGGTGCAGATCCAAAGGTGGACAATATAATCCCCACTCTCCTATTAGAGGAGATGAGGAGGAAATCTAAAATGAAAATCCAAGATTCCTTGTTTTTAAAAGGTAGGCTTGAGAAAAAGGAACCTAATGGAGACAAGGAAGGGGAGGATAAGTCCGAAGGACAGAGTAAGGTAAAGTGTTGGAATTGTGGGAAATTGGGACATGTGAAGAAGGATTGTAAAAACAAGAAAAAGAGTTTTTGATTCTTCTATAGAGGAATCCTCAGATGATGGTAATCATGCATTGATCATTTTATGTAAAAATATTAGTGATGACTCTTTGCTTGATGTTAAAGAGTGATCTTCATGAAGAGGGTGGTATTCATGATGCCATGTGTAGCTCGTACCATGGTTTAGTGGGAGTTGTTGGCAGTGACATGTATGCATCATTGGTACAGTTATCTTCATGTGATTGGGGATATGTTTTTTCTTTGTTTAGAGTGGTTGCTAGTATGTCATGGTTTCCTCTTGATACACATTTGGATTTTTGCATGGTACTTGTTCTCTTGAGAATAGGATGTTTATGTATGTTATGATGCATGTGATCTCCTTGGAGGAGATGGTTAGATCATGTTGTCATGTTTATGTTCTTGATTCATGATTGGAGCTTTGACATTGATCTTGTGTAGTACTCTTATGTATTGGGTACATTAATCATTTGCTTGATTACTTCATGATAGTGTTATGTTGCATTTGGAGTTTGGCATGGATTGGTTGGTTATAGGTTCTCATGGATACTTCAAGAAATAGGCGAGTCTTGAGTTTTTTTATGATAAGAGATACATGTTGGAATGGTTACTTGTAAGAAAATATTTTTCAACAGTAAAGACCAAGAAGACTACACCTTGGTTGGACATTCAAGTTCAACACATTTAGCAGTTTCACATGTCTCCAAAGAGGTTGTTTGGTTATAAAGACTTGGTAAAGGTATTGGTTTTAATTGCAAGTAAGTTAAACTTGAATGTGATAGTCAAAGTGTTATTTGTTTAGCCAAAAATTCTATGTATCATGCTTGTACTAAGCATGTTGATGTTCAGTATCATTTTGTGCAAGAAGTGGTTGAGAATGGGAAGGTACAAATTGACAAAGTTGACACTTTAATTAAGGTTGCAGATTATCTTATGAAACTATTTCCTACAGATAAGTTCTCTTGGTTTTGAGTATTAATCATTTGCTTGGAGATTCATGATTATGTAGGTTGCATTTGAAGTTGGCATGGATTGATTAGTTGGTGTAGGAAGGCCATTGGCCTTGAGTCATGTACTTGATTTATAATAATGATTCCTTGTTTAGAATAATTTCAATGTATAATGTCAAGTGGAAGAATGTTGGGAATAGGATGCCATTTAATTGCAATCCTAAACATTATTTCATGTATCTCCTAAAGTCCTTGGAAAGTGATCCCCAACACTAGGATTATAAAGACATTAAATTCAAATGAAATGAACATGTAAATTGACATTTGTAATTAATTCTAAATGATAGGAACATGTGGGGAAACCCAAGAAGAGCTCCTACAAAATAGGAGCACATGGGGCACCCACATGGAAGGTGGAACCCACCTTGAGTTAACTTAACTATTTAGAGAAAAGATAACACTTCAGTAATGCATGTAAAGATCCGAGATGTTAGGGATTGATGATTACATGCATGGAGTTCAATTTAGTTCAGCTCAGCTTAGTTTAGTTTAGTTTAGTTTAGTTCAGTTCAATTCAATTCAATTCAGTATCAGTTCAGTTTAGTTCAGTTCAGTTTAGTTTAGTTCAGTTCAGTTTAGTTCATTTCAGTTCAGTTTAGTTCAATTATGGTTCAGTTACATTTAGTTGCATGTAGTTAGTTTTAGTTGAATGCTAGTTTACTTTAGTTGAATTATAATACATGACTAATGACTTGAGTTGCATGATAGATAATAGGTGATACATTCAGTTAAGTGGGGATGATCAATATTTGCATGAATGGTGGAGAGATATGTTTAAGTTAACGAAGATTAACTTGGACCACCTTGGGCACCCAAGTTGGCATCTTGGAGTTAACACTTTTGCATGATAAGATATTTTATAAGGTTGAGTTAAGTGGACCCATTCTTGGGTGCAAACTTTGAGGAGAAGCTTACAAGATATCTTTGTAATCAACGTTGAGTTATGACTTCAGTTTGGGACACCCAAATTGATGGACTTGGTTTGACATTTTTTTTCATGGGAGAAATCTACTTGCAAAGAATAGGCACAGGTTTTATGAGATAAGTTTTGTGCTTTGTAATTTTAAACTATTTGGAGTTTACAAGGCTCATTATTTTCTATAAATTGCAGCAAGTTGAAGAGAGTTTTATCAGATTTTATTAGAGGTTGTGAAGAAGAATTGTTGAAGGAAAAAGAAGCATCTCAAGCAAGGATTGATAAATAATTATTGTAATCTTTTTCTAAAGTTAAATAATGCAAGCACTATTGATTCTAGTGGTGGAGTTTTTTCCTGAAAGGGCTTCTCCACAGTATATGTTGTGTCATGTCTATCTTCTGGTCTTATTCTTCTACAATCTTCTATCTATTTCTACAAATGGTAAAGTGAATCTAAATAGATAATCATCCACAAAGAAATTGTAACAAAGAACGCTTAATTAGATCTATAGTGTAATAGTTTTACAAGTTCTAAAGCTACATAATTACCTCCATTTTAAACACCTTTGACAAGATAATGAAATCTTGATTGCTACAATAATCTTCTACAAATCTACCCTTGAATTCCTTGAAAATGCTTTTGAATGCTCCTATAATGCTCTTGGAAATCGCTTGATCTCATGAAAATTTCTTAGTATCTTAGGATGAAACATAATGGAATAACCTCTTATTTATACATATCTTAACATTAATTTCTAAAATTCAAATATTACAAGTTGACATTGAATAATAGATTTGAAATCATTAAAATACCACCATAAAAATATTTCAAAAAGGGGTCCTAGGTCTAAGTCAATATCCATTCACCATAGGGAAAATGGGTCTTAGGCTACTTACCTAGGACACACATCGGGCAATATTTAAAATTATGCAAAATTAGGATCATAGGACTAAGTGAGGACCCATTCACCCTATGACGAATGGATCCTAGGTAACTTACCTAGGACACACATCTTTCAAAGTTAAGTATTGTGTAATGGAATTTATGAATTTGGGTTTTATCCCTCAGAATTTACATTTAGTTAGGCTTGGATTTGAATTAAAGGGGCCAGCTAAGGAAAATTAACCTCAATCAATTAATAAAACGGTTGATTAGTGTGAAAGTGTAAGGTACACCTTACAACTCCCTAAATAAGGCACAATCAATTCCATTTAGTTTAAAAGGTCTCTAAACTTAATGTGAATATGAGAAACATATTATAACACTAAATTAATGCCACATTAGGCTCATTTTATTAATAATTATTTCCAAATTATGTGTCAAAAAGGGATACTTTTTCCTACACTACATTTTTCCCCCACTTCAATGAGAGTATGACTTCATGTCAAACTCACACTAAAGTAGACATTTGAGACACTTATGTATGCAACAATGAGAAAGATACACAATAATACAATATCAAAGACTAGGAAAATCAAGCTTAGACTATCCAACACAATGTGGAACACATCTAAGTTATTGGTTTGCACTCACTCTGAGGTAGTCAAACTCCAAGTTGTCCACTAAGTGAGTCTTCCAATAAAGTGTCTTATTGAGAAAGTCATGCCCCTATGTTAGCTTCTCATTGTATAATGATAAATTCATTCCTTTGTGACGAATTCTCATCATACTAACCATACTAAAGCTATCCCTTTGATAACTTTAATAAGGCACCACACGACAAGGCTCCACAAGCAAGCAAGGTGTGTTATGCTTGGCAGCCTTGAATTTTGGGTTCAAGCTTCACAAGGTTAGCAATATTCTTTATTCCAAACACTTATGAACATTATATATATATATATGGTTTTTGTTCAAAGGGATCTTGCTTAGTTTTTGTAAGTTCTTCTTCTTAGGGAACATCGTGCCTAATGTCTCCAAGAGAGGAAAATTCAAGAGTAAAAGTTTTACAACATAGGGAATGTAGTGTGTCACATCACCACTAAGAGGAAAGTTTTATGCTAATAAATATCACTCTTGGAGGAAATCAAACCCAATGACACCACCAAGAAAAGGATGCATCACAAGAAAAAATAAAATCACACCATGAAACATGAAAAATGTTGAAATATATAATCAATGTATGCCCCCACTTTAAAGTGGTTGCTAATGCCATTGTTGCGAGAAATTACTTTAAACTATCCAATAGTCAATCCTAAGACATGAGATATTCCTCAAAAATTTCTATGCCAAGTCATAAGCTTTTGAAATAAAGCTACATCATGAAGGAGGGAGGGGTTTCCCCTAAAAATACATAATGGATCTATGGATTCAAGGATAGTATATCTATGCTAAAATGTTGTTATAGATCTCAGAAATGTCATCATTCCCTAAATACTCATAGAACTAGAATAATGATACATAAATATTGAAAAAAAAAAATCCTTTAGAGTCAACATGGAGAAGACCTAAATGTCTCAACACTTTGCATCATCCCCAAAAGGAAAACACAAGACAAATGAAAAATTTAAAATTTTTATGACAAAGAGAAGAATGTAGAATCTTATAGAGGAATACACAAAAATAAAGATACATCAAAGAAAACATTACATGGGATCATCACATTACACACATGCAATCACATAACAGAAACATGAAAAAGAAAACAATGCAAAGACTAGTAAGGCACATGTGATTCAACCTATAGTAGGTCATCCACATGCCAATCTTGTTCGGTATATATGGAAGGCACGCAACTATCCAAAGGGACAACAACAAGTACCAAATCTAGGATAAGGATATGTAAACCCTTTCCCCCACTAAGTGTAGGACAAGGATGAGCCGAGTTAGGTGATGAGAATGAGCTCCTTGCGATAAAGATAATGATTTGCAATGAATGTATAGCATCTAATAGTGAGCATACTATAATCCTACAACTATTACATGGCAAGGAGCAAAGTGCATGCAATTGCTATCAAACTATTATGTCAATAGAAATCATCATCATCACAATAAAAATCACTCAATATCAATTTTAATGCATGAAAATCATTAGTAAGATGTCCAAGAGTTCTATGACATTCGCAGTAATTCATGTTTTTCTTATGTATAGTACTTTTACTATGAGGTGACAATTTAATCCAACGTTTTTTAAGGAGGTATTCCATCTTTCGTTCAATTTTTTTTTTTTGTATGTAAGAATGACAATTTTTGAGCTTGTAAGGTTTTTGTTGCTTGCTTGATTCACCAATTTGTTGAGGGATTTGTTTCTTCAATAGGAAGTTGCTCTAAAAGTTTATGAATTTCATGCTCATTAGTTATGTTATATTGTTGGTTGGTTAAAATCTTAAAGCCTTGGTCATAAGTCTCTTCTAGGTTGATAGTAGTTTTGGTCTCTTTGTTAACATAAGATGGATAGGTATGCACTTGATTAGAGGAGCTAGGTTTACTCATTGTTGGAATTTTAGGCTTATTTTTTTTATTCAATTTCAAGATGTAAAAGACCAAACATATCAAGTTGTGTTGGTTGCTTCATGGAGGGGTAAAAGGATGCATTATTCTCAAGATTATTAAGGAAATCATTTATGAACTCATGCATGCTAGCATTATCTTCTCTAATGATGTCTACTTCAAGAGGACACTCATTTGGAGTTGGTTGAGCATGGTTAGAGTCGATTTCATTATGATCATTTCCAAAAACACAACTTAAAACATCAACCAAGGAGAAAAAATACTTCCACACATTGCTAAAACACTTATCCATTTTAATATTTTTAGACATTAAAAGGATAATTTTTTTCACTATGTAAAATCCTAAAAAAGAAGTCTTATAAATGCAATTTTGAAATCACATGTATGCACCAAATTTACCAAATTAAGCTAGATATGATCAAATTAATGAAATAGAAATGTTGCATATAGAAAAAATAAATCTGAAAGAAGCAAACATAAATGCATACATGAATATTTTAATGCCCAAAAAATACGATTATGACCCTAATCAGGGACTCATTCGCCCTAGGGAAAATGGGTCATATGTTAGGGTTTTGAAACAAGTTTTTATATATTTTTGAGTGATTGTTAGTAGTTTCCAGATTCTAGTTTGTTAGAACAAGTTCCAATTTGATTTTTCTATAAAATGCAATGTGAAATGCAAGTGCAAAATGTGACAAAATGGCAACCTAGAAAAGCTAGTTTGATATTCAATTTTTGTTTCAAGTTTCAAATACACGTTGATATGATGTAATGATATGCAAATGATATGCCATATGACTAATTTTTTGTTTCTTTCAAATTTGAAGAATGCAAAATATGCAATCTTGAAACCCTTAAATGAAATGCAAATTTGAATGCATAGTAGACAACCTAAATGAGACCTAATTCAATGCAAAGAGATGCAAATTAATGCAAAGATCTAAATCTAGGATGAAAAGGACTCCACAATCAAAAAATGTAATGATTGAAAACTTTGGTTCACCAAATTGAGACAACGAAAAATAGTTTTGGATTGAAATGAATTGATAACAATGCACATATTTCTCTATTTTCACTCAAAATGCAAGCTATAGAGGACAGATCTAAAAACTAACAAAACTACTATCAAAATGCAGATCTAGAAAAGGTGAGAATGATGTTTATCTATTACTAAAGATGCTTTTTCAGACCTCACTAAGGACTCATTCGCCCTATGGCAAATGGGTCCTGGCTAGGGTTCCTAGAAATTGCTTTATGGGTTATGTTATTTTTTGTTTGCACTCTTACATTCAAGATCTTCACTATCAGAAAGATGAAAAAAAAATCTTGTAGATCAATTTCGATGATTTGACAATTTTTCTTGCAACTTTGACATTTTTGACAACTTTGCAATTTTTCTCTTCAAATGATTCTCAACCTAAAATCTGTAATTACACATCAAATAGAGAGAAATTTTTTTTTTTAGGTGAATGGGGTTTTTCCTTGGTCAAACCCCGTTTTGGTAATTAAACCTTACAATGAAACAATATAACATGAACAATGATACCTTGTTTGAAACCTTGGATAACAAATCCGCAAACTAGTCTGAAGTGGCCTCAATGAATGTAGATCTTGATCATGAAACTTGATGTGAAACAATACCTTTGATATGCTTGATTTTATCTTTAAAACTACATCAACATATTAGCTCAAACAACATGCATGATATAATATATCTTTGACATGACAATGGAATCTTGATTACTGCAATAATCTTCTACAAATCTACCCATGAATGCCTTGAAAATGCTCATGAATCTTCCTATAATGCTTTTGTGAAAATTGCTTAGTAGATCTTAGGATGAGGAATAATGAAATAACCTCTTATTTATACATATCTTAACACTAATTCTTGAAACTCAAATATCACAAGCTGATATTAAATTATAGATTTGAAATCATTAAAATACTACCAAAAACATATTTCAAAGAGGGGTCCTAGGTCTAAGTGAGGACCCATTTTCCATAGGTTGAATGGGTCCTAGGCCACTTAACCAGGACACACATCGAGCAATGTTAAAAATTATGCAAAATCAAGGTCCCAGGACTAAGTGAGGACACATTTTCCCTATGGAAAATAGGTCCTAGGTCACTTACCTTAGACACACATCTTCCAAAGTTAAGTGTTGTGTAATGGAATTTATGAATGTTAGGTTTTATCCCTTAGAAATTATATTTAATTCTAGGCTTGGATTTGAATTAAAGGGGCCAATTAAGGAAAATTAACCTCAATCAATTAACAAAGCCCTAGGTCACTAGTGTGAAAGAGTAAAGGTACACCTTACAACACCCTAAATAAGGCACAATTAAGTCTATTTAGTTTAAAAGGGCCCTAAACTTAATGTGAATATGAAAAAAATATTACAAAACTAAATTAAAGCAACATTAGGCTCAATCTATTATTAATTATTCCCAAATTAAGTGTGAAAAATGGGTACTTTTTCCTACACTACATTTTCAACAGTTTTGCATTTGAAAATACAATTTCATTTGTTAGCCTTTCATAACTAATTTTGCAGTAAATAAATAAATTCATATAAATACAAGTCTTTTTCTTCATTTCAAATCCTAAGTAATCTACAAGGAAATTTAAATACTAATTGAGCATCATAAAAATAAATCAAGATGATTCAAGGGTAGAATAAGTAGCATTTCATAACACTTTCATTAATCAAGATTATTGCAAGGTGAAATAAGAAAAAATGGGGTATGTAAGGTGTTTTTGTATGATTTGGTACATAGAGTGCACCCACTTTCCCATTATTTCATTGAAGGATAACCCTAGAGATCTCAATGGGTATGTGTAGGATCATCATGGAAAAAATAGGTCCTTAAGTGACGATTTTTTATAGAAAAATTAGAGTTAGGAAACTTGACGTAAAAATTTGGATAAGCTATCTATATTATTTCAAAAATATGTAAGAATAGAATCTATAGCAAATTGAATCTAAACTATTAGGTTTATTTAAAAAAATATATCTATTTGGTGAAAATTTGAAATTTCGATGCAGTAGTACTTAAATTTTAAGGAAAAAATAAGTAGGGGTTTGTCTGACCACCCTAACCACAATAAAATGATAATATTTTTTATAAGATTTTAGATATAAGTAGAGGACTCATGTCCTGATGTGATGCATATTTTTTGTAAAAAAAATTCCAAGTAAATAATTAATTATGATTTTCTTATTACAACTTTTAAAAAATATAAAAACTCATATCTTTGACCACATTAACTTGGTCAAAACTTCATGAAATTCATTTTTTCTTAATATTATAGTATGTGAAGTATAGAATGTGACACATGTTTCAGATTCCAAAAATGTGACACTGTTTGAAAGCTATAGATGTTTTTCAATCAGCCTATCAATTAGGACTTTAGTCATAATTCAAATAGAAAATAAATAATAATTATTTACTAATTTCAAAGTAAAGAAAAATTTATATTGGTGGAAAGATGTGAATCTCCTTTAAAAACACTTTTTGTTTCATCAATTTTGGGTAAAAAAAAGTTGTCAGCCATATACCCTACACATACCCATCATATCACCACTTTTTGGCCTATCATGATCCTGCACACACCCCAATGCAAAGGAGAAAGAGATATTTCAATAGGGATGTCCTAGGGATTGATTTTAAGCTAATGAGGAGTTCACTACCAAGCTAGGGCTTGAAAAGACAAATGAAATACAAAATGAAATGCTTAACCCTAATTTGATACCAACTTTAACTAAATAATCTAGAAATGTATGTAAAATAAAATAACAAGTTGTAAGATAAAATGTGTGCATGTGGGAATCTAAAGCGGACTTGAATGAGATTTGAAACACTAAAAAACTTTAATTTTTGACCTACTTGGACTCATACACCAGTCTGGGCGTATTAGTCCCAAATCAGGGTTTCTACACAGGAATAGGTTTATGGAAAAAGGGTATCTAAAGCTATATAATTTTGGAAAAAAACACCTATAGTGGGACTCATATGGAAATTCTAGCATATCAATCCCATTCCATTTTTTTAGGAATTCAAAGTTTAGATCTATACTTCAACACCTACTCTTTTCTCCCAAATTGATTTTTGAACCTGAATCTGTAAAAACACCTATAACTAGAGTATAGACTTGATTTTCTTATGGGGGGTTTTCCTCAGTGAAACCCCTAGTTTGGTAATTAAACCTTGATAGAAACATGAAATATGCATTTTAAAAGGAATGTAAGCCCTAACCTTAAGTGTGTCTAAGATTAGGAAATCTATAATACAATGCAACCCTATTCTAATGTGCAAGCATGAGATGCATGAATAGAATGTGAAGATGAATGACTCACTATGAGGGATCTCTAATCGCCCAAATGAGCCCTAATAATGATTGTACCTTCCTTAGGCTAAATGTATCTCATGATAATGGAAGATGGAATCACTTAGGAAACAAGTCATTAAGCTTGGCTTGATGGCTGGTTACATCTCGCCAACCTAGAATCCATCACGATTCACCATAGACAACCATGATCAACCCTTGAAAATTTTATATATTGAATGAAAGTGATCTTGAAGAGCTACAAAAACACTTTAATACTGCTCCAAGACTTCAACTTTTCTTTCCTTTGAAACTTGAATGCTCTTGTGAAAGAATTCTTGAAGGCTCTTGAATGCTTGGATCTTGAAATTACTCTTGAAAATTCTTGCTTAGATGAAAAAATGACTTAGAATTTTTCTTATATAGGCATTAACACCTAATTTACCATTATTTAGATCTCAAAGGCTGACATCAACCAAAAAAATTGAATTAAAAAGGTGAATTTCCCTCTCAAACCCTAAAAAATCCCCAAATGGGACTCATATGAAAGCCCTACTATATGGGTCCCACCTAGGGGGCTGGGCATATGAGTCCCACCCTAGATTTTTGGGGTTTTTTTTTTGAATTTTTTTTATGTTTTTGATGATTTTGTCAAGTTTCCAGCTGAAACAAGCCATGAGATTCAAAATAATGGGTCTTAGGGGCCTATTAATGATGATTTAAAGGGAAATTAATGTAAGGGTACCAAAATAAGTCCAAATTAGGTAAAGAATTGTACTATCTCCAAGAAGGGAGTACAATTTTTGCTGCCACACAAGGCATTAGAAAGAAGAAGGCAATTGTGAACAAGGATCTATTATGATAAATCATACCATTATCATGAAGATGTATGAGTTATCCTCTACATGTGTGATACAACAATCTATTGTTTTATGGACTAACCTACTATAGGTGTTCATGTCATTCAATCCTCCATCAAAAAATATTTGTGACAACACATGGTGTGGACATCACTTTGAAAAAGATTTCATAACAAGCTAATATTATCATTTATGTCAATTATTGTTGTGGTCTCTGTGCGACCTAGATCATACCCTAGTAATCATCATCATTTGTTGTATGTGGAGGTGGAAACACTGAAATGGGGTTTTGACTTGGGAAAGCCTCTTTTTTGGTTGGGAAAATGGGTCTAGGTCTATAAATCACACTCATCCAAAATTTAATGGAAGGGATTAAAAATGATCAAAAAATCCCACATGGCTCTAAACCTTGTAGGAAGAGCTAAAATAGTAGATCAATGTTCTAATCCCTTTGTTTGGTGGTAGTGGGAATGCTTAGATAGTTTGAATTTGATATAATGGGATGATGTAACTATGACTCATGTGAGGTATCCCCTTCGGATGTCTCTTTTGGTGGGGTTGCTGAAACTGAACATCATGTTGAAACCCCTATAGATTGTGAGGTTGGACCTTTGTGTGTTGATCAGAATGGTGGGGTTGCTAAGGAAACCCCTATTGAGTCAATGACTGCCATTTCAAATGGAAGTGCATTGACTTCCCTATCTGGTGGCTCTTCATAAAAGTCTTTATCTGTGCTAAGGAGTTAAGATGTTACCCCTAATACTTTGGTTGTTGTCTTTCATCTTCATGAAAGTAGCAAGTTGGCATGGCACGGTAAGGCAACAAAAGTGGAAGATGGTTGGATCATTGTTGAGGGAAAAAAAGATAAATCCTCTTGGCCATCTTTCGACATGACTCTCTGCTCCCACAAGAAAAGTGTAAAATGTAAATCTTAATTGGCCTTGCTTTGGAGCTAGTCTTTTTCATTGGCTGCATGTTGTCTTTTTTGCAGCCTTGCTATTTTTTGTTAAAGGGTTCTAGGTCCCTTCAAAATCTATTTTTTCCTTTATCAAAAACTATGACTCATGTGAAAATGCATTGTTTTGTTACTAATTATAAGAAACTAATTGCAACTAGACAAAAAATGAATCTAGGAATATAGTTCAAATAGACATCTAAAGAACTTGGTATTAGAATTTGATGTAGATCTAGCTAGTTTAGGGCATAATATTCCCTAGACTATCCTCATTTTTCACCAGATCTAAAAGTATAGGCTTGAGGTCACTAGTTTGTAGCTTCTTTATTTTGTGAGTTATTATTGGAACTTCATATATTGATGAAAAGATATTGATTTCGTGACTTGTCAACTTGTAGGGTTTAGTGCAAGAGTAAACATGAATAGCCTTCGATATTCCTCCAATTCACTTCATATTTATATCCTACGCACATGAAAATATGGGAATGCTTGTTCCATAGAGGGGCTTGCCTAATCCAAAGCCTATGTTGGTATTTATTCCTCCACAATGACAAAATTGATGATAAAATAGAGCTTATACTTGGAAAGATAGAAGATAATTGATAAATAAGTAATGAATTGACAACCTGTTGCAACTCGCCACTTCATATTTGATCTCCTTGATGGACTGAAGTGAGACTCATCACCTTCAAGAATCAATTTTTGCTTGAATTGAATTGATTTAAATACCTACAAGTGTTAGTGCTCAAAAACAAAATGACATGCTTACATAGCATATGACATGATTCTTCAATGATATGTTGCAATAATCTTGATAATTTTTCTCTTCTCTACTCTTGAATGCTTCAAACTTGATTTTCTCAATTGAATTCTTAATTATTCTCCTTCTTAAAATTATAAAAATACTATGTACATTTATATGTAGTTAATCTAATTTCCTGAAAATTAAATCTTGATAGCAGACAATTAAAATTTTAATTTTAAATAATAAATTTATAACACTAAAAAAATTAAATTTGGAGCCAAAATAGGTAGTCTAGGGCATAAGGAACCCTATACTAGTTCCTTATTTTTAGGGATCCAAAGTTTCAGGGACAAAATATTAAATGCCTAGTTTAAACTCCCATGTTTGATTTTTTGAGAGTGTTTATAAAAATGATAAATTAATACATGATAAGGTCCAAGCATATAGGGGGAGCAAAACCTAGATTTAAAATATCAAAGGTGACCATTGGCAAGAAGAATGAAAAAGTACAGTTTGGAGATTTGTACCCTAGGAACTCTTATGTATTCAGTTCATACGTAGAGGATATAGTAAGAGAAATAAGAATTTATAGTAAGATATTAAGATGAATAGAAAAAGTAAACTATACTAGATATTAAGATGAATAGAAAAAGTAAACTATACTAATAATAAATATCCATTCATCCATTCATAACACATATATAGATAATTCCTTATATCTCCTTATATTATATTACAAAGTATACAAAAGGAAAGTCTCAGCCTCTTCTTATATGTATATTCCTATGTATACTCATATCTATCCTTCTACATATGATTTGCATTTTCATATATATTGTAATTATGAAAAAAGTACTCCCTAACATGGCCTTGATTTTGTGTTGTAATATGTCTAACATATTTACATTAGGTCTTGGGCCCTTGTGAACTAAATGAGCTTATTGGTACCTTATTTGGAGTGTTGTACAGTGTTGTAACACACTTTCACACTTTTCTAGGGTTTTATTAAATAATTGGGCTTCTTTACACTTTAATTGGCCTAATTTTGAATCCACAAGCCTTGTTTAATGCATCTTTTCGAGGATAATCCTGACATAAACTAGCATCCAATCATAATTTAGATGTTTTTAGGTTGTGTGGCATAGATTTAGTGATTTGGGACTCATATGCCACCTTGGGTGTATGAGTCCCACCTAGGTTTTTGTGTCCCAATCTAGATTTTGCATCATTCTAAGAATTTTTGAAAATGTGTCCCATAGTTAAGCCTAATGGGACTCATACACCACTTCTGGCGTATGAGTCTCTGTGGCCCAAAATAAAATTTAATTAAAATTCTTGGAGGGATTTTATTCTCCTAGATTGATGTTAGCTTGTAATGTTATAATTTTGGGAAATTTGGCATAAACAAGTACAAATACATGGTTATTTCACTCATTTTGATCCTAAGCTTTAAGGAATTCATGCATGTAGAAAATTTGTGATCAATGAAGAATTCAAGAGTTGATTATCAAGTGTTTTAGAGAAGCATTCAAGCATCAAGCATATTGTCAAATTCATCATGCATCATGTTTTTTTTTGAGCTAACAATTGTGATGTGGGGTTTCATGATTCCAAATAGCATTCAAGTCAAGATCTATCACATCTAAGAAAGAGTCAAGATCTAGATCCAATGGAGTTGTGCTTCATATGTGTTTGCAACACTTTATTGCTAAGGTTTGGTGAGTCACAATTGTATTTTGTTCATTTATCATTCCTTCATCATATTTCATTTCATTTCAAGGTTTGATTACCAAAATGGGGTTTGACCAAGGAAAACCCATTTCTACTAACAAAATAACATTTTTCCCTCTCTTTAGTGTGTGATTTACAAATATAGCTTGAAGACACATTGTAGAGCAAGTTTGGAGAAATTTGTCATGTGTTCAAAGTTGTCAAAGTTGTCACCTTACATTGGAGATCATTGGAATACATCTATAGGTTGCAAATTAGAGTTTTGGATCTACAAATCGGGTGGAAAAAAAAGAGTAGACATTGAGGAGCAATTTCAAAATTTGAATTTCTAGAAAACCCTAATTTTAATGATATGCCACTTCTTTCATATGAGTCCTAGTATAGGTAATTTTTCATATTTCAGGAGTTTCAGTCATATCTCTACTAGATTCTAGTTCCCACCTAGAAACCCTAATCTAGGACTAAATTGCCCAGTTTGGTGTACATGAGTCCCAATCAGCATTAAATTAAGTGTTTTCAGCATTTCATGACTTCATCTAGTCTTCTTCAAGTTTTGAAGTGCACACCTTTCATCTCTCAACTTTTTGTTTTGATTTACATGATTTTCTAGGTTATTTAGTGAAGTATTGCATTGTATTAGGTTTAAGCATTAGGTCTTGTATTTCATTAGTCTTTCTAAGCTATAGTTTGGCAGTGAACCCCTCTTTAGTGTGTAATTAGATGCTAGGACAACCCTATTGCAAGATCTCTCTCCTTCATTTCATCCCTAGCTTGAGATCTCTAGGGTTCTCCTTGAATGTTATGTTAGCAAAATAGGAGGATCTCCTATCTCCTTGTGTTTCATCTTCCAAAAAGGTGGAACCCTATTTCCTACATTATTTTTTGGTGAACTTGCATTTAGAACATCTTAATTCTAATTTGGAGTGCATCATCATCCTACATCTAGGGTTTTGAAGCCTTGCATTAGTGACAGTGCATATAGGTTGCATTTTTGCAACTTGCATCATTGAATTTAATTTGAAAACTTTAATTCCATTTATCCTAGAGATCATCCTAACCAAAAAACCTAGAAACAACTTAGAATTTTCTAAAAATAGTGCAAAAACCCTAATTTGGGACTCATTCACTAGTCTAGGTGATTTAGTTCTTGTACAGGTATTTTTGGCTACTTTGTAGGATTTCTATGTTGTTCATTTTCTAGCATTTTAAGCCCTAAAAAAACTTGATTGGGACACATACACCCATCTAGGAGAATTAGTCCTAGATCAGCCCTAAAACTACCTTTTACAACACTGAAAACCTTGTTTCTACACTTCTATTTGCTATCATTAGTTACCTATTTTAGTTGGTTGAGTTTATGTTCCATGCATTTTATTATATCTAGCTTAATTCAATTCATTTCATGAATTTATTAATTTCAAATTTTCATTCTCACATTGTTACATAATATAATTAATCATTTATCATGTTCAAAATCTGAAAGTTGCATTATCCTTTTGCATGTTTCCTCTATCATTGTTGCATTTCAAATTTGTAGGACAATCATTAGATCATGTTTTCATTGCAAAAATCTATAGTTATCATACTTCATGTCCTATTTTTAGATCTTTTTGAGTGTTGTAAGAAAGTTTTGTTAAGTGCATATGAATATGAAGTCCTTTCCCCTCTCTTTTTGTTTGTCGTTGATCCCTCTACTAGTATCCCATCTATGAGTGAGGTTAGTCTAGTGAAAGAGAACAAAACCTTGGTTAATCATAATAATCATATTCATTCTTCCCCTAATATCTCTCCTATTTGTGAAGAAGATATTTTGGTGTTAGAAGAACCAATCGATGATAATTTTGAGAACCCTAGTAGTTTCTCTCCTCTTACATCTCATATTAGGAAAGACATTACTAAAAAAGAAGACATAATAGTAGGTCATCATGATGATCGCATGACACAACAAGATACCATTGAAATCTAACTCAACAATTCAAGTAGTCTACATTCATCTCCCAACATCTTCCCCTCTTGTGATAATGTTATAAATTATGAGGATATGTTGGTGTTAGATAATCAAACCTTTAATATCTATGACAACCCTCTTTATGATTCTTCCTCTACCTATCCTATTTTAGAATAAATTATGGGAAAAAGGCATGAAATTATGGACAAACATAATGATCACATTTATTCTTCTCCTAGTATATCTCCTAGTTGTGAAGAAGATACTTGGATGTTAGAAGATATAATCAATGAAAGTCATGAGATTCTTAATTTCCCCTTTTCACCTACAGAAAACCTTATTGAACAAGAAAATCCAACCATTGATAACTCCCTTACTTGTGATGAAGTCATTTTAGAAGAATCAACCTTTGAATTTCATGAAAATATAGTTTGTAGATCTCCTAAAAAATCTCCTCCTAGGGAGGATATCATGGTGCAAGAAAATATGAACATTGAAACATGTCTTTCAAACACTAAATCTTCCTTAGAAGAATATGATGAAGTGACATTAGAATCGTCTTCACTAAGAGATCATGAAAATAGGGATAAGTTTGTTGAGGTTATGACAAAAAAAAATGGATCTCCTTTAATTAGTGAGCCTTCTAAGTCACCTCCCATTAGTGACTCACATAAAAGAAGAAAATAAAAGATTTCTTGAAATCTATGATGCAATATAATAATAACAATATTTTGTAGCAACCGAGTTATAACATAGTTGCTCATACATGTAGGAAACCAAAAACTACTCTCACTTCATTACCATTAGCTCAACATATTTTTCCTAGTGCTCTTCATTTGCCTTTTCATAACATAGTTGAAGATCTTAAGAAGACTCCTGCTAATATCTCCATATGAAAACTTATTCAACTATCACCTACATATAGTTGTCTATTTCTAGAAATATTGTAAATAAAGTAGGAGGAGATCCAAGCTTCTATAAAGTTGAATGATGTAACATCCTCCTTCCATCCTACACAAGTTACATAGTTAGAGATCACATTCCCTAAACATGAATTACCCTCACTTGAGATTCAAACAAAAATGAAGGTTTGATGATAAAGGTAATCATTAATGAAACTATAGTTAGGCACACTCTCATAGACAATGGAGCATGTCTTAATGTTTGTAGCATTTACCTCCTAGATAAAATTTGCATGGATAAGAGGATTATTTAACTTAATGATGTTAATATTTATGGATTTGAAAATGTTAATAGGCAACCATTAGGAATGATCACATTACATATTGAGGTTGGACCTGTAGTGTTTCCTACCCCTATCCATATCATGCAAGGAGCTCTTTCATACAACATTATCCTAGGAATACCATGGATTCATGCTATGAAAGGAGTCCCATCTACTCTTCATCATGCTAAAACAAAGGAAATAGGGGTATTGCTACTTATGATTTAGGACATAGAGCAAACACCTCTCCCAATTATTTCATTGAAGGTAAATCCTAAAGATCTCAACCTAAGATATGCAAAAGAGTAAGATATCTTGTAATAGGGTTTTCTTAGGGTCTTATTGTAAACTAATGAGGGGTTCACCACCAAGATAGGGCTTGGAAAGAAAAATAAAATGCAAGTCTAGATGCTTAAATCTAATGTAATGCAACCTTTCACTAAATTACCTAGAAAAACGTACAAAATCAAACAGAGAATCACAAGATGAAATGCGTGCACTTGGAAACCCAAAGAAGAATAAATGAAGCTCTAAAATTCTTGAAAAACTAAAAAAATTACACACTGGGACACAAATACCAGTCTAGGCATATCAATCCTAGATCAGGGTTTCTAGTCTAGAATAGGTTTTTGGTAGTGTAGAGTTAGGATCTACAAAAATCTATAAAAATGCTTGTAGTGGGACTCATACACCACTTTTGGCGTATCAGTCCCATTCTACTTTTTCAAGAATTCAAAGTTCATATCTATTCTCCAATCTCTGCTCTTCCCTCCCAAACTGATTTTTGGATCCGAACTTGTAAACGTAACTACAAAACAAAATATAGAGTTAATTTCCTTACAAGGGGTTTGCCTTAGTCAAACTGCTAGTTTGGTAATTAAACCTTGATAGAAACAATGAAAATTGGATGCAAATGTGAACTGTGAGCACAAATATGCAAAATGCTTAAACAATGACAAATATTAGTATCATTTAATTTAAACAAGGAAAATAGAGTAATCCTATGAAATACATGATCATGCTACCTATGAAAACAAGATAAAAAGAACCAAAACAACTAAATGAAAGTATATGAAGCATGTCAAAACCTATCCCATAGTGGGAGTGGTGCTCCTTTGATGTGGAAGGGATTCCCATTCCCACCCCCTTGATAAGCTTTCAATGATAAAAACAAGCCTTAAAAATGTGATGAAATGCAATATGAATGTGTCTATAGTGAAATTGCATGTGATTGTGGATCTAATTGTGGATAGAATGCTTCTATTTATAGGACTGAAGAGTTGAAGAATGGAGATATTGGAGGAATGTGGGGCTAAAGAAGATCCAATGAGATTGTGACACTTATCTCAATTCTATTGGATGAAGTTGGAGCATATTTTGGGGAATGTGCAAGTAAAGAGGATGGGAGAGAAATAAATGGATATGCTTGAGTATTTGAAAGGATGTAAGAAGTAAATGGATATGGTTGAAAATGTGAGAGGATGTAAGAATAATAAATGAGGATGTAAGAGGAGTTAATGAATGTGTAAGAGGATTTGGAGGGAAATTGAATTAGGAGCTAGTTGGGAGGAATATTCTTAGGAATATTCCTTTGTAAGGATAAATAGAGGAATTAGTTAAATAAAAGAATTGGTTTTCATGTGCAATTGTGTTAGTTAACCAAGGGTTGGGTTTGACCAAGGTTGATTCAAATTCTAGAGAATGGGTGATTAGGATTAGGAGTTAATTAATCCATAATTAATTAACTTTGAGGAATTTAAGGGATTTGACATTTGATTTAAATAATTTGATTGATTTATTTAAGTCAACATGATGAGCATTGGTGAATTAATCTAATAAATTTCTTTATTTGATTAATAGAAGAATTTGATGATAATTAAACAAAATTAGGTGCACAATGTCAATTAGGCCTATTTGCATGTCTATATTTTTCCCCTCTTTGAAGCAACATGCCAGTTGCATTGGTTCAAAGACTGATGTTCCCAAAGATCAAAATTCAAAAATTTCTTTATTTTTTTACATTCCCCACTATTGCCACAATGAAAATAATTATGCTAGTACACTTCCCCATCGAGAGATTGGGAAAAAATTTCAATTTTTGGGATGAGCTCATGAAAAGAGGTTCAAGATGGAGAAATGAGAAGGTTAGACTAACATATCTATATTATGATGATGATGCAAATGAGATGGTTTTAAGATGCTTAGAATAAGAAATCTATATTATGCTAAATACTTAAATGATAATGCAATGTATGTGAGATGATGAGATGGATGATGTTTTCTTATGACGATATGTATGATTATGCAAGCTTTTTACAATTTGTGAATGCAGGATGGTGAATTTCATGATACCATGTTAACATGAAAGAGGATAGAAGAATGAGAGGGATCAGCCCCTGATTATGAGAAGATGCAAAAGTCCAACAAGTCTATGAGTCATCAAGAATTTATTAGATATGATGATGGGTGATGGTGATGTATTGCTTATCTAGGGATTGTGGCATAAAGGGCATGACTTTCCTTTGTTTAATTACACACATAGATAAGATGCATCAAGGTCTATAAAATCGGGATGGTGTTGTATCTAGTGAGACAAACTTTGACTCAACAAATGGATAGGGGTATTCATATTCACACTTGACATACGAAACCTTATTAGGATGTACTTTAGACATTTTGAACATCTTAGACCAAAACACAAAAAGGAAAAGCCTAACAATGTAATAGTCAACAAGACATCCAAAACATCCTCCCTAGAAACTAAACAAAGTTAGCATGACCAAGTTTATATTACATGATTACCCAACAAGCATAGTAGAAAAGAGATAATGATCAATGCCCCATTCCTTTCTCTCTAAATCATTTTGATTAGACATCATCAAGAGGTCATTGGAATGAGTGCAATAAAATAAATTAGAAAAAAATATCAAGTAAACAAACAAGGTAATGTTCTCCATACCTCTAGCCAAGACTAAACTATGGTGATGTCTAATGCTGATGTCCATTGTAGGAAAGATGTATCCTAAGACATGATGTTATAAGATGATTTTTGGATTAACTAGATGATAGGCTATTGATACCAAGAGTTGACCAACTTGTTTACCTACTGACCTAGACTTAAGACCCTAACATTTGAGTTCACACTTTTTAATATGTCATACTTGTTTACAATTGTTTTGCCAAAGTGTCAAGATGATAATTGATTTATTGTGAGTGGATATTTATTGCTGGTGAAAGTGAAATGGAATGGATGATTTTGGGTTTTTTGAATGTTTTTGGAATTTTAAAATGGTTTGAGGTTGTTTTGGTATTTTCAAGATGTTTTACAAATGTTTTGATTTTCTAATTTTCCATTTTTTTGTGTTTTCTGATATTTTGACCAAGAACCTAACCTAAGGACCTATCCTAGAGGCCTTAGGGGCTGATCAAAGATTACCCTTTCCTACATTATACACAGAGAGACCATGTAGTTTAATTGACACGAACTCATTTATTAATGAAGTATGAACATGTATATTGTCAGTTTATTATGATGGACTCCTAAGGACTGACCTAATGTCTTGAGGGTTGATCAAATATTAGAATTTCCTATGTTCAAGATCAAAGATGATGTAGTTTGACATGATGACTCTATTTTTGAATTTTTCTATTTTTGACCTATTTTTGGATTTTCATAATTTTATGAATGTTTTTAGATTTTTTGGTTTTAAGGAAACTTTCAAGGATATACGTGAGTCTAATCCAATGTAGGTATAAGAACATGCACCCAACATGATGAGATAGACTACTCTGATATAGGTAGGACAAACTAACCTTAGGAATGTGCTAAGTAGTTATAGGATGAAACATGATACCAACACAAGATCAAGCTATAGTGCGAATGTGGATGGGTAATGGAAGGATCAATGGAATATGATGGGTGATTGTGATGGAAAGTGAAAGTAGGTGATGTAAAACAAGTTGAAGAATCCATGCTGGATGGAAAGTGCTTATTTACACAAGGTTCCTATTTTCCAAGTTTTCACCAAGGTACTTGCCCAAAGCACCATCAAAGTGGTTTTCACTTGAGGACATTTTTTTTGTCTTTACTGTTTTTAATCCTTTTACTTATTTCTTTGGATTTTTTTATATTTTTGATTTATACCTTGCAAGCTTAGGCATAAAACCTTTTGAGATGGGAGCTATTGATGGGATCCTATAGAGGCTCACTTTCAGGTGTGGATAGCTGATATGCTCTTGATTTGTAACTTGTAGTTATGACAAAGGGTCCCTACCAATTAGATTCAAATTTTCCCTTGTTGTCTAGATTTGGTACATTCTTCTAATTTTCTTTCAACATGAGTTCTCTAACTTGAAATGACCGAATCTTGATCTTCTTATTATAGCTCCATTTGAGACGGTTCTAGTACACTTGTAGATGGTTCAAAGAATCCATGTGTTGCTCATCCAATAGTTCCAACTCGTTTAACTATGACACATGATACTCTTCATCAAAAACAATATTTTGCAATGATTTCTCAAGGATGGGAGCTCAACCTCAATGGGTAGAATAGCTTCTGATCTATAGACCAGGGAAAAAGGGGTTGCACCTATAGGGGTGTAGATGCTTCTTCAGTAGTCCCATAAGGCAGGATTTAGTTGTAGGTGTCAGTCATGACCAACTTCATTAACTATTTTCTTTAGGATTTTAAAGATGGTTTTATTCATAGCCTCAGCTTGGCCATTGCTCTGAGGGTAATATGGGGTGGAGAAGCAATGTTGGTTATTGAATTTTTGGCATAGCTCATGGACATCTTGGTTTTAGAAGGGTGTTCCATTATTTGAGATAAGGGCTTGTGGAACACCGTAACAACAAATGAGGTAGTTGAGGATGAATTTAAAGATTTTCTTCCCTATGATATGGGTCATTGGGATGGCCTCTACCCACTTTGTGAAGTATTATGTGGAAATTATAATGAACTTGTGTCCATTAGATGAGGTGGGTGTGATTTTACCAATGATATTGATCCCCCATTATGAAAAAGGCCAAGGTATTACAATCGAATGGAGCTCTTGAGCTAGTGCATGGATGAGGTCCTCATTCTATTGACATTGCATGCATTTTCAGATGAAGTCTAGAGTTTCTATATCCATCATAAGCTAGTAGTACCCTATCCTTACCAGTTTCTTGGCCAAGGTCATACCACTAGAATGTGAACCACAAATGCCATCATGTACCTCAATTAAGGTAGTCAAATCTTCCTCGGGATTAAGTCATCGCAATAGGGTTCCTCTAATACTCCTTTGGTAAAGGGTGTCTCCTAAGATGATGAAATGGGATGACTTATTAATAAAGGTTCTTTTGAGATTTGGGGTGATGTCAAAGAGGAGGACTCCTATTTCCAGGTAGGTGAATATGTCATAGTAGAAAGGATCACTAGGACCAATGATTTTGTACATGAACTCAGATTCTAGTACCTCAAAATTTGGTATGAGAAACTACTCTACAAAGAATGCATGTTTAGTGAAGTTTCGTGAGATATCCAACAATGATCAGATTGTAGCCATGATGTCAACTACTCTATTGTTTACTTGTGGTATCTGCTCAAATGCTATGTCAATGAAGAACTCATTGAGATCCTCCACCAAAGTTTTGTATAGGGTAAGCTTGACATCCTTAGCTTGGTTGATAATCAGTTGTGAGTCTCCATAGACCTTGAGTGACATGATTTTCCATTGTAGTGTAATTCAAAGCCTTATGACAAGAGCCTTGTACTCCACAATCTCATTGGTTCAAGGGAAGGATAGCATGTATGATTTTAGGATATAACCCCCTTGTGGTGTGATGAAGACGACCCCTGCTCCTAACCCATGTTGTGTATATGATCTTTCAAAGTATACCTTCCAATGGTCTATTGCACTTAGGTTGAAGATTGACTCATTTGGAAATTCTGATACCAATGGATTCTCCACATATATAGGTTCCTCGGCCAATTGATCTGAAATTACCTATCCCTTGATGGCCTTCCATTCCACATATTCAATGTCATTATATTGTGTCAAGATCATGACCCACTTAGAAATTCATCATGTGAGTGTTTCTTTTGGAAAGGAGATACTTTAGGGGGTCTATCATGGGGATGAGGTTTATTTGATGAGCCAACATGTAGTGTCTGAACTTTTGTGAGTCAAACACTACTGTGAGACAAGCTTTTTCGATGAACATGTAGTTTAGCTTGTGTCCCACCATGGTTCTACTGATATAGTAAATGGCTCTCTCTTTCCATGTTTTATCATGTTGAGCTAGGAGAGCACAATGGTCTACTGTCATAGCTGATATATAGAGGATGAGTGGTTTGTTTTGGATTGGTGGCATGAGGATTGGTGGTGTTAGAAACTATTCCTTGATTTTATTGAATTCCTTATCACATTTCTCATCCCACTTGTATGCTACCCCTTGTGGAGTAGATGAAAATATGGGATAGTTTTATCTACAAATTGTGCTATGAATCTATGGATTAACTGAAGCCTTCCCTATAAACCCCTCAACTATTTCAATGTTCGTTGTGCTTCCATGTTGAGGATTGATTTGAATTTGGTAGGGTCTCTCTCAATTCCCCTTATTGATACAATATACCCTAGGATTTTTCCTAATTGTATGCCAAAGAAAAATTTCTTAGGATTGAGTCTTACCTTATATTTTTCCAGTTTGTGAAGATTGAGCCCAGTGTTGATATGTGGTCTTGATGATTTTTTGATTTGGCTAGTATGTCATCCATATAGTCCTCTACAAATTTGTGGATCATGTCATGAAAAATTAGAATCATATCCCTTTGCTATGTCACACCAACGTTCTTCAAACCAAATGGCATAATGTTCCAAGAGTAGGTCCCCCATGGACAAGTGAAGGCTATCTTATATTGGTCATCTTTTATGATCATAATTTGGTTGTATCCTAAAAACCTATCTATGAATGATAGCATTTAATGTCTTTCTATCAGATCTACAATCATGTCTATGCTAGGAAGAGGAAAATCATCCTTAGGATATGCTTTATTCAAGTCCCTAAAGTTGGTGCAAATAAAGATGCCCCGATGGATTTATAAATAGGTACAAGGTTGGAAACACATTTAGGATAATCAATGTGTCGTATGAGGCTAGCATCAAGGAGTTTGTATAGTTCAAGTTTGACAAATAAGGCAATTTGCGGATAGACAACTAGATGATGGACCACTACCTCTGGATTAAGGCCTGGCATGTCAGCATATGTCCATGCAAAATTTATTTTCCTTTCTTTCATAAATGTAACTACATTTTATTGTTCCTTGGTCAAAAGTGGCTCAGCATAGAAAGTGATATGCGATGTCTCTTCAATTCCCAAATTGACTAGGTTATCTTTTCTACTAGTATTGCTGATTTTTCTTGATGGATGGCACTAAGGGGACGATTGAATCCCTCATTCTTTGGAACCTCAGTGATGTTTTCACGATCAAATACATCTAAGTTTATTTTTACTATTTTGTGATCAAAAAGTGCCACAAGGTGTTTTTCACTTAAATATCGAGACATTACTCTTACATTTTCAATTTTATGACTAAGAGAGTCAATTGTTTCCCCATAGTATGCATGTGTGTCCAAATCTATGTCAAACCCTACTTTCTGATCTCCATATGGTAGATTATGCCTTAGTCTCGTGAATTCTAAGAGAGCCTCATTGTTTTCAAATGTATCAATTATTGGCATTCCTCATTGGTCACAATTGATGAGTTGGGGGTAGATGAATTTTAGTTTAGTGGCTTGGGTAGTTGACTTGAAAGATATGGTAGTGATCATAAAGAGAGAGGAATCCTCATTATAAAGGTCAATTATATTGAATGTATAGTTATTTAGGGGTAGGCCAGTGAATACCTGTAATTGAGGAGGAGCTTTGACTTCTTTAATAGGGGTACGCTTGCTAAGAATGGTTATATTTATAGGGGTATATCCAAGGCTACGATTATTAAGTTGTTTCTCAGGAACAATAGGTTTTAATAGGCCATTGTCATTTTTCCCAAGTTTTTCATTCTTCTTGTAGCCCATGCCAAACATTAACTATAGTCCTTTGTTATCATCTTCCATGGGAAGATTAGGTACATGTCTTTCATCTTGACACAACAGGCTTGATACATCTTTCTCATCTACCACCTCTTTGCTTAGGTCTCCCTAATTTTTGAAGGTGGTGGCTTCTACTTTGAAGGTTTGATATGTGTTAATTGGTTGTGGTTTTTCCATGAGATCTAGGAGATTGAGGTAAATCTCCTATCACATAGGAAATCTTTTTATTTTATAGTCCCCACACCCATTATCTTGGATGAAAACCTTGACATCTAGGATGTTCTAAATGGTAGGTTTCTTTGTCTTAGAAGTGGAGGCTAAGGTGGATGGATCAACATAAGGAGATGTGGGTCCTTCATCATTTTTTGAAACTTGGGGAATTTTATAATACTTGGCCTCCAAATTTTTGCAATAATAAAAAGGCTCGGGGTCACCATGGATTGTGACTTCTTGATTCTAGTAAGAAAATTTGACACATTGATTGTATGTAGATGCGATAGCTTGCATTCCATGGATCCATGGACACCCTAGGAGAATATTATAGGGGATTTCAAGGTTAAGGACCTTGCAAGTGGTCTCCATGATTGTTGGACCTACTTGGATAGGAAGTTGAATGGTGCCTTGAGACACCCTTTCGTGATCATCATAAGCCCTGATTCTGATACCTTTTCCCTTTTCAGTGACATCTTCTGAGAATCCCAAATTCTTTATTAGCTATAGAGTACAAATATTCAAACCTGCACCTCCATCCACCAAGACTCATTTGAATTTTTCCTTATGGAATAGGACTTCAAGATGAAGTGCATGGTTATAAGATGGTTGGGTTGGAAGATCTTGTTCAAAAAATTTAAGGATTTGTGGTGTAGTGATATGTCTGACCATGGCTTGAAATTGGTTTGCATCAAGATCTATGGGAATGAAGGATGTAGCCAATACCTTCTCTAGGATATTCCTATGTGAAGGCGATATCTTTAGCAACTCCATAATGGAGATTTGGGTGGGGGTATTTTTCAACTACTCTAAGACATTGTAACCATTAGGGATTGATTTTGGATTAGCAGCTGGTGCCTTGGATTGTGGTGAAGCTCCTAGGATGGAAATTTTGTGGCTACGTGTGGTGACTCCACACTCAACTCTAGGTGGACTTTGATATTTAAAATTGTTACACATTCATCCAAAGATGTGACTAAATGGTCATAGATGTGGTTTACATTGTGGTATCCCTTTCCTTTACCATTCATGATTCCTTTATTGTGATTCAACATCAAATTCATGTATCTTTTGAGATCTTGATTCCCGTCTAGTTTATCAATGGTTATAACCTTATCATTGATGAGATCTTGGATAAGATTTTTAAGTCTCATACAACTAGTTGTTGTATATCCCTTTATTTTATGAAATTCACAGAGGTGCTTCTCGTTATACCATGGTGGTTTAACTTGAGGCTATTGATAATTTTTGTAAATAGAGAGCATGATAAAGCTTGCTTGCACTAACTATTGCATGATAGACTCAATGGGTTCCCCTAATGGTGTGTATTTGCATTTTGGGAATATTTGTTCCTTGTGGATGGTCCACCTTAATAATTCACATAGTTTACTATTTGATGGTTGGGTTGTTGTTGTAATATGTTAGTTTTTGGAGTGTTTTGTGTGTTGTTTTGTGGTTGTGTGTATGTTTGTGTGGCGTAGAAAATTGGACACTCTTGAAAAAAGAGATAATTTCATGCTTAATTTGGACCTACTTTTGACTAACCTTGCATTAATCATTCTTCAAAAAAACATTTATAGGCCCCTAAGACCCATTATTTTTTATCTAGAGGCCTATTTCACTTAAAAAATCACTTAAATCCAATCAAACAACACTTAATTCATTCATATCCCAAAAACCCACCTTTAAAAACCACTAGTGGGACCCATTCGCCACCTTGGATAAATGAGTCCCCTCTAGTGGGACCCATTCACCATGGGTGGTTAATAAGTCCCTTTTAAGGGAAATTTCAATTTTGAGCAAGAATTCAATTAATTCAACTTAATTTTTTCCGTGGATGTTGGCCTCTTAGGTCTAAAAAATGGGAAAATTAGGTGTTGATTCCTATAAATACATTTTAAGCTATTTTTCACATCTCTTAGTCATTTTTACAAAGTAATTTCAAAAGTCAAGTATTAGGAGTCTTCCACAATAAGTTATATTTACATTTTCTACAACAAATTTGAAGCTTTAGGGAAAAAAACTAAGGGTTTTTGCAGGTCTTCAAGCTCACTTCTCCTCCAATATCCAAAATTGGAAAGAGTTTATGATGGATTCCTATGCTGAATCATGGAGAAATCTAGGTTGAGGAGATGCAACTAGCCATCAAATCACACCTAAAGACTTGTTTTCAAAGTGATTCCATCTTCCATCTTCTCTCTATCTTTAGACTTAAAGTTTTCATTACATTTGCATGTCATTTACATTCATTTGATATGTTGTAGGGTTTCTAGGGTTGAAGTCTTGCATCATTCAAATTACATTTTCTTATCTTATTCTAACACAGTAGAATAGGGTTTTGTCATATTTTAGATTTTCCTAGTCTTTAACACAATTAAGGCTAGGGTTTTATGTATATTTCTATCCATTCAAGGTTTGATTACCCAATTATGGGTTTGACCAAGGCAAATCCCCCATTAGACAACAAATTTTAAGCTATTTTATAGGTATTTTTTGAGATCTCAATCTAGATTCCCATCAAGAAGTGTTGTACAAGTGACAAGGTGCAGGTCTAAGGATCTAAGTTTGTAGAAAATTAAAAGTGGATTGATTCGCCATGGATGGTGAATGAGTCCCTCATAAAGTGGCTGACAGAGTTAATTGTAGATTCTAGTACCCCAGTAAGCAGAAACTAGTTTCCAGGTAGAAAATCCTGACCTGGGACTAATTTTACCAGGGTGGCAAATGAGTCCTAGTCAACCTAAAAGTTAGATTTTCCAGATTTCCAAAGTGCTTTCTAGTCTTCAACAGTCTCGCAGGTGCACACATTCTGAATTACAACTTTCTATTTAGTTTCATTTGTGTTTTTTATCATATTTTTAAGCTTTTTGCAAACCTCACTATGTTTCCAAACATTGCATATTTCATTAGTTTTGCATTCATAATCAATCAATTGCATACCTTAGTTGAATTTAGTCATAATTCCATCTTACATTCATTTATTTGAGTGAACCACCTCAATTTTAGGGTTCTATCTCTCTTGTTTTAGGTGAAAGATCCTAAGAGTGTAAGAGAAGTCCATAGAACCACAAAATTGATGGTTCATTTTGGTGAACCTGCATTTTGAACCCTTATCTTTATGATTTCAATTGCATCTTGCATCCTAGGTTTTGCTTTGCAACAACATTGAATTAGGTTTTGTTTTTTTTTGCATCCTAGGGTTTCTAAAATTGCATTAGTGAAAGAATCATGTAGATTTCATTTTTTCATATCAAATCATTAAAAAAATGAAAATCTACATTTGCATCCTCATTTTGCAACTAAAAAGCATTAAATTTATTTTATTTAAAAAAAAAAAAACAACAAAAATCTCATACCTGGACTCATTCACCACCTTAGGCGAATCAGTCCCAGTACACTTTTTGCATGTTAGTTTTTCCAAAATTTACTTTCCTGCTTTGTACTTTTCTATTTTCTTTAGTTTCTTTTCTATTTTAGTTTAGTTACTTTCTGTTATATCTAAATTATTGGCATAAACATCATTTCCTTTCATGGAATTTATGGATAGTCTTAGATTTTTGTACATTTCCATTTCAACATTAGTTCCTAGTTCTTTTAAATTAGATTCGTGAATACATAACAACAACAAAAAACCACAAGCATCAAACCAACCTTTCAAACAAATGATTCAATTCAGAAAGACCATCTCATCCAAGACTCTTAGTAGTGATGATGTAGACAAGTTAGATGAAGCTCTTCAATTTATCTCACTCACTTCATCAGCTAAATATTGTCATGCAAAACCTCAACCAATGGATGATAACCTATCCCTCAAACCTTTTAGTAGTGATGACCTTGACTTGTTAGATGAAGCCCTTCATGACTTCATCTCATCTACATACTCCACTAAGGTTTGTTATGACCAACCTAAAACAAAGAACATTAATGTCTCTAACATTTTCCATGAGCAAGTTGAAACAATTAACGATAACTTACCTCTCCAACCTTTTAGTTGTAATGACTTGGATATGTTAGATGAAGCCCTTCAGGACTTCATCTTGTCTAAGTCATCTATTAAAGTTTGTTTCAAACAATCTAAAACTAAGGACATTAATGTGATTCAACCTCAACTCATTCTTTACCCACCCTCACATAAACTTCATCCTTCCAATAAACCTAAGTTCAGTCTTTACCCACCTAAAACTGATGTGTTGTAGCAATCTAGTAATATTAATATTGCTCATACCTATAATACCTTAAACAATTTGCAACCACCGTAACCAACCCCACCCTCTTTACCTTTACCTAATCCAGCTAGTGCTCCTCTCTTTCCCTCACAAAAAAAGGAGTATGATCTTGTTGAAAAACTCAAGAATACTCCTACAAAGATTTCCCTTTGGGATTTACTTTAGAATTCACCAAATTACCACACTATTCTTCAAACAAACTTACAACACATTGTGGTTTCTCTTGGTACAACTTTGAATGATGTGGAAAATTTAATTCATGGAATGAATAAAGTTAATCTAGACATTAGTTTCCATCAACACGAGCTCCCTCCTTTAGAGTTGCGTAAACAAAATGAAGCCTTTATGATAATTTCTCAATTCAATCGAATAGGTATCAAAAGAACCCCTATTGATAATGGTGTTTCCCTTAATGTGTGTAGTGTGAATCTCCTTGATAGCTTGCACGTTGAAAAGTCACAAATAAAACCTGATTCCTTATCCATTTGAGGATTTGACAATATGACAAAGCAACCGCTCGACATAATCACTTTTCCCATTACAGTTGGGGTGGCTACTATGTAAACTCCTATACATGTCATGCCTTATGATCTTTGATATAATATTCTTTTAGGCTGGCTATGGATTCATGAGATGAATTTAGTGCTTGTTGATGGTCAAAATAGCACAACAACATGTAAACAAAATATTGCTATTATGTTCCCCCTGAAAGAGAAAGATAACACATGGATACCTAACTCCCAAGGTCCTGGTAATCGGTTCATGACTATGCTGATTTCACTCAATGGTTGATGTAACTATAATGTTCAAAGGGCCTGCTAGTGTTGAGCTTCTGGATTGTTATAAGATCAAACATTAAACCTACTTTAACCAAGGGTTTTAAAGAAATAGAAAAAGATAGATCAAAGTTTTGGAACTGAAGAGAATGTTAATTCATCCAAGTAATCAAACTTGTTGCCTTCCAAGGAATTCCTAAACTAAAACTGTAGAATAAAATCAACTTGTAATTAATACACAGTTTCATTCATTCATAGTGCAAACTTTAACAACAGATTGCAAATCATCATTTAAACAAAACATAAGATAGAATTCCATTCCTTGAAAGCTTTCCAAATCAAATAATTAACCCAAGATAAATACCATTTTGGAGCACAATATGAAGTAGATTTAAATCTGGTTGCTTCTACTGTTGGTAAAATAGATAAACAACATTTACAAATCTGGCACAATCACCAGTGTACAAAAAACCCATGCCTTCAAATTATCTCCATCTATAGTAAGAAAACTTGAAAGATACATCACTTCCTTCCTATTAAACTAAAAAAATGCCTAACTTCCTGTAAAACCCTAGCTTGCTAATTCTTAACAAAAGAAAATATCTCTCTACGTGTGTCTCTCTAAAATTTATGTATCCTTAAAAAAGAAAATCTCTCTCTACGTGTGTCTCTCTAAAATTTATGTATCCTTAAAAAAGAGAATCTCTCTCTACATTTGTCTCTCTAAAATTTATGTATCCTTTTTTATTACAAAGAGGCAAAAGTGCCATATATACAAAATGTGCCAAAGAAAATGTGTCAGCCCCTACTGTAGGGTTTACAAAAATGAGTCTGTTACAAAATGGGTAGCCTTAGAAGAATTTGAACAAAGTCAAGGACGCATTAAATACACACACCCTATTCATGTCGATGAAAGATCGCTCCTAGGCATGGCCTTCAGATCTTTTGCAACTATCGTATTAACTCGCAGCCCTCGTGTCCACCCTCGAGACTTCTTTGCAGAGCTTCTTTGAATGTTTTGAAGCATCGCCATTAATATCAATCTAATTTTTCCAGTAGAGATCCTAGCTATCATTGAGACTCGTGGCTTCTTCCTTTCTACTTTCCTCTTGTTCTAGATCTTTCTACAAGTTGACCCCCCCTTGAGAACCAACATCTGACCTTTTTCTGTCTAGATCCTCACAAATGAATACCACTGAGTCACTGAACTGATTCATCACCTTCGATCTCAGAGTAGATCCATGTCGTTTATGATCTATTGATCTTCTTCATAGGAATGGTTGCAATAGTCAAAATTCCAACAGTTCACCTTCGACTTCCTTTGATTGGTTGAACATACACCACGTAAGATTTTTAGGTAGTCAAAAGTTGTTCAAACAGAATCACATGTCGGTGAGACACTAGTCATGTCTCCCCGATGCTACAATTCTTCATCGTCATTATCGGCATGACTTACCATTGTCAGCAAGAGTTCAAAATGAGCTGCAAGAGTCATACCAATATCAAATATTTTCGCCCAGACTATCGCTATCGGCTAGATCAGCGAGACCTTTCACTAAAGTCCACAACAGACTCATTGGAAAGACCAGCACATTCGGTAAGAGGTCATAGTGAGTGTAAAACCTTCGGCCAAGAGTCTCAGCGATGCTCAGCATGAACACATCCATCGGCAAGACCAATAAATTGGCAAGAGTCTTGGCGAGCCCCCATGTCACACCAAAGTGTTCCTCCATCGGTGAGACAATTGCATTCAGCAAGAGGTCATAGTGAGCCCTCAAGAGTTATACCACTATCTAAGACCATCACCTAGACAATCGCTATAGGCAAGACATCATAGCTATGCCTCAAGAGTTATACTGCAACATTCTTCCGTCAACAAGACATCACACCGAGAACAACTTCCATCGGCAAGACCAACAGTCATCGGTAAGAGTCTTAGTGCACCTTCATGTCACACTGAAGAGTCCTTTCATCTGTAAGACATCTGCATTCAGTAAGATGTCATAGCGAGTGGCAACACATTTCCCCAATGCTACCTATCACCAAGAGTCTCACTGAAGCATACACCTATCGGCGAGACCACAACCATCAGCGAGACATCATACTGAGAGAAAACCCTTCAGCCAAGAGTCTCGGTGACCTAAGCATTCCAAAGTTTACATAGCTGCTAGTTGGCCAAACAAAAAGAATGTCACACCGACTTTGGTCCTTCAGGAGTTTCATGCTAGATCTGGTTGAGGTACACTTTCCAACAAACTTCCTTCAGCATCAAATGTTTTGGATATGCTCAATCCTGCAAAATAATGCCCTCATTAGTCCCCTAAAGCATAGAAAACATATCATTCCTCATCCCGCCTTTCACATATCCTTAGCAAAAAGAGAAACCCAACTATGGTGGAGGCGGAACCAAAATGAAACCAAAACCAAGACCGGAGTCAAAATGGGAACCAAACACAAACTATTTGCTAACTTCACATTCATCACACTATTCTGGCCCCGACCCTACCAAAAAAAAAGAAAAAAAAAAAACCTAACCAACCGACCGAGTGATTGAAACCAGAGGCCATACAAATGAATATGGCAGAACTGGGACTAGAACCAAATCTAACCATGAAACTTTTCAAAGTTTTAGGTTCATTTTTCGTCCCAACCCCACCTTTGAAAACACTCAAAGGGACAACAAAGAAAAAGATGAGAAGGAAGAAAAAGAAGGGGAGAAACCACCCCATGACAAAACATAAGGAACAAAGGAAAAAAGAATAAGGCTAGCAGAACCAGAACCTAAAACTTAGAAAATTTCCATAGTTCAGTTTCGGTCCCGGTTTCGCGTCCACCGGAACAAAACCAAAAAAATCCAAGGAAAAAAAAAAAGAGGTAGAACCAGAACTAGGAAAGGAACAAAAATCAGAACTTGGAAGGAATTCCAAGTTCAATTTCAGTCCCGGTTCCGCATCCACCAAAACAAAAAAGAAAAGGACCAAGGAGGAAAGGAAAATTCCTAAGGCACTGGACACAAAACCAAAGGAAAACGACAAACAAACAGGAGAAAAGGAGGAACCCAAAAGTTAGTCAAAAAAAACCAATGAAGAAAAAAAGAAAAGAAAAGGTGGAGTCGGAGTTGGGATGGAATCCAAACCAGGAACCCCGAAAGAGCTCACTATTCAGATGTAGCTTCGGACCTGGCTCCGATCGAGCAAAAGATAGACTTAGGAGAAAAACAAAAGAACTCCTAAGACCCAACCAAACAACCAAAGGTGATGAAAACAAAAGAAAAGGGGGGACCTATTTTGTTCCAAAATAAAATAAAATGGGGTGGTTATGCAAGGCATAACAAATGGCGACTAGGCTGGGAAAATGGTTTAACCATTTTCAAGAAACCAAAGGATTCAGCTACCCTGAACTCCTAGTTTACGGACATCACAACTCTAGTTAGGTCAGTTTTAACAACCAAAGTTGAGCTAGAATCTCAAATGTAAATCAACACTGGCTACCCCTGAATCTATGTGTGCTTGATGGTGTATCACTCTTTTATAAAGTTTTCCTCATATTTTGAACAACAATGTGTAAGATTTGAACTACATGAGTTGATTCCCTTTAGCTATTGTGCAATGATATCCTGGGCATTGCTTCGCTGCCAGTCAAGCATCCATAGCTCCGACAGAGATACCTCTAGTTTTCTCATAGCATTGTTCTACTATCAGTCAGGTGTCCATAGCCCAACTAGAGATACTGGAATCACCCATTCATATTGAGCTTTCTTTTCTTAGATAGTTCTCTTTTCTTCTCTTTTCTCTTGGAGTTTTAGATATTTCATTCAAAAATATTTTTTTCAATATGTCAGATGTCAAACATCTATACTAGGTTGAAAGCTACCATGGACCTCATAACAGCATCCGGGGAATCAAATTTTTCACTCAAATCTTACAACACCATCGCCCTAGGACAAATATATCATTATAAAAGGAGATTTTTTTAGCGACTTGTACAAAATTTAGTGGTAGTTAATGAAGATTGTTTACTTTGCACCTTGTTTTCAATACTTTCCACAACTCTTACTGATAATGGGCTTAAACAATGAATTTAGGACAAAATCATCCAATCAGAAAACCTAAAAATATCTAAACCAACTTCTCTCCTAGTAACCAAAGTATACTTCAGATAACAACCCCCTTTACAACTGTATAAAATGAAGGTCCCCACAAGGAAAAACAAAAGGAACAAAAAGAAAATGAACAAAAGAAAAGGCCAATAAGGAAAACAACAAAACTATTTACATACAAAAAAACAAATTATTTACATATACACAACCTAACAGAATACAAGATCTTTCACAGCCCAAAGTATTGTTTGAGAAACTATCCATTGGAAGGTAATGGAATGGGTTCTCTTATTAGGCTACTCAGCCAGAAAGCATTTTCTCCTAGGATCTCAACAATTTGATAGGGACCTAACTAGAGCTTATCAAAATTATAGTGATTGCCCTTCTTTTCATTAGCTTTATCCCATAGCAGCACAAGGTCTGATATTATGAAAGCCTTGATTTTGGCTATTTTGTCAAACTAATGTTTGACAACAACCTGGTGTTTAAAGAATTGTTGTAGAGCAACATCTCTCTGCTCTTCTAATTTCAACAAGCCAACTAACCTTACTTCAATCCTATCATCACTGGAGTAAAATTTCTACATAAACTTAAGGATAGGTATTTGCAAGTGAATAGGGAACTTAGGTTCTTGGCCATATACTAGCTTAAATGGTGAATTCTTTAATGCAGCCTTGATCCTAGTCCTATCTGACCATAACGCAAACCTTAGCTAGGTATGCCAATCTCTAGGATTGTTCTCTAACAATTTCTTGATTACTCCTAGGAGATTCTTATTATTTGATTCTACAACTCCATTTCCTTGTGGGTAATAGTTTGAAGAATACTTTAAAATAATCTTATGATCATAATTCCATGCAATGAACTTGGTAGAGGAAAAGGCAGGGCCATTGTCACATACCAGTGCGAAGGGTACTCCAAACCTAGTTGTGATGCATTCGGTGAGGAATTTGATTACTACCTTTGTTGTGCTATTCTTGTAAGCTATAGCTTCTGTCCATCTTGTGCAGTAATCCATGGAAGTCAAAATGAATTTGTGTCCTATAGAAGAATTTGGGTTAATTTCCCCAATAAAATCAAGTGCCCATTGGGAAAATGGCCTTACCTCATATATTGGTTGTAGAGGCATGGTTGGATGGCACTCCCTTGATGCAGAAATTTAACATACATGACATGTCCTTATGTGTTGGTGGGCATGCTTAAACACACATGGCCAATAATAACCAGATCTGAGAATCTAATGTGGTAACGAATCTACAGAACCATGGCCTGTGCCATGTTTCCCATGAAATTCAGCAATTGTGTGCCTAGCTTCTTGTTGATCAAGGCATCGTAGGTAAACTACCTCAAATTTCTTGTATAATAGTCCTCTTTTGAGCATATAATGGGATCTTTTCATTCTTAATTCTCTCCTCTAAGTTGTATTCATTCCCTTTGGGTATCAATTATTGAGCATGAAATAAATCATATCGGCATACCAAGGGTCATTGGAAAAGGACTGTGTTGTGTATTGTTGACAAATAATGTTCTCACTAGGATCTGCCATTGATTTAGAAAGGCCTTGACCTTGGAAAAGTTTCATAGGGTGAATCTCTAGGTCGAACTCCTATAGAATAGCCATCCATTTCCCCCTTTGTTCTCCCAACTCGCTCTACATAAGTAAAGACTTCACAACAACATCAGGAACTACAACAATGATCTGACTTCGAAGGATATAGTGCCTGAACTTCTTGACAGCTCTAACCAACATAAAAGCTTGTTTCTCAAGAGGTGGATACTTGACTTCAACATTCTTAAACAGAGAACTCATGAAGGAAATTGGCCTTTCATCCCCTTCATCTCTTCGTTGTGTGAGGACAGCGGCACATGATTGTTCAGAGGCAAAAGAATAGATATAAAATGGCTTCAAGTAGTTAGGACTGGTGAGGACTGGTGCTTCAGATATCGATTTCTTAACCTGAGAAAAGGCTTCCTTGGCCTCATTACTCCATTCTATTCTAGCATCCTTCTTCATCATTTCATTCAAAGGTTTAACAATCTTTGCAAAACATATGATAAACTTTCTCACAAAGTTGATCTTTTTGAAGAAATATCTCATCTCCTAATTACTTCCTGGCATGGTTAACTTTAAAATAGACTCAACTCAGTTTGGATCTATCGATATCCCTCTTTTTGAGATTATGTATCCCAAAATTTTCCCTTCAGAAACCCTAAACACACACTTTTTGGGATTTAAAGAGACACCATATCGGATACATCTTTCAAGATCTTTATCCAAGTCTGCAGCATGGTTTAGTCTATCTTTAGAGAATATTGTTAGGTCATCCATGTAAATGATGTTGTATTTACCAATCAAATCTTTGAACGCTATGTCTATGGCATGCTGAAAGGTTGCTCCAACATTTATCAAACCAAATGGCATCCTCCTGTAAGCAAATGTTCCCCACTTAGTAGTGAAGGTTGTCTTCATTCTATCTTCATAATTAACAATCACCTGATTGTATCCAGAATAACCATCCAGGAATGACATCATCTGAGACCCATTTCCAGTTTGCAAGACTTCGTCTAGAGAAGGGAATAGGTAGTTATCTTTTTCTAAAGCTCTATTCATATTCCTGAAATCTACACATAGCCTGATCTCTCCATTCTTCTTACTAACTAGAACCAAGTTAGCCACCCATGTTGAATGTCACATGGGGAAGATTATTCTTGCAGAAAGTAATTTCTAAACTTCCTTAAAGATCAGTGGTTCAATTAGGGCATTGATAGGATGTTGTTTCTGTCGAAATAATTTGACTTCAGGCTTCAAGGGAATAGTATGAGTTATCACAGAAGCATCAAATGTTTTTGGATCTTCATACCCCCAAGCTATTGTAGCAGCATCTTTCTTTAGTTCCCTCATTATATCTTTTCTAATTGCTCTAGGCAGGCTTCCCCTATGTAAAAATTTCTTTTAGGGCCAAAATCAGCTAGGTTAAGAGTTTCATATTCACCTCCTTTATCTTCAGTTGACACCTTTTCCTGAGCCCTTGGGTCTGAATCAAAAATCCTTTCCAAGGCCACCATTCCCTTGGGAATGCTATTACTTTTTAAATTGAGGATCCCCTCTAGATCATAGCCTTTGTGGTTCCAGTCTCCTTGATCCCTATCAGACTCATCGATGATCTGTGCTTCACAAATGTCTGAGCTTGCTAAAAAATAAAGGATATGTTGATCATCATCAAAAAATTGAAAGTTCTTGACATTATTAGGAATAGCCAGGGTGGATATCAATTCTACTAAGAATCTATTAAGCTTGGAGCCTTACATGGGCTCCAGGGTACTTACAGCAATAGCTAATGAATCATCTATTTGATTTTCTTCTCTAGGGATTAAACTAATCCCAAAAGCATCAAAGTCTTCAATCAGGTTCCATACCTATTTCTATAAGTTGCCATCCTTTTATTGTGACATGTGTACTGGCCGTGTACTTGCTTGATAATCACTCTTGAATCTCCTTTGACCATGAAGGTAGTGACTTTCTTTTGATGTGCCAATATTAGTCCCCGAGCTAATGCTTCATACTCTTCTATGTTGTTAGTGCATCTAAACTGCAAATTATAAGAAGCAAAGAAAGTTTTCCCTTTTGGGTTGGTTAATTCAATTCCAGCACCACACCCTGTTTTAGATTTGGATCCATCAAAAGTGAGGGTCCATAGCTGATCATGAGCTTGGGTTGATTCCTTTGAGGTTGTTGTGGGTGTTTGGATAAGATGAACCATACGTGGGGGCACTTGATCTTTTGCATCAAATATTGGGAATGGGTATTTAATAGGCTTATCAGGTGCAATATCCAATTCCTACTTAGATATATTATGTAATCCTAGGATATCTTTCCGACAGTCACTTGTATCTTCGATTGATCCCTTGGGTTTTGGTATACTTGTGAGTGCAAGGGTATCAAACAAACCTTTGGGTTGTTCATCATAACTATGTTGGTCCTGCATTATGACTAGGGCAGGTTCAGTTTGAGGAGAGACTTCCTTTGAAGGTATATTTTCCTTGGTTAACATTACTGCATTTTTGGCTTTGAATGAGAAGTGGTTTGAAATGGTATTAAGGTGACTTAGGCTAGTTTCCTCAGTTTGGGAAGCATGGTTTAAAACACTGATGTTGGGTTGGCAAGTCAGCTCTGAATGATTTTGGTAATGCACCCTACACCAATTAGGGAGTAGAAGACTCTACATATCGATGTCCTCCCATAAGACCAGTTGATCCTGTTGTAGCTTCCTGATCAATACCTGTTGTTTTTCTTTAATCACGGGATCAAGAGATTTT
This sequence comes from Sequoia sempervirens, assembly GCA_007258455.2. Lineage (NCBI taxonomy): Eukaryota > Viridiplantae > Streptophyta > Pinopsida > Cupressales > Cupressaceae > Sequoia > Sequoia sempervirens. The sequence goes on along the minus strand of VDFB02047397.1, from coordinate 49,355,153 downwards.
TGTATTGACAAATCTTTAGAATCAAGAACCGAAAAGGTTAGAATTTCTTCTCCTTTATAAACCCCTATCTCGGTTTCAAAATAAGCTACCTCGTTGGGACAATCATACTCAGTGATGATATGTTTGAGGTGAGGTTCACTTTCAATCCTAATCTGTGTAGGCACTCCCCTCCATGGCAACCACATATGTGAAAATTCGAGGGAGAGATATCCCCTTATACTTTTCATTAAATCTCTACTTAATAGCATACCAGAAGTGTCGGAATGTCTACTACCTGAATATCCATATTGGTTAAAATCCTAGGGTCAGACCCTACTTGCACATGTATATTTCTCAATTCCCCAACTACATTAACCTCTGTTTTATCAAGTTGGATGACCTTCTTGTTTGTTTGGATAGGGTTCAATCCCAATTTCTTGCATATAGAAAATGGCATCACATTGCCAGAAGCCGCTAAATCTAGTAGACTGTTATGTAGGTTCTTCACACAGATTCTCAAACTCAAAAGAAATGGTGGGGTACCTATCGTGCTTCTATACAAAGTTGTGTTCATGTCTATAGCGGGTACCACCTTGGTTTTCTCTTTTGATTTATCAGCTTCTTCCAAAGCTTTTAGCACTATCTCTCGTTGGGCAGGGCACCACTTTAGGATGTCAAAGTATGATAAAGAGGTTTTCTATTTCTGCATCTCAAAAACAATATCAAATTCTATGTTATAGCTTGCATTACATTTGAAACACCAGATGAATTACCCTTGTTATGGGAGTCAGGTGGACCTTTTGGTGGAGGAGGGTTGTTATTAGCACCCTAATTCGGAGGCACCATATGGTTAGGTGGTGCTGATGTAGTGAACGAACCCTTATTCTAATTTCTTAAAAAGTGTCCCACTTTTATCTAGAAAGCTTGGGCATCATACACATCTTCCTCTGGTTCATTCTCATTCTGCATTGGGAATGAAGGTTCTTCTTCAAAGAGGTCATAAGTCATAGTTGTATCCATTGAGTCACCTCCTTTGTTTGAATTCCCTTGGAATGTCTGGGCATCTGCTTGTGCCATCTTGACAAACTTCTCCATTTCAGGGCAGTTTACCTCAGAATGAGTTGTAGTATCATGCAACCTACACCAGTTAGTCATAAAATTGAGGTCAGCTAGGTTTCCAACATGTGGTCTGTCCTCATTAGCTTGATAATTGTGAGGAACTCCTCCATTATTTGGCCTTGTATTCCACTGTCGGTTGTTATTTGGCCTTTGGTTATATCCTCTATTTTGATTTTGATAGCTTTGGTTAGAGGATTTTTGGCCTTGATAACCCATCTGGCTGTGATTGTTGTTATTCTAATAATTACCTTGATTGTTATTGCTCTAATTAAGGTAATTACCTTGGTTCTGAGAGGGGTTTAGTTTAAGCTAAGTCATATCATTTGTGACTTGAGACAGAGTTTTCTTTAAGGTCTCCACCTCGTTTGTGAGTTGAACTGTCCTTTCACTCTCGACATTCTTAGCAATGGGTGGTTGACCGATAGGATTTTGTGTTCCAGCTTGATTATAATGACCATGTGAACTATGATGAGCCTATGATTGTTGAGAGTAGTTAGGAGCTCAACTGGTAAAGAATGGAATAGGAGATCGAGTCTGCAACTCAGATATAGGTCCATAATGGGAAGGAGACATCCTTGGGACAATATTGAATAAATGAGTTGAGTTAGGCATTTGATACCCTATTGAAGGAATACCTCCTCCCAAATTTCATTGTTGAGAGCTCAATTGTTGTTGCAGCTTGATGGCTAGGTGGCAAACTTTAGACAGGGAATCAATATCTATCGGCTGATAAGTTCTTTGTAGGAACAGGCCAAGCAAAGGGTCTATAACTCTAAAATATGCCTAAATGGCACTATTCTCAGCAACTAGATAGGGGTCCTATAGTCTCCTATACATTCGTTGAAACCTGGTATTAAAAAAGGGCAGGGATTCACATGGCTCCTTCCTAATGGTAGAAAATTGATGGAATAAAATGGCTGGATCCACATAAACTCTGAACTTATTGATGAAAGCATTTTCCAAGTTTTTCCAGCTCCTAATAGAACCTTGTGGAAGATTTAGGTACCACTTGTATGCCATATCCCCTAAGGAATAAGGTAACAACCTACAAACTACATCATGGTGAGCTACCTGGGCCCTGGTACAAGTGTCCTTACAAGCTTGTATGTGCTCTTTAGCACTACTTGATTCGCCATGAAGGTGTTTGGGACAAAATCTCTTAGGATTCCTAGGCATATCATGAAAGCCTTTAGGAATAGTCCCCAATGGAGAGGGATTATTCATAAAAAAATCCATTGGTGGTGGTGGTGGGAGTTAAGCCAGCTGTAATGGCACTTGAGATGGATTCAGTGGTGGATTGATAGGTGTCCACTAGGGTATTGGTGAAAAACCCAGTGGAGTGAGTGGAGTTGATAAGGGTGGTATGATAGTTGCCCAAGTCTTGTGAATCTTGTGTCTTGTTGGGGTTTTGAGTTCTATCAAAGGTGGTGGGTTTTCAGTTGATAGAAGAACTCTATGGGACCTCTCCGGTGAGAAAGACCCAAAATTATCCAGTTTTCTCTTCTGGCCCTCCTTTTAGCGCTAGCTCTGTTGATGGTCAAAATAGCACAACATGTAAACAAAAATATTGCTATTATGTTCCTCTTGAAAGAGAAAGATAACACATGTATACCTAACTCCCAAGGTCCTGGTATTCAGTTCACAACTGTGCTGATTTCACTCAATGGTTGATGTAACTATAATGTTCAAGGGGCTGCTGGTGTTGAGCTTCTGGATTGTTATAAAATCAAACATTAAACCTACTTTAACTAGGGGTTTTAAAGAAATAGAAAAAGATAGATCAAAGTTTTGGAACTGAAGAGAATATTAATTCATCCAAGTAATCAGACTTGTTGCCTTCCAAGGAATTCCTAAACTAAAACTACAGAATCAAATCAACTTGTAATTAATACATAGTTTTATTCATTCATAGTGCAAACTTTAATAACAGATTGCAAATCATCATTTAAACAAAACATAAGATAAAATTCCATTCCTTGAAAGCTTTCCAAATCAAATAATTAACCCAAGATAAATACCATTCTAGAGCACAATATGAAGTAGATTTAAATCTGGTTGCTTCTACTATTGGTGAAACAGATAAACAACATTTAAAAATTTGGCACAATCACCAGTGTATAGAAAACCCATGCCTTTCAATTGTCTCTATCTATACTAAGAAAACTTGAAAGATACATCACTTCCTTCCTATTAAACTAAAAAAACACCTAACTTCTTGTAAAACCCTATCTTGCTAATTCTTAACAAAAGAAAATCTTTGTCTATGTGTGTCTCTCTAAAATTTATGTATCCTTAACAAAAGAAAATCTCTCTCTATGTGTGTCTCTCTAAAATTTATGTATCCTTAACAAAAGAAAATCTCTCTCTACATGTGTCTCTCTAAAATTTATGTATCCTTTTTTTTTACAAAGAGGCAAAAGTGCCATATATACAAAATGTGCCAAAGAAAATGTGTTAGCCCCTACTTTAGGGTTTACAAAAATAAGTCAGTTACAAAAGGGTCAGCCTTAGAAGAGTTTGAACAAGGCCAAGGATGCATTAAATGCACATACCCTGTTCATGTTGGTGAAAGATCGCTCCTGAGCATGGCCTTAAGATCTTTTGTAACTATTGTATTAACTTGCAGCCCTTGTGTCCACCCTCGAGACTTCTTTGCAGAGCTACTTTGAATGTTCTAAAGCATCACCATTAATATCGATCTACTTTTGCAGTAGAGATCCCAGCTATCATTGAGACTCGCGGCTTCTTCCTTTCTGCTTTCCTCTTGTTCTAGATCTTTCTGCAAGTTGACCCCGCTTGAGAAGTAGTATCCGACCTTTCTCAGTCTAGATCCTCATAGATGAACACCACTGAGTCATCAAACTGATTCATCACCTTCAATCTCAAAGTAGATCCATGTCGTTTATGATTTTTTGATCTTCTTCATAGGAATAGTCACAATAGTCAAACTGCCAACAGTTCACCTTCGGCTTCCTCTGGTTGGTTAAAGAGACACCACGTCAGATTTTCAGGCAGTCAAAAGTCATTCAAACAAAATCGCATGTCAATGAAACACTAAACATGTAATACTACAATGTTTCACTGTCCTTATCGGCATGACTTACCACTATTGGCAAGAGTTTAGAAGGAGCTGCAAGAGTCATACCGATATCAAAGATTGTTGCTCAGACTCTCGCTATCAGCCAAATCAGAGAGACCTTTCACTGAAGTCCACAACAGACTCATTGACAAGACAATCGCATTCGACAAGAGGTCATAGCGAGTGTAAACCCTTCAGCCAAGAGTCTCAGTGATGCTCAGCATGAACACATCCATCGGCAAGACCAACAAAGCAACAAGAGTCTTGGTGAGCCCCCATGTCACACCAAAGCGTTCCTCCATCGGTGAGACAATCACATTCAGTAAGAGGTCATAGCAAGCTCTCAAGAGTTATACCGCTATCCAAGACCATCGCCCAAACAATTTCTATCAGCAAGACATCATAGCGATCCCTCCAGAGTTATACCACACCATTCTTGTGTCGGCAAGACATCACACTGAGAACAACCTTCGTCAACAAGATCAACAATCATCGGTAAGAGTCTCAGCACACCTTCATGTCACACTAAAGAGTCCTTTCATCAGCGAGACATCTGCATTCGGCAAGATGTCATAGCGAGCAACAACACATTTCCCTGATACTACCCATCACTAGGAGTCTCACCGAAGCCATACACCTATCGGCAAGACCACAACCATTGGCGAGACATCATACTGAGAGCAAACCCTTTGGCCAAGAGTCTCAGCGACATGAGCATTCCAAAGTTTACACAGATGCTAGTTGGCCAGACAGAAAGAATGTCACACCGACTTTGGTCCTTCAGCAGTTTCATGCCAGATCTATTTGGGGTACACTTTCTGATAGACTTCCTTCAGCATTAGATGTTCTGGATATGCTCAATCCTACAAAATAATGCCCTCATTAATCCCCTAAAGCATAGAAAACATATCATTCCTCATCTCGCCTTTCACATATCCTTAGCAAAAAAAGAAACCCAACTCTAGCGGAGGTGGAACCAAAATGAAACTAGAACCGAGACTGGAGTCGAAACAAGAACCGAACACAAACTATTCTCTAACTTCACATTCATTGCACTGTTCCGGACCCGACCCCGCAAAAGAAAAAAAGTGCAAAAAACAAAACCCAACCAACCGACCGAGTGATCGGAACTAGAGGCCAAACAAACGAACCAGGCAGAACCAGGACCGGAACCAAATCCGACCATGAAACTTTTCAAAGTTTTAGGTTCATTTTCCATCCTTTCCCCACCTCCAACAACACTCAAAGGGACAACGAAGAAAAAGATGAGAAGGAAGGAAAAGAAGGGGAGAAAGCACCCCACGACAAAACATAAGGAACAAAGGCAAAAAGAACAAGGCTGGCAGAACCGGGACCAGAACGAAACCGAAACCTGGAACTTAGAAAAGTTCCAGAGTTCAGTTTTGGTCTCGGTTCCGCGTCCGCTAGACAAAACCAAAAACGTCCAAGGAAAAAACAAAAGAGGCAAAATCAGAACCAACAAAGGAATAGAAATCAGAACTTGGAGGGACTTCCAAGTTCGGTTTTAGTCCTAGTTCTACGTCTACCAAAACAAAAAAGTAAAGGCCCAAGGAGGAAAGGAAAATTCCTAAGGTACGGGACACAAAACCAAGGGAAAATGACAAACAAACAAGAGAAAAGGAGCAACCCAAAAGTTAGTCAAAAATAACCAATGAAGAAGAAACAAAAAGAAAAGGCGGAGTTGAAGTTAGGACAGAATCCAAACTAGAAACCCTGAAAGAGCTCACTATTCAGATTTAGCTCTAGACCCAGCTCCAACAAAGCAAAAGATAGACTTAGGAGAAAAACAAAAGAACTCCTAAGACCCAACCAAACAACCAAAGGCGATGAAAACAAAAGAAAAGGGGGGACCCATTTTGTTCCAAAATAAAATAAAATGGGGTGGTTATGCAAGACATAACAATGCCTTCAACCCTTCATTGAATAATGAAATATGTCTATAACGATAGCATTTATCAAGTTGAAATAGATCTTGAGCCTAAAATTTGCTTACACCTTGAAAAAGGAACCACAAGTCCTTTGAATACATTAATCCCAACATCTAATATAGAACATCTTGAAATTGAACAACAAGATGAGGAATCAGTGTCTAAATTATTTGGTGATGATTGGGGATCCTTAGAATTCACACCTTCATTTATGGGTGAATACATAATCACACAAAAGAAAGATGAGAAACAAGAACAACCAACTATCATGTCAACTTAGAATTCAGAAAAAAATTCTCAAACATCTATCTCCTCTACTTTGGAAGAAACTACAACATACACAACCAATTTAGATGAGATAGATTATCAACCTCTGCCTAATCCAAAAGAAATGGAAAAAAGTTATGGAAAGGCTATGAACTTATGAAACAATTGGGATATACCAAAAAAGGATGTGGAAAGCATGAACAAGGTATTCATGTCCCTATAGAACCTAATATACAAGAGACAAAAACTGGATTGGGATATTCTTTTTCTAAAATGAAAAAATCTAATCAATGACCATCTTTGAATATCAACACTATTACATGTCAACCAAAACACAAAATCACAATCAAAAATCCTGAATTGCTTGATATGAAATCATCACCATCATGGCAGTATGTTGACAGTGATGAAAATCTAAAACAATGTTAGGAGTTTACAATGACACATCCTCTACTACTCCCATGAAACAGACCTTACTTGTGTTGTGATAGTTACCAAGCAAAAATATAGTGATATCACTAAAGAACCATATGATCTTGAAGTTCCTAATTCTAAGGCACTCCCCTTAGGAGATACAATCGATGTGCCAATGGACATAGATGATAAAGAAAAAGTTATTAAAATTGGGAAGTGCCTTGACAATGAAGAACAAGAGGACACTACAACTTTACTTCATGATTTTCTTGAATTTTTTGTTGGGAAATATTCTGACATGTGAGAAACTGACACAAAAATTGTGACACACAACATCGTTCTCATTGAAAATGCTAAACCTGTTCGCTAAAAGATATGAAAAATGCACCCTAACATAGTCTTGCATGTTAAATAAGAGCTTGAAAGAATCCTTGATATAGGCTTCATTTGACCTATTGATTATTCTCCTTGGATCTCAAACATTGTCACAGTTGCTAAACCTGATAAGGGTATGTGCAGGATCATGATGGGCCAAAAAATGGCAATATGATGGGTATGTGGCTAACAACTCTTTTTTTACCCAAAATTGATGAAATGAAAAGGGTTTTTAAAGGAGATTCTTAGCTTTCCACCAATATAAATTATGCTTTACTTTGAATTTAATAAGTAATTATTATTCATTTTCTATTCAAATTATGACTAAAGTCCTGATTGATAGGCTAATTGAAAAACATCTATAGCTTCAAAGAGTATCACATTTTTTGAATTCAAAAATGTGTCACATTCTATGCTTCGCATACTATAGGATTTAAAAAAGAAAAATTGAATTTGATGAAGTTTTTACCAAGTTAAGGTGGTCGGACATAATTTTATTATATTTTTAAAAAGTTTTAATAAAAAATCATAATTAATTATTTACTTGGAAAAAATTACAAAAAATATGCATCACATCGGGGCATGAGTCCTCTACTTATATCTAAAATATTATATAAAACTATTATCATTTTATTGTGGTTAGGGTGGTTAGACAGACACCTACTTATTTTTTCCCTGAAATTTAAGTACCACTATATTGAAATTTCAAATTTTCACCAAATAGATTTTTTCTTTTTTTTTAAACAAACCTAGTAGTTTAGAAACTACATTCAATTTGCTATAGATTCTATTCTTACATATTTTTGAAATAATATAGATAACTTATTCAAATTTTTATGTCAAGTTTCCTAACTCTAATTTTTCTGAACTTTTTGCCACTTAAAGGCCTATTTTTTCCATGATGATCCTACACATACCCATAACCATATTAGGGTATGCACATATTTTCATGATTTGAATAAAGCTTCTTTAAAAGATGACTTTTTGATTCAAAATAGTGACATGATCATGGATTCAACTGTTGGACATGCTTTGTTGTCCTTCATGGATGGATTATTTTGTTATAACAAAATCCTTATCAACCCTCAAGATCAATACAAAATTACATTTACAACTATTTGGGGAATGTTTTGTTGGGTTGTGATGCCTTTTGATTTAAAGAATTCCAACACAACTTATCAATGAGTGATGACCTTGATATTTCATGATCACATAGATAAAATCTTGGAAGATTATGTTGATGATTTCCTTTCTAAATCCTTAACAATACAAGACAATTTAAATGTTATTTCAAAAATATTTGAACAAATACATAAATATAATATGCACTTACATCCGAAAAAAGTGTGTCTTTGGCATAGATAGTGGGAAACTTTTGTGGTTTGTCATATCTCACAGAGGAATTGAGGTGGACACAAAGAAAATTGATGCCATTATTAACATGCTACCTCCTAAAAACATTTCTCAATTGTGCATGTTACAAGACTGAATTCAAGCTATATGTCATTTCATTGCATCTTTAGTCGATCATACATTACCCTTCACACATCTTCTCAAAAAGGATGTGCACTTTGATTGCAATGAGGATTGTAAACTAGCTTTTGAGAGTTTAAAGGAATACCTTGAAACTCCACCTATTTTACAACCTGTCATGCCAAACAAACCGTTTATCTTGTACATAGCCACATCATCCCATGCTCTTGCAGCATTGTTGGCTAAACAAGATGATCATGGAAAAGAACATCATATTTATTACATTAGACAAAACTTAATTGATTAGGAAACTCAATACTCACCAATTGAAAAACAATGTTTATCTCTTGTATTCACTACTAGTAAATTGCAACATTATTTACTAAATGTTGAAATACAAGTCATAACAAAATTTGATCCCCTTAATCATATTTTTAATAAAACTGACCTATCTAGACACTTAGCTAAGTGGGTGATGTTGTTAATTGAGTCTGGCCTTAATTTTGTTTCCCAAAAAGCAATCAAAGGACAATCCTTTACTGATCACTTAGTTGATGCCCCTTCTCCTCTCGCTTTGCCTAATCATGGCTTCTTTCCTTATGATAGTGTCTTGACCACTGATGTTAAAACATGGGAATTGTATTTCGATGGATCTAAGTGTCAAATAGGTTCTAGTGTTGGAGTGGTCTTAATTCTGCCCAATGGAAAGCTAATTCCCTTGACCTATGGATTAAATTTCCTATGTACAAATAACACAATTGAGTATGAGGCATTAATTGTAGGATTGTGAGCTACTTTAACCATGGGTGCTACAGATATCAAAATCTTTGGTGATTCACAATTAGTAATCAAACAGATCAATGGAAAATATCAAGCTAAACATGAAAAACTATCAAAATACAAGGATCTTATAATGAAACTGTTAGAGAAGTTTGAATCATTCACCATTGATAACATCCCATGAAAAGACAATCAACATGTGGATGCGATGGTGAGTGAAACATCTTATATCCCCACATGATCCTTCAACAAACTTCACCTTTTTTATTCACCAAATCATGAAACCTTCAATTGATACCCACCTAGAAGAAATTTTAACCACAACTCAATAAACCTCATGAGAATGGTATGATACAATATACAATTATTTAAAATATGGTACCATTCCCTAGCCCACAATGACAAACACTCAAAATCGCTTAAGCAAACTAGCAACCAAATATGTGATCCTCGCCGATGTATTGTATAGAAGATCCTTCAATGCTCTCTTACTAAGGTGTCTTAAGGACTCTAAAATTCCTATAGCCCTTGAGCGGGCTCATGTTGGTGCCTATGGAGGTCATTTTGGAGGACAACTATTAGTGAAAAAAGTCATTCATATGGGATATTATTGGAAACATATGGAAAAATATTTCTTTTCTTACATTAAACAATGTCACAAATGTCAAGAACATAGCAATCTCATTCATTTCCCTACTTCTGAGCTCAGTTCCCATATTCCCATTTGGCCATTTTCAGTTGGGGATTGGATCTCATTGGAAAATTTTGACCACCCTCTTTTTTCGGACATACATTTATAATAACCACAATAGACTACTTCACAAAATGGGTAGAATTTATTCCTCTTCAATCCACAAATGCTAAATTAATTTGTCATTTCATATTGGAACACATAATTGCTTTCTTTCGCCTCCCTTCCACAATCATTTCTGACAATGGAACCCCATTTAAGAATAATGAAGTAAAGAAATTTCTTGAAACATTCAATATCCAACATCAATTTTCTACACCATACTATCCACAATCCAATTGACAAGTTGAAATATCTAACAAGATTCTTGAACAAATCCTAAGGAAAAATATTAAAAAACATCATAAGGATTGGCATACATAATTACATTATTCGCTTTGGGCTTATTGAACAAGTGTTAGGTTATCTATGGGAACTACACCCTACAACCTTGTTTATGGTACTGACACAATCATGCCCTTGGAGTTAGAGATTCCTACGATGGGAATTGCTCTTCAAGACCTTATTGATGATGCCACTTACAAAGATCAATGATTGCAGTAGCTTGAGATGCTCGATGAAAAGTGCATTAATTCTCTTGAACATCTTCAAGTTTACTTTAAACAATTACAACAAAAAGACAATACTCATGTCATTCCTCGCAATTTTTGTAAGGGTGATTTGTTCTCTATGAGAATTAATGCAATACTAACACTGACCATGAGGACAAAGATAAATTTGTCGGCATATGGCTTTGGGAGATTGTTTTTGACCACTTGAGTTTTCATTCATGGTAATTGGAGCCAGCAGTATGGTCCTTAGTGTTGTAGTTGCTCCTACCGGCAAGGGAAGTAAAATTTTGTAATCTACCGGCAGAAAGTATAAAGTACAGGGTATCCGATTGATAAGCTGATTTTATCACTTCACCAGATCACTACTTTGTGGTGTGGATCCCTAGGTAAGCTTTTTTATCATGTATTCTATCCTATTGGAAAGTTTTGTGGTGTTGCATTAGTTAGCGTATGAGTTAAGAGATTCAGAAGAATGACTTATTGTTTATTTTCTCATTCTAGCCAACCTATTGCATATGGTGTGTCACAGATGTATGAGTAAGTGTTTAGCTATTTCTTATGTTTGGAATTTTGGTTTGGGTCCCTATTATAGTCTAGCCAACTTTTTTGGGTAATAATCAATTCTAATTGATGGTTTGGGCCAACATAAAGAAAAGTATTATGTTTTTTTTTTAATATGACATATAATAGCATTCTCATTAGTGGATATATAAAGAAAATTGGAAAATTATTTTGATATGTGTAGTGAGGATAGAAGCATGTAAGGATCAAGAAGAGTGAAAAATAATAGAACAATCATATGAAGTAATATTAGAAGATCTATTTGAATAGAAGAAGGGTTTTTATGAAGAGCAGAGCAAAGCAGAGCAGAAGTACAACTAGATAAGAGATCCAAAATCTGATTATGTGCTTCATTGGAACTGAATCTAGACATATGTAGATGCTATATTCCTAGTTCAACATGTTTTTTGTAATACCAAATATATTTTGTAAGGTAGTGAGACTTCTCTTTTGAGTAATGAGTTCTAGGTAGTGTGTCTAAATTCAAGTGCATTCCCTTTCATTATACTTTTAATAGAGTATGTACTTTGTGGATTAATCCCCATCGTGGTTTTTCCCCTAACAGGGTTTCCATATAAAAATATTTGTGTTATGGTGTTCCTTAATGTGTTTGCATGTTTTCTCCTATTTATATACTGTGAATGCTATTAAGGGTTTAGTTGTTGTTATGTTTAAGATTTGATTTGAAAATAAAATATTATTGAATGTTGATTCACCCTCCTCTCAGGGTTCGTAGTGTCCAACAATTGGTATCAGAGCAAGTTCATCTCTTGAAGTTTAACAACTTGAGGTGGATCTTGAATTACATTAGACACTGGTGGTCTTCAACAATCGCTTATGGTGGCACTTGAGGATCTTGATCAATCTAAAGTAGAGGTCATGGAACTAAAAACAAATCTTGTGGCTGCCAAAAAAATCATTCAATCACTAAAGGATAAAATAAATGAGTCAAGGGAAAAGAGAAAGGAATTATGTGACCAATTGAATCATAAAGAACAAAAAGTTTTGGATGATGTCCATATAAATGAAACCCTAAGATAAATAACAGAAGAATGTGAAAAGCTTTCTAAGGACAATGTTGCTCTAAAGCTTGAAATGGAATCTGTGGTGATAAAGTTAACCAAAGAGATTGAAGAAAGAAAGAAGAAAGAGGAGAATTTGGCCTAGTCTTTGAAAGAAAAATTAGAGGAATGTAGCAGAGTTAATTGTGAATTCATTCAGCTGGAGATTGAACTGCAACAATCTAGAAACAATGAACATGAGCTTGAGAGATAGGTAGTTATTCTCGTAAATGAGCTTACTATTGCAAATTAATTTAAAGACAAATTCAGGATAATTTCTACTAAGCTTGATGAGATAACTAAGGGACAAAAGGAGACAAATGATAAGTGAGGTCTTGGCTATGAGAAGGGAGAGAGCTCTGGGTCCGAACAAAAGAACCCTAAAAAGAAGAACAAAGCCACAAGATATTTGGTAAGGCAACCCAATGCTCATAAATTTAATGGATATTGCTTTGTTTGTAATAAATTTGGATGTATGGCTTCTCAGTGTAGAAGAAAGATAAACTTTGGCACCCCATCATTTTTTGATCAATGTTTTAAATGCAAGAAGTTTGGTCATAAATCATTAGAATGAAAAAGTATGTCTGTTAGTGCAAGTAATATTAAATGCTATACCTGTGGAAGATTTGGACATGTTGCTAATCAATATAGATCAAGAGGAAATTAGTGGAATGGATGGTATAGATAGAAAAATCTTGTATGCTACAATTGCAACAAACTTGGGCACATTGGAAGACTCTGTAGGGACAAAAACATGAATAAAAGAGGTTTGGTTTATCAAGGGAGAAATTCACAGAAAGACAATAAAGGAAAGGAAAAGGCATTTGTAGAAGAGATAAGAGATCAGATGAAGAAGACATGGGTAAAGAAAAGTGAATCTAGTGAAGGAAATAAGGTTGTACTAGAAACTCCCTCTGGTAATTCTTCCGGCAATGTATCTGTAATCATTTGTTGTGTTGGATAAAATGTTGAAAGTCCAAAGTTGGATTCTTCACTTGTTGTATGAGTTCATAGTGTAACCAAAACTTTTAGGGCAACACATTTAATGTAGCAGAAAGTTAAGTATGTGATGTTATAAAAGGGCATTTGAAACCCTAATTTATCATTGTGTGTTGAAGAAGAGCAGTTGGAGAACCTTTTTTGAAGAAGTTAAAATTAATCTAAGTGGAAAATCCTCTAGGTATCTCTATTGCTTGTTAATTTCATATTTTTTTGGTGATCGATAGAACCCTACTCGGTACCAAAAATAAAACAAATCAAAGGAACAATAACTCTGGATGAGTATAGCAGTCAAAAAGTTAGAGATGAAATAAATATGTTGTCTCTTGCTAAATTAAGGAAGCTTGGAGGATCGAAGCATAATAATTTGGATATCTAGAATGAATTCCCTCATTTCATCAATGCAAAGGTAGTTTGGTTTATTCTAAACAGACTGGGTGGTGATATCCTTACTCTGGATAAACCCTATCAAATATCTAAGGATATAATCAAAAATCTAACAGGTTTGTGTGAAGTTGGTGATGTTTTGAAAAAGAAATCAATTCAAAATGTTGAGGTTGAAGCCCTAACTAAAATAATGGGAGATCAAAGGGCTTTGATAATTTCTACAATCAAAGATCCTTTAACGAGGTATGTTGCACTTGGAATCTCATACAAGATCTTCTTTAGAAATAGAGAAGGATCAACCTCAGTAGGTGTAGTGTATATCGCTCACAAAATGATAATTGAAGATGAAGAATTTGACCTATGTGGTTTAATGAAAGATCAATTGTTGGAGAATGTATAATTTTCAAAGGATATAGGCTACCCTTTCAGGTTTGGTACCCTAGCTACATGCATCATGGTGTATTTTATGAATTGTTTTCCTCTGAATGACAATGTGGTGTGGAAGAAAAATATACCAGTTTGCAAGAAAAATTTTGAACATTTCAAATCATTTGAAAATGGTGAAAGAGTTTATGAGAACTTCTTTAGGAAGTTGCTAGAAAAATTTTGTGCAAATAATATTCCTCTTTCGATAAAGATAGTTGAAGTTGGATCATCCTTTGGTAAGGTAGAGAAAAGGCAGAAGAGAGAAAGAGAATTGTCTGGTGTCACTCCTTTGGCACCCAAGTCAACAAAAGTTGAGGCAAAAGGAAAATAAAAGATGGTTGTGGATATAGTCGATGAAGAATCTAAGGAATATACTCCAAGAGAAGAACCAAAACTAGTTGAACCAGTTGTGGAAATTGCAGAAGAGAGATTAAGAAGGTACTCTGTTTAAAGCAAAGATATTGAAGATTATTCAAGATGAGGATAAAATGAAAAAGATAACTGATATATGGTTGAATGGACCATCCTATGAGAAGGATGTCATTGAGGCACTCTAGGAAGATACTTTTTTGACAACAACATTGAATTAGAGAGTCTACAAAGTGTTCTTCCAGAAGAGTTGATTGAGTGTATCAAGGAGGCCATGGACTTTGTGCCTCTGGACATAGAAGAGGAAGAAATAATTTCTCATTTGAAGATGTGGTTTAGACTATCTCTTGCTAAACTAAAGAAGAAAATTAATGTGCTAATACAATGCATTGATTCAGCCAATAATATCTTTAATTATTGTCTTAAGTGGCCTCATGTGGCTGGAAAATACAAGGACAAGTTGTAGGAAATTGAGAATGAGCTTGTCAGAATTGGGTAGGACTACAATATGTTTTTGGATTAGGATGGAGAAGTTAAGAAAAATATTCATGTTCTACAAGTTGAGCATGCAAAGGTTCACTCTACCAGAAATACTCTTATGGATGCTTTCTAGAAAGTAAAAGATCATACTAAATGTAGGTTGGAGAAAATGATTGAAATACTAATGAAGAAAATTTAGGTAATGCCATTACCATTCTTGAATCCCTTGTTCAAATTATAGTTAGGACATCAGAGAATAAGAAATTGATTATAGCTATTGGGATTGTAGTGGACTCTTGGAAGAAATCTCTTCTGGAA
Organism: Sequoia sempervirens; assembly: GCA_007258455.2. Lineage (NCBI taxonomy): Eukaryota > Viridiplantae > Streptophyta > Pinopsida > Cupressales > Cupressaceae > Sequoia > Sequoia sempervirens. Next base: position 49,339,815 of record VDFB02047397.1, on the reverse strand, counting down.
ATGAAAGTTAATTATAAAATAATATTTCGATTTGTGCAACAGTTTTCCAATTTTTGATCAAACTCTCGATTTTGCTAAAGGGGAGAGAATAAAATATTTTTGAAGGAAAGAAGTACAAAAAATGTAGTAAAATATTTGTCATTGATTTCAAAGGGGGAGAGAATGCAATGAAAAATGCCTCGGCATCCTAAGGAGGAGCAGTAATTTTGGTTTTTGAGTTTTGACACTTAGTCATTTTACGCTAAGTGTTGCCATCAATGCCAAAGGGGGAGATTGTTTTTGACCACTTGAGTTTTCATTAATGGAAACTAGAGTTAGTAGTATGGTCCACAGTGTTGTAGTTGCTCCTACCAACAAGGGAAGTAAAATTTTGTAATCTACTGGTAGAAAGTATGAAGGACAGGGTATCTAGTTGATAAGCTGATTTGATCACTTCACCGAATCACTATTTTGTGGTGTGGATCCCCAGGGAATATTTTTTAGCATGTATTCTATCCTATTGTAAAGTTTTGTGGTGTTTCATTAGTCAAAGTATGAGTTAAGACATTTCAAAAGAATGACTTATTGTTTATTTTCTCATTCTAGCTGACCTATTGTGTATGGTGTGTTGTGGATGTATAAGCAGTAAGTGTTTAGCTATTTATTATGTTTGGAATTTTGGTTTGGGTTCCTACTATAGTCTAGCCAAGTTTTGTGGGTACACATCAATTCTAACTGATGATTTGGGCCGACATAAAGAAAAGTATTATGTTTTATTTTGAAGCTGACATATAATAAAATTCTCATTAGCAGATATATAAAGAATATAAAAAAATCATTTTGATATGTGTGGTGAGGATAAAATCATGTAAGGATAAAGAAGAGTGAAAATTTAAGAGCAAAAAAGAACATAATAGTCATATGAAGTAATATTAAAAGATTTGCCTAAATAGTAGAAGGGTTTTTATGAAGAGCAGAGTAGAGCAAAAGTGCAATTGGATAAGAGATCCAAAATTTGATTGTGTGCTTCATTGGAATGGAATCTAAGCATATGTAGATGCTATATTCCTAGTTCAACATTTTTTTGTAATACCAAATATATTTTGCAAGGCAGTGAGTCTTCTCTTTTGAGCAGTGAGCTCTAGGCAGTGCGCTTGAATACAAGTGCATTCCCTTTTATTATACTTTTAACAAAGTATACTTTGTGGATTAATCTCCACCGTGGTTTTTCCCCTAATAGGGTTTCCACGTAAAAATATTGGTGTTATGGTGTTCCTTAATTTGCTTGCATGTTTTCTCCTATTTATATACTATGAATGTTGTTAAGGGTTTAGTTTTTGTTGTTAAGTTTAAGATCGGATTTGAAAACCAAATATTGTGGAACACTGATTCACCCCCCTCTCAGTGTTCCTAGTGTCCGACAAAATTCAGCCCTAATTGGTTAGGGCATTACATAATCGCTACCTATTATGGGTTTGGTGCTTACATCTTAACTAAGCTCGATAGAACACCCCTTAAGGAACCTATTAATGTTGCACATCTACATCGGTATTATCTCTAGTCTCCTTGAATAATATGGATTAAAAAGCAGTGTTTTCTATAGTTATTGGGTTTCATTCTAAATAACTTTCACATTGCTTCATTCTTGACAACTAATCTTGTGTTTGTCTTGAACACTAGGGTAATTATTTAGACTATTTTTATAATTTCTTTGGATTTCATACTACTCAACCTCGTGTTATGTTAATTTTGATCCTTATATGAATTATAGGTGTATCTAATTTAACATACTCTCTTTTTCATATTAACAATGTTGTAACTAAAGTATAATTGAAATATGTTTTACATTAGATCACATCAATCATGTTAAATAATGTAGACATTAATTAAATAATTTTAACTAAGTTATTTAATTAATCGCATTGTCATTTAACATTCAAACACATTAAGAAAAATTATAACAACATCAAATGCTCATATATATATGTTTTACATCTCATCATCATATACAAAATCACCAAGGTCTATGAGAACTAGACCCCTCGAGCTCTGGCACCCATTGTCTAGTCCACAAACATCATGCGATGGTCATGTGTGATTGTGATCATGATCCACCGACTTTGAGTGCTTACTCCATACCTTCTACTCACCCAAGGGCTATAAGACGATCCTTTGCCATGTGATCCCTCTCCGCTCATACCTATGCTAGCTCTGCATGAAGTCTCTCAACCTTTGTTGATGTTTATGACGACTATCCTGCACTCTTAGCTTGATGGAGTCATCTCCTCATGCTCGCGTACACTTCCCATAGCCTCTTGAATGGTCTGAGTGACTCTGGATCCTCCTCCATGATCAGTGGGGGCACATAATCAGGGTCCACCTCCTCCTCATTGATGGATGTAGGAACTATCTATGTGGTAGTTTGACGGTAGAACTCTTGCCAGTCTCTCGTCACTCCTACAAGATAGAAACAATACAAATCAGTAAACATCATCATGATATATATATACATACATATATATATGGGTATGTACAGGATCATCATGGAAAAATCAAGTCATTAAGTGGTGAAAATTTTAGAAAAATTAGAGTTAGGCAACTTGACATAAAAATTTGAATAAGTTATCTATATTATTTCAAAAATATGTAAGAATAGAATATGTAGCAAATTGAATTTAGTTTCTAAACTACTAGGTTCATTTTTATTTTTAAATCTATTTGGTGAAAATTTGAAATTTCAATGCAGTACTTAAATTGCGGGAAAAATAAAGTAGGTGTCCTAACCACCCTAACAACAATAAATGATAATATTTTTTATAATATTTTATATATAAGTAGAGGACTCATGTACGGATGTGATGCATATTTTTTTGTAATTTTTTTCCAAGTAAATAATTAATTATAATTTTTTATTACAACTTTTAAAAAATATAAAAAACTCGTATGTTTGACCACCTTAACTTGGTCAAAACTTCATGAAATTCAATTTTTTTTTTTAACCCTATAGTATGTGAAGCATAGAATGTGACACATGTTTTGGATTAAAAAAATGTGATACCATTTGAAAGCTATAGATTTTTTTCAATCAACATATCAATCAGGACTTTAGTTATAATTCAAATAGAAAATAAATAATAATTATTTATTAAATTCAAAGTAAAGCCTAATTTATATTAGTGAAAATCTGAGAATATCCTTTAAAAACCCTTTTCATCTCATCAATTTTGGGGAAAAAAAAGTCGTTAGCCACATACCCTACACATACCCATCATATTGCCACTTTTTGGCCCATCATGATCCTGCACATACCCATATATACATACATACATATATATATATAACATCAAAACTAAAATGCATGCATAAAATCAAATATCATCACCTCATCCTCTCTGGGGGGAAAGGAGGACATGCTAACCTCTCTCTAACTAGGGGTGTTGATGTTTGTTGTAGCTACTGCATGTGATCTAGTAACACAAGTGTGTGAGAAATCTCCTCACTCATGATGATCCTTAGTCGCTACCTCATCACCCTCACTTAGGGGTGGCTCCTCCTCATACTCCTCCTCATAATAATCATCATCCTCCTCTCCTCCATCCTACTCCTCATAGTTAGGATTAGCCTTTGAATCATACTCATCATCGATAACATCAATAAATATATCTGTTGGCCTATATTACACATCCTTGACCCTATCCTCTGGCTCATCTCCCTCATCTGGTGCTAGTCCTGTATCATCTATAGGGACATCCATGGGAAATATAGGAGTTGGTCATGTCACTGAATACCACTCCTCATGCTCATCTATGCTACCAACATCATCAGCGTCAACGACTGGTGGCTAATTGTTATCTGAATCATCAGAATCACTCTCACGAACATGATCTATAGTGAGCCAAATGGTATCACCCGACCTCTGGGCTCTCCGCACTAATCTCCTAATGAAGGGGAATGCCCTTAGTGGTGTATGTACTTGTCCAAACTATCGCATGACTTGGCCATAATAGAATGGGCATACAACATAGTCATGTCACCCAGCCACAAATTTTTCCATCTGCATCCTCCTTAGCTATCCTATGAGATCTAGCCACTGTAGTGTGAGTAGATAAAGTCTCCATAGGATCTTTTCCTCCTCCAGTTGGTCAAATATCGCTCTCCAAAAATGTAGATCTCTATAGATACTACCATGAGCATCATAGAGGATAGTCAAAAGCTCATGGATATCCTATGGCTATAGCACATGGGAACCTAATAGGCTTGGTGCATGTAATATGCTCAAGGAGCCACACCTACAGAAGTGTGTAGTGCACCATACTCTCAATCTCTTGGAACACATATTGGCCAAGATCATAATAAAGATGTGCTAGGATGCAGTATCCCCAAGCATAGACTATCCTACACTCTTCCATCCCATGAATCAAGTGTCCTAATCTTCCATCTAGGTGTGTCACTCATCCATCAGGATTCAGAACAAGAGCCACTATATGCATCATAATCCATCTCACAATGGTGGATCATGAATATAGAAGCATAGGAAGCTTGATTTGTGCTCTCACATGCTCATCATGAATAGGTCCACCCAAGCAATATTGCATGTCCACCTTCTTCTCATGGAATGACTGATCCCCTCAGAAATATACCCTCTCCCTAAATAGGAACTTGAAGAATATGGTGTACATCCTCTAGGGTGACGGTTGTCTCCCGGGTCGGAAGGTGAAACATACATGTGTTGGTGTCCCAGCACTTGCATAGGGCCATGAACATGGTGTCATGGTATCTCATAGGCGGCATCAGATATTCCCAATAGATGCCTACTACCTACAGATGCTTTGTCTTTGCTGCTAACAGTGTTGGGGCTAAATCTCTAAGAAAGCTAATTTGCCTCCCTCCTAGCTATTGTCATGCCCAGGCTAGAACCTATCAAATGCACAACAATATGCTCTAAAAATTTATCTAATGTCTTCAATTTTTACATTATTCATCATGCAAGTGTGATAAAGTTCATCTAGTGTGCTTTTCTAAAGGCCCTAGACACTTTAGAACCCTTTTGGGACACTTAGCAAAGAAACATGACACTTTGTGAACAAAAGGGACACTTTACGAACAAATGGGACACTTTCCAAAAAAAGGGGACACTTTGTAAAAAAATTCCAAGAACCTAAATTAACCTATCCATGCATTAAAAATCATTAATTCACTACAAAATCACTAAGCGAAAGTTGCAGAATCGACTCACCTCATGGCATAGCTCACTATGCGCCACCTGCTCTGGAAGCTCATCTAGTTGTAAAGGCACGTAATCCCTTCTACTCAGCATCTTCTTGTCTCCCTCATCAATCTCAAGCTACAAGAAGGTAAAATGCAATAGTAAGTGACAAATTACTCTCCTTTACCTCTTTTCACCTATTTTCATTACTTTTACTCTTATGTATCAAATTAGGGTTATTTTCTCTTAAGAGTTAATAAAGTATATTTCCATCAAAACAACAAAACGGAGTTAGGGAACTCTGTTTTCAATGTTGTTTCATGCATTGGAATCGTGACTCCACACCTAACATCATCAATCATCTATTGTTATGTGGTATGCTACTTGGAAATGCCCTATGGTATGATTTTGTTTATTCTACGTGGCTAGATTGCTACCTTGATTCCACCTCTGTAAAACTAGCAGAATCAAGGGGGGCATACATCTACCCTCGAATTGGATTTCTAGGAATTAGATGAAAGGATTTTTGGATAATTAATGAATTTGTGTTGCAAGATGTGGTTCCTAGTGCTGTGTTTTTGTAGATAACTACATTGGGGGCTTCGTTCTCCCATCTTTTGAATGAGCATCCTTTTATTCAATAAAGTGTATTGTTTAGAGTCCTTTAGCTTACATATGCACATAGAGTCACATGAGCGCTAAAGTGGGGGATAAATGTAGCATAGAAAATTGGACACTCTTGAGAAAAGAGACAATTTCATGCATAATTTGGACCTACTTTTCACTACCCTTGCATTAATCATTCTTCAAAACAACATTCATAGGCCCCTAAGACCCATTCTTTTTTATCTAGAGGCTCGTTTCTCTTAAAAATCACTTAAATCCCAACAAACGACACTTAATTCATTCATATCACAAAAATCCACCTTCAAAAACCACTAGTGGGACCCATTTTCAACCTTGGGTGAATGAGTCCCCTCTAGTGGGACCCATTCACGAAGGGTGGCAAATGAATCCCTTTTGAGGGAAATTTTAATTTTTGAGTGGGAATTCAATTAATTCAACTTAATTTTTTGTTGGATGTCAGCCTCTTGGGTCTAAATAATGGGAAAATTAGGTGTTGGTGCCTATAAATACACATTTTAAGCCATTTTTTACATTTCTTGGTTATTTTTACAAAGCAATTTCAAAATTCAAGTATTAGGAATCTTCCTAAATAAGTTTTATTTACATTTTCTATGGAAAAGTTAAAGCTTTAGGGCAGCAAACTAAGGGTTTTTATAGGTCTTCAATCTCACTTCTCATCCAAGATCCAACATTGCAAAGAGTTTATGATGGATGCCTATGGTGAATCATGGAGAAATCTAGGTTGAGGAGATGCAACTAGCCATCAAATCATACCTAAAGACTTATTTTCAAAGTGATTCCATATTCTATCTTCTCTCTATCTTCAGACTTAATTTTTGCAATACATTTGCATGCCATTTACATTCATTTGTTATGTTGTAGGGTTTCTAGGGTTGAAGTCTTGCATCATTCGAATCAGATTTACACAATAGAATAGGGTTTTGTCATATTTCAAAATTTCTTAGTCTTTAACACACTTAAGGCTAGGGTTTTATGCAGATTTTTATCCATTCAAGGTTTTATTGCCCAATTATGGGTTTTAGCAAGGAAAACACCCCATTAGACAACAAATTTTAAGTTGTTTTGTAGGTATTTTCCAAGATCCCAATCCAGATTGCCATTAAGAAGTGTTGTAAAGTTGTGGGTCTAAAATCTGAGTTTGTAGAAAATTGAAAGTGGAATAATTCACCATGGATGACGAATGAGTCCCTCATAAGGTAGATGATAGAGTTAAATATAAATTCCAATACCCAGTAAGCAAAAACTAGTTTCCAAGTAGAAAACCCTAACCTAGGACTGATTTTCCTAGGGTGGCATATGAGTCTTAGTCAACCTAAAAGTTAGATTTTCTAGATTTCTAAAGTGCTTTCCAGTCTTCGTCAGTATCATAGGTGCACACATTCTGAATTACAACTTTCTATTTAGTTTCATTTGTGTTTTTATCATCTTTTTAAGCTTTTTGTAAACCTCACTATGTTTTAAAACATTGCATATTTCATTATTGTTGCATTCATAATCAATCAATTTCATAGCTTAGTTGCATTTCGTCATAATTCCATCTTTCATTCCTTTATTTGAGTGAAACACCTCAACTTTAGGGCTCTATCTCTCTCTGTTTAGGTGAAAGATCCTAAGAGTGTAAGAGAAGTCCATAGAACCACAAAATTGATGGTTCAGTTTGTTATTGCACATTTGGATTTGGGGCACTGATAACAAATTTGGCATCAATGACACCATCATTGGTGATGTTTTGGTTCTTAGCCCATGTACGAGGTTTGTCATTATAACTTGTCAATGGTCGATTGTCTTCGTACATAGATGTGCCCCCTTGTGCTATGAGGACTCTTTTGATTTTGAGTTCTTTGGGGATTATTTGGTTGTAGGTTGTGATGCATTTCATATTGGGATGGAAGGACAAGCTCCCTTCAAGGTTAGAGATAATGGTCCCAATTTATTGTTCCTCTGGCATGGACCATTTTCTCTTGCTAGCTCTATATCTCCATCATTGTAGGAAAGCTACAAAGGTTTCCCCTTTAGGTTGTTTAAGGCCAAATAGTTCTTCCAAGATTACCTCAATGTCTAAGTTGAAAGAGTAGTTTTCAATTAATAAATCTAAGATTTCCTGGAACTTTTTGATTTCAAGAGGTAAACGAGAGAACCATTCCATTGTGGGACCAACCAAGCTTCATGATAAAATTTGCATCAGATAAGAATCATCATATGCCACTTCCATAAAGTGTATATGGAATTCCCTAATGTGATCTTTATGATTTCCCTTCCCTCGGTATTTATCAAAATTTGGTATCTTAACGCCTGGTGGAAATGGAACCATTTCAATGCTTCTATCAAATGAATAGGGGAATAAATTCCCTTCTATGTGTGACTTTTTGTCTTTCCTAATTGTACATCCTAGATTTTTTGACGGGTATGTGTAGGATCATCATGGAAAAAATAGGCCCTTAAGTGGCAAAAATTTAAAAAAATCAGAGTTCGGCAACTTGATGTAAAAATTTGAATAAGTTATCTATATTATTTAAAAAGTATGTAAGAATAAAATCTATAGAAAATTGAATGTAGTTTCTAAACTACTAGGTTTATTAAAAAAAAATAAAAAATATTTGGTGAAAATTTAAAATTTTAATGTAGTAGTACTTAAATTTCAGGGGAAAAATAAGAAGTAGGTGTCTGTCTAACCACCCTAACCACAATAAAATGATAATATTTTTTATAAGATTTTAGATATAAGTAGAGGACTCATGTCTCGATATGATGCATATTTTTTTGTAATGTTCTTCCAATTAAATAATTAATTATGAATTTTTTATTACAAATTTTAAAAAATATAAAAACTATGTATGACCACCTTAACTTGGTCAAAATTTCATGAAATTTAATTTTTCTTTTTTAATCTTATAGTATGTGAAGCATAGAATGTGACACATGTTTCAAATTCAAAAAATGTAATACTGTTTGAAAGCTATAAATGTTTTTCAATTAGCCTATCAATTGGGACTTTAGTCATAATTCAAATAGAAAATGAATAATAATTATTTATTAAATTCAAACTAAAGAATAATTTATATTGGTGGAAATCTAAGAATCTCATTTAAAAACCCTTTTCGCTTCATCAATTTTCGGTAAAAAAAAAGGTTGTTAGCCACATACCCTACACATATGGTCCATCATATCGCCACTTTTTAGCCCATCATGATCCTGCACATACCCTAACCAAGCAACTTAACTTGTGTGGAAAAATTATTTTGTGGATTAGGTGGTGGGATGTATGTGTTTTGGTATGGTATGGTTGTTTGGGTGATGCATGAGATGGCTTATGTGTTAATATTTTTGTGTGTGTTTTTGAAAGGCTACTAGAAGCTTTGTTGCATAATCAATGCTTGTTGGTATGCCTTTTGTTGTTGTTGGGCTTGCTGCTATTGTTGTTGCTATTGGGCCAATAATTCCTACCATTTGGCTTGTTGTTGTGTGGTTTATTTTTTTTACAGTTCTATCAATGCTTGTTATTGTGCATGTTGTTGTAAGGCTTGTTGATAGAATTTTTTTTGTAACAAAGCTTGTGCTTATGCTTATTGTGCTTGGTATTGATCTTGCGTGACTTCTTGTGCTTGAGCTTGTTGTGTGACTTATTGTGTAGCTTGTGTGGCTTGTATGACTTGTTGCTACAGTAAAGCTTTTGCTTGTGCTTGGGCAACCTGTTGTGCTTGAGCTTTTTGTGCTTCCTATTGTGCTTGTTGTGCGGCTTACTATGCTTGGAATTGTTGAAGTGCCTTTTGGTATGCTTGTTGGGCTGCTTGAAATGTGATACAAAACTATTTTTTTGTATTTGGATTCAGAGGTGGAGGTGGTGTATTTTTTGGTATGGTGGGAGATGATGTGACAGGTGGTTTTTGAGGTGTTTGTTTAGTGATGATAAGGGTTTGAGTGGTAGATGGTGGGTTTAAATTGATAGTTGATATGCTTAGTCCTTGTGAGACTATATTTTGAGACATTTGGGGTGTTGTAGATGATGTGATGATTGGTTGGGAGATTTGGATTGGTGCCACCTAGTGTTGTGATATTGGTGGCATGTTCAGAGTATTTGGTATAATGGATGTGGTGATTTGATTTTTTCTTGGAGGAATGATTTGATTTACTTGAATTTGGATTGTTTTGTTTAGTGAAGGGATTTTCCCTACACCTTGATTTCATGTGCATGATGATGGAAATAGTGGGAATTATGGGAAGATTGGTGGTGTGTTCCCTTTCAAAACTAAGGATGATGCATTAAAAGTTCCCACTTGTACAAATAAATCTACATGTCCTTTTGATACATTGGGGAGAGAGCTTTGTGTATCAAAAGGGTATGTTGGTATTGCAGAAAAGGTGGAGGGATTGTTTGTATCATGGAAAATGAGTGGAACATATGGATGTTAACGATCTTGTGGAATGGTTCTAGGCATACCCAAGATCATGTTTGCTTCCAAATTTTGGTTGTTGACAAGTGGATTCCCTTGAAGGGCTTGGAGTAATCAACTTCCCTTGGTGATCATTGGTTGACTTGGGGCATGTGATGATGTTGGTTGTATGATGGGTTGGATGATGTTTGGGAATGAAGGCATGAATCATGTTTGAGGCATGTTACCAAAATATTATTCAATAATAGTGCTCACATAAAAATTGGAAGGGATTTTAGCCCCTTCCTTTGCTAATGCCAACATGTATTGTGTGGGATTGAGCCTCATGACTATGTTGACAATCTTGTGTGTTTCAAGATTTTGGACTAGTTCAATTATCTCATCTTGGGACATTCCTTGGAAGCTTTTGGTGACATCCTCCACTTGGAAACCTCTCTCTTCAAGATTTTTAGGTATTTGAGGAGGATTAAGTGGAAGGTTGATGGATATCCTAGGGTTGAATTTTGTTTTTGTTTGAATTGAATCACTTGAGGTTGATGTTTCTTTGTTTTCCTCCATGATCTTCTTGTGTTGTGACCTTGTTTGGACCATTAAATTGGGATCAATTTTTAGGAATATAGGAGGTAGAGCTCTAAATCCTTTGGTTGATCTAAACTTTAGGTACACAAATCAAATCTAGGATGTTTTAAGGATCAAATGATGGTGGTGTGATAAATAAAGGGTGAATGATATGGATGTTTGAACTTTTGAGAACTTTGGAGGAATACTAGACTTTAGGATTTATGATTTTGATTTGGATGATGGAATTTTAGATCCCAATATGTTAGATATTATCTTGGGGTAAATTTTTCCAAAGAGGGTGATAATTTAACTAAATGTGTGAGAAAGGATTCATCCAAACACACCTAGCCAAACAAAGCAATTTTGATTTTGATTGAAGGATTTACCAAAAATCTAGCATAAATAACTTTTCCAAGGTTCTAAAAGTTGTTTGTGAGGAGGATTTTGAAAAATGTTGTGATAAATGAAAATGTTAGTTTGATCCTAGATGAACCTAGAGGGACTTTTTTTACAATACCAAGGTGTTGAATAACATTCTATACCTCTAATAATTATGTGAGAAATTCAAAACATCATAAAAGAACAAGATTCTAATAGTAATAGAAATAATACAAGTTTGGATTGTTCCTTGAAGCACATTTGTAGAAGTTGTATACCAACCTATCTTTGGTTTCATGAAGTACTAAGAGCTGTTTCTTGAGAGCCTTTGGACTAAGATTCTTATCACGATTAGTGGACCTTGGTTTTGGAATTTTGACTTTGTAGGAAATCATGAGGACAAACACATATGTGGGGTTCAATTATCTTTTATCTTGATTAAATGGATTCTTTTTACCACATCAACACCTCTTTCTTAAGTTCCAAATTGAATGTCTATGTCTTAACTCATTTTCATTCCACCAAGTCCATTATGTGAAAATCAAAGAATCGAGGCCATAGTTTTCCTAGGTTGACTTTAGAGAGAAAAAATTACGATATGGGCCCAAATATTTAGAAGCCTCTAAGCATAAAATCCCTAGGGACAAGCAATAATATTTGGACTCTTCAATGATATTTCCTCTTTCCAAAGGGTTTGGAATTTTAATGACTTGTTGAATGTTTGTTTCAAAGATTGAGATCCAAGCAATGTATTTTGCTGAATCACAAATTGCACAACCCTAGGTTAGAAATGGCTATACTTGTTGAGTTCCCACTCAGATTTCTCCAAACACTAAGACAAAGTGAAAGTTAGAGATTTGGCGAAATTGGCTCCCCCTTTCTCGGCATAGAATTCTTGGGACCACCAAATCTCAAAATATTGAAGATTCAAAGACCTTAAGGATTTTTTTGTTTCTACTTTGAATAGTACAAATGTGGGGTGGCTTTAGAATGGTTGTTCTTGCACCAACAAGTATTGAAGGATTTTGGTCGTTAAACAAATGGGTTGTAGTAGGGACATCCAATTCAGGGGATACTATAATAAAATCCCTCAAGAGGTCTCCCAACCCTTAGGACAAGGGATTTTTGCATCATAAAGATACTAGGTGAGAGCTATCACGTACCACTTCCTGTTGATCATGATTTTTTGTTGCAACAACACATTTAATAGTTGTTCAGAAGAGCTTAGATTTAACTCATTACTATTTGGTTCATTACCTCCTTTTGAAGTGGGGAGGTAGGCCCTCTAAAGATAAACAAAATTGAAGAAGTAAATTTGTAGTTTGACTGCATAGACTATGTAAAGCTCTAGGAGGGAACACACACAATGCCTTTCCTTCACACTAGCATGAGGGTTCAATTTTAGATCCAAATCAAAATGTGTGGGTGACTTTAGACAACCAATGTCAATGGAATGCTTTTGATTCTCAAGATCTCTGATTGGGACAAGAGAAGTGCATATGTATTTAAGTGAAAAATTGCAAAAAATTGCAAAAAATAGTGAAGGCACAAGCTCTTTTTAATCCCCAAAATAGAAGTGAATTCGTTCTAAGCACAAAAAACTAAGTGTGAGTTTGTCTTCTCCAATTTTAGCCCAAAATCAAAGTCTAGTAAGTTTCTAATGTTCAATTTTAGTCCAACTTTGAAAAAATCAAAACAATGATTGATTTTAAACCTAAATTGATCTACTTGGCCTAATACAGAAAATAAAAGCAGCAATGTGTGCCCTAGGCTATTACAATAAGCATTAAAATGTGTTATTTTTTAGTTCCAATGCCCACTTTTCAAACTCAAATCTGCTTTGTTATTTGTGGATTTTTTTTCCATATCGTTACTTTGTTATCTTCAAGAAATTTCCAAATCAGTTATTAGCATATTCAAATCTACAAATTAAATATTGATATATTCAAGAAACATTTAAGAAAATAGATCACTCAAAAGAACAGATGTTAAGAAGTAGTCGTTCGCCAATTCAATAGTTCACTAATTCTGCACTCAAAGAAAACATCAATATTAGTGCAGAGAAACAACAAGACCAAGATTGAACAACAATATGATATTGAACAACAATGGATAGAGAAACACAATATTAAGACAACAAACACTAATGATCTTTATCAATTTCAAGGTTCTTCATTAAAGCATTTCCATGACTGCAATGCATGAGTTAAAAGATATTTTTGATGAAAATGGATTCTAGTGGCATGCTTCAAGAGTTTTACTCCAACATCATATGAATTTATAGATTAAAAAAAAAACAGCATTGTTTGATGGTTTTTTTATCAAATCCAAGAACAAAACTTTTACCTCTTCCAATAAAAATTAAAAACTACAAACTAAAAATCATATGATATTAATCTTCCAAGTAAGCTAAAGCATTTGAACAATAGTAGTGGTGGAATACTTATGCCACACTAGGCATGATTATAAGAAGAGATAAATAAATGCTTCAAGTGTGTAGAATATTTCCATTGATAACTACACTGATATCCAACAAAATCATGAAAACATAATCAATAAGAGACACATGTACAACATTTACTTCCAGTAATAAATGGAATACAACCTAATAGCGATCCTATGGCATCCAATATTTTCTCCTCAATTTAATTTGGAATAGACACATGGATAAACTACAAACTATAATTCCATCATTTCCATTTCAAAACCCATTGAAGCGGTTAATCTCCCCTCTAATCTTGCCTCCAATTACCTTTGAGAAAAGATGTCAACCTATTTTATGCAGCTAAACAAGGAACAATAAGTATTTTATAAATTGGAATCATTTATTCTCCCACATGCTTTGTACCATTTTAAATGAGAGAATAGAAAATGACGTCTTAAATATAAAATGGCATCACTCTTTAAGTTGGAGACAATTTTGAAAGCATCTAACAATCAATGGAAAAGCTTGACAAGATGGAGAAGTTAATGTAAATTTGAAATCCACATATTTGATTGACATTTTAAGCAATAAATTCTCCCACCACAATATGAAGGAGTATTTAATATTGATTGCATAATGGAGGTAGATACAACAATATAAATTGCAATCAGATTAAACTCCCTCTTATCCTTGTATTGAAGGCACTCAATTCAATATTTTGTATTTGCTACCTTCAAAATGTACAAAACCAATCTTTTTAAGCAAAAAATCAATGAATAAAGGATTGATAGAATTGATGTTAAATCCTACACGATAGGAACAGGATAAGAATTCCCATGTGGAACAACGTGACTTTTGTGGAGTAGGTAGATTTTAAAAGATGGGACTATAAAAATGAAAGCTATACAAATGGTATTGAAACTTAAATTGATATGTCTTTCTCAGAAAAGATGTTGCTCCATCAAAGGTCATACAGATAGGAAAAGATTAACTCCAAGAAGATTTTGTTGCAGTCAGCAAAGATCTCAAGAAATATTTTGTTGCAGCCAACAAAGATCTCAAGAAAGAGTTTTTTGCAGCCAACAAAGATCTCCTGTGGACCTCTTTCTATAGCATCTACGTAATTTAACTCCACTGTAGACCATTGTCTCAAGATTGAGACATTAGTGCACGTTTTAGGCAAAGACTGAAAACCTGTTAGTGATTAAAAACTTAATATTGTTGTGTATTGTAAAGATTGAGAGATCCCATTACAAGATATCTTTGATAATTTCACAACCATCATATCTCAAGAAGTGTCACAATAAAAAATTTGTCTCACATTACTTTGCTAATTAAACCTTCAATTTGAAATGAAAATTTCCTTAGTGAGAGTAAACTATAGAGCCATTATGTGAACAAATTGTCGAGGATAGAATATTTCAAGCTAAATACTGGGAAAGCTACTTTTGAATATTCTTGTACTATTTTGACCTACTAATCAAGATTAAAAGTAGAATCAAACTAACAGCTCACCAAAATATAGGATACAATATGACTTAAAAACAAATATTAGTCATGCAATGGCTAAATTTTTGAAAGATTTTTTTTATTACTATGTGCTAACAAAGGAGAGTGTGAATAAAGAAAGATAATTCCTTAAAACAATCTACAAGTAAAGCCAACAATATAACAGCTTGTCCCTAACTGGCACGCCAAAATGTTAGCACAAAAATATAAAATGCTTAAAAAATGACAAAAATTAGTATCATTTAATTTAAAAAAACAAAATAGAGTACTCCTATGAAATACTTGATCATGCTACCTATGCAAACAAGATAAAAATAACCAAAAAAACTAAATAAAAGCATATGAAGTGCATGTCAAACCCTATCCCACAGTGGGAGTGGTGCTCCTTTCATGTGGAAAGGATGCCTTTTCCCACCCCCTTGATAAGCTTCCAATGATAATAACAACCCTTGAAAATGTGATGAAATGAAAGATTAATGTGCCTATAGTGAAATTGCATACAATTGTGGATCTAATTATGGATAGAATGCTTCTATTTATAGGTTTGAAGAGTTGAAGGAGATATTGCAAGAATGTGGGACTAAAGAAGAGCCAATGATATTGTGACACCTGTCTCAATTCTATTGGATGAAGTTGGAGCACATTTTGAGGAATGTGCAAGTAAAGAGGATGGAAGAGAAATAAATGCATATGGTTGAGTATTTGAAAGGATGTAAGGAGAAATAAATGGATATGATTAAAGATGTGAGATGGTGTAAGAAGAATAAATGAGGATGTAAGAGAGTTAATGAATGTGTAAAAGGTTTCAGAGGGAAATCAAATTATGAGGTAGTTGGGAGGAATATTCTTGGGAATATTCCTTTGTGACAATAAAAAGAGGAATTATTTAATTAAAATAATTGATTTTCATGTGCAAGTGGGTTAGTTAACTAGGTCTTGGGTTTGACCAAGGTTGATTAAAAATATAGAGAATGTGTAATTAGGATTAGGAGTTAATTAATCTAGAATTAATTAACTTGGAGGAATTTAGGGAAATTGACATTTGATTTATTAAATTAGATGAGGACTTTATGGATTTGATTGATTCAATTAAATCAACATGATGAACATTGGTGAATTAATCTAATAAATTGATTTATTTGATTAATAGAAGAATTTGATGATAATTAAACGAAATTAGGTGCATAATGTTAGTTAGGCCTACTTGCATGTCTACATGAACATAAAACCTAACCTTAAGTGTGTCTAAGATTTGGAAATCAGAAATGCAATGCAACCCTATTCTAATGTGTAAGAATGAGATGCATGAATGAATCTTGAATGTAATGACTCACTTTGAGAAATGTCAAATCACTTTAATAATTCGTGATGATGCATTTCCCTTCCTTAGGATGAAAGTAGAGTGATAATGGAGGATAGAATCACTAACGAAACAAGTCATTAGGCTTGATTTGATGGATAGTTGCATCTCCCCAACCTAGAATCCATCACGATTTACCATATAAAATAATAATACACCCTTGAAAATCCTAGATCTTGAATAAAAGTGAGCTTGAAGACCTACAAAAACATTTTAAAATTCTTCTCCAAGACTTCAACTCTTCTTGCTTTCAAAACTTGAATGCTCTTGTGAAAGAATGATTAAAGACTCTTGAATAATTGGATCTTGAAATTACTCTAAAAATGCTTGCTTTGATGAAAAAGTGACTTAGAAGCTTGCTTATATTGGCATTAACACCTAATTTACCATTATCCAGATCTCAAAAGCCGACATCAACCAAAAATTTGAATTGAAAAGTTGAATTTCCTTCTTAAACCATAAAAAACCCCAAATGGGACTCATATGCCACCTCTGGCATATGGGTCCCACCTATAGGGAATCACATTCCAAAGGTGGTGTATGAGTCACACCCTAGATTTTTGGGGTTGGTTGTTATATTTTTTTGTGTTTTTTGTGGATTTTGTTAGGTTTTTAATTGAAATAAGTCTCGAGATCTGAAATAAAAGGTCTTAGGGGCCTATTAATGATGATTTGAAAGGGTATTTAATGTAAGGTTACCAAAATAAGTCCAAATTAAGCAAGGGATTGTACTATGTCCAAGAAGGGAGTACAATTTTCTTTGCCACATTTAGCCCCCACTTTAGTGCCCATATGACTCTAAGTGCATATGCAAGCTAAAGGACAAGGAACAATAACTTTTGTTTCATGAAAGGATACTCATATGGATCTATTTGTGAGCATGGGAGAATGATGCCCCCACTGTATCTATCTGATGAAAGATATAAAATGGTCTCCACTAGGGTTTTAGGACCTCGAGCAACAATCTTATATACTTTACATTCAAGGATACCTTAGAGATCTCAATCAAATCATAATAATTGGAGAAAGAGATCTACTAAGGTACTATCCTAGCGTATATTTAGAGATTAATGAAGGGTTCACCACCAAGCTATGGCTTAGAAAAATGTATGAAATTGAAGATATAATGATTGAACTGAATGACACAAGAAACTTTATTAAATGACCTATAAATGAAAATAAATTGAAAAAACAAACTGGAAAAGTATAGAGGAATACCTAGAAACTTGAGAATGTTTGAATTGAGGCCTGAAATTTTGAACATCCTAAAATTTAGGCCTACTGGGACTCATTCAACAATCTGAGTGAATTAGTCCTAGATTTGGGTTTTCATCTAGGAATATGTTTCTAGAAAAAGGGTATCTAAAACTACAAAATCTCAAAATTGACCTAAACTGGGACTCATTCACCCAAGGTGGAAAATGAGTCCAGTTACAATTTTCTAAAACTTCAAAGTTTGAATAAGTTCTTCAAGGTTTTATCTTTTTGTTCCTTTTTGTTTCTAGATTTGAAACCTTGATTTTAG
Source organism: Sequoia sempervirens (assembly GCA_007258455.2). Classification (NCBI taxonomy): domain Eukaryota; kingdom Viridiplantae; phylum Streptophyta; class Pinopsida; order Cupressales; family Cupressaceae; genus Sequoia; species Sequoia sempervirens. The sequence goes on along the minus strand of VDFB02047397.1, from coordinate 49,321,833 downwards.
GGTTGTAGGTGACTTTTAGTGAAGATTATGACCTTGGAAATGGGGATACAACTCCAACAACTTCCTTCAAGTCTTCAAAGTACCTATATCTTGAATGATTCCTTCTAAATGATGCTTTGTCAATATACAACTCAACATGAAATGACCATGAAGGATGTAGATCTTGATCTTGACAATAGGAGTAGAACAATGGTTGATCTTGGATCTTCAATACTACATCACAACACTAGTTCAATAACATGCTTGATACTTGATATGCTTGACATGATGATTGATCTTGAATTTCTAAAACAATTGATGAATAATTTTTCCCTTGAATGCCTTAAAAATGATCTTGAATGCTCTCTAGATGATCTTGTGAAGTCTTGGAATCCTTAACTCTTGAATTCTTGACTTGATAATATGTAGCCCTTATGAAATAATGATTTTAAATCTCATTTATATAGGAAATCTATATAATATCCCATGTATTAGATCCCAAAGGCCTACATATAGGAAATTTAAACTTAAAACCTAGTTTTTCCCACTCACAACCTTGAAAATAGGCCAAATGAGACTCATTCACCATCTATGGTGAATGGGTCCACTTGGATGGGACTCATTCACCCAAAGTGGTGAATGGATCTTGCAGGGCCTATTTTGAGTGCTAAAGTGTCAGGGAGTGTGTAAATTAAGTTTATTTGTTGATCTTGTCTAGTTTTTTTATTGAAATATGCCTTGGGATGAACAATATAGGTTCTTATGGGGCCTATATTAATGTCATAAATGTAAGGGAGCCCAAAATATAATGTGAAAGTGTAAATAAATATATTTTACAACACTAAATTAAGGAAAAATTGGGTCTATTTAGCTTAGAAGGGCCCTAAACCCAATGTGAATATGGAGAACACATTTCAACACTAGATTAGGTTCATTTAGTTCACAAGCTTCCTAAATTTAATGTGAAGGTGTAAATAAACACATTTTACAACCTAATGTGGATGTGTAAAACACCTCACAACACTTGATCAAGGCAACATTAAGTCCACATTAACAATAATCATTGCCAAATCAAGTGTGAAAATGTAATCAATGAAATTTTTTGATAGTACATTTAGCCCACACTTTAGTGAGAGGATGAACTTGTTTCAAACTCACACTAAGGTAGACATTCAAGAGGGTTCAAAATGTACCAGTGTGGATGAAAAAAACCAAAGGAAGTGTTCGAGCCCCCAAAATCTGAGATCCTCCATCAAACCAACATGAGCACAAAAGGACACAGAAAAGGTGTATGATTTGTAGCAAAACAAGATACACAAACATACAATTCCAAGATATAAAGAAGAAAGAAAAGAATAAGTTAAATGGATCCATCTTCGAAAGAAAATGTGCTCACTCTAAGGCCATGAAACTTCAAATCATCCGTAGGGTGAGTAGCCACAATATCCCCATTCTGGGGCCACAGAACTTTAGGTCATCTATGGGGTGAGTATCCAAAGAGGGTGAGACACATGACTAGTATGTTCCCACATACACGAGTGGCTAAGGGAATTCATGCCTTCATTTGGTTCCCATACAACCAAACCAAAGCTATACCTACTGATAACTTTGATAAGGCACCATGCAATAATTATCTTTGAGCTTCATGAGACATAAAACTTTGTTTGCTTGGAGCTCATGAACAAATAATAAACTTCAAGATTCATGAGGCAATCAAAACTTTGTATGCTTGGGAATCATGAACAAACAAGATGGCTCCATAGGAATGCAAAGTGTGTTATGCAAGGTGGCCATATAATTGATGTTGTAAATACAAAATAGTGTAAGCAATGTTTAAAGGGATTTGCTTAGTTCATGCAAGGTCTATTCTTAGAGAAAATTGTGCCTAACGTATCCAAGAGTGGACAAGTCAAAGAAATATCATGCTCTCAGAGGAAATCAAACCCAATGACACCACCAAGAAAAAGATGCATCATAAGAAGAAAGAAAATTTCACAATGAAACATGAATGTCAATGTATGCCCCCACTTTAAAGCAGTTGCTAACACCATCACTGTGAGCAATTGCTTTAAAGTAGAAGATGAGACGTTATTCAGAAAGCACTATTCCAAGTCATATGTTCTCGAATTGAAATACATCATGAACAAGTATGTCACATGTGAGCCAACTTAAGGCATGTCATCCACATCGCAAGCTTGCACTTATATATACATGAAAGGTGATCAAATATCCAAAAGAGACAATGACAAGTGAAATACGAGGACAAGGCTACTTAACCCCTTGCTCCCACTTAGTGCAGGACAATGATGAGATGAATAGGATGAAAATAAGTATCAATTAGAGGAACTAGGTTCTTCAACACAAGGAAAAGCACCACACTCCTTAATATGTTGAATTTTATCACTTAAAGCCTTACATCCATTAGTACAATGACCATGAATTCTATGATATGCACAAAATGAACTCTTGTAGTAAAATTTATTTTTTCATCTTAGAGGAAGGGATATCAAACAATCTTGGAGGAGTCTTGAAAAGATAATTTCTTCATCAATAGTAGAAGATGTTCTATTATTTTGCAAAAAATATATCTCTTGCTTAGTATTAGGTGTCATACTTACACAAGACTCTTTAGATTCCAAGATTTGTACTCTCCATTATAGGAGGGTGTAAAATCTAATTAATTCAAAGCATAAGTGTTTTCCATGATGACATTAACATTAAGTGAAGACTTCTTTATTTCTTTCAAAGGATAACAATCAAGACCACTCTTGTCTATTAATTCAGGATGGACTACCCTTAAAGTCGGCTTAGAGGAATCTTTTGTAATAGTGTTGCTATTAAGTGAAGGCTTGTTTGATGGTTTTATTTCTTTCAAAGGACAATAACCAAGACCATGGGTTGTTTCTTGCATGTTAGGATCTATAGGAACATGGATACCTTTTTCTCTAGCACTAGATCCTTTTCCACTATATCCAAGTTGTTTTGTAAACTCATAACCTCTTCCATAAACTTTTTTCATTTCTTTAGGATTCAATTGTTGTTCATAGTCAAGTTCATTAATTTTTTTTTTTTTGTGTAATTTGCTTCTTTGTCTAAAATGGTTGATGGGGATTCTTTTGAAGGGTCTTCTAAATTTTGTGTTGACATTACTACTTTTTCTTTTCCCTTTTTAGAGTGTTTGTTTATGACCTTGTATTCTACCATGAATGTTGTTTCAAACTCTAAGGAACCCCAATCATCTTCTAATAGCTTCATGACTTCCTTAATGTGTTTTTATTTGTCTTTATGTTACACAGGTTCTACTTGTGTAGTTGGTGATAATTTTTTCAAAGGATTCTCCTTGTTTTTCTCAATATTCAAGCAATTTTTTGGTTTGGGACTGCCTTTGAGTATGTGCACTCTTTTGTTGTAGATATATTTCATGATACAATGGAAATTAGAAGGCACACCATTCATTTAGTGAATCCATGATCTCCCTAAAAGGATTTTATATGAAAGATAGTTAAGCATAACATGGATTGGTGTTTCTAATGTCGCCTCTCCCTATGTAATAGGTAAGGTGATCACACCAAGTGAATGTTTTCCCACATAATAGATAAAGAGGAAGGTTGAATTTTTGATCTATCCATACCAAGTCTATCCAAAAGGTCACACTACACACATTAAGAGATGAGCCATTATAGACAAGGGTTCACTTTATTCCTCTTCTCTTGTAGTGAGCTATTACCATGAAAGCATCATTTTTTTTTTCACTTCCAAATGAGAGATCTCACCTTGTGGAAAATAATGTTAGCATTTGTTCCTTGAATCATGCCTTCTATGTTATTTGGTTGCAAATTAGAAGGGATAAGAACATGTTGTAAAGCATTGTGAATCATTGTGTGGTAGTGAGGGGATGCTTGAATAAGGTCCCATAAGGATATCTTAGTAGGAGTGTTCTTAAGTTGTTCAACAAGATCATACTCCTTTCCACTTTGTGAAGGAAAATGAGGGGGACCTGGTAAGATAGGTTGAGTTAATGGGAGGGTTCTTTGTTGCAGATTGTTTCTAGTGTTATATGAATGAGCAATGGAATTAGAACTTGGCTACTATGACACATTATTCTTAGGTGGGTAGAGGATAAGTTCAGGTTTATTTTGACTTTGAGGTTTGTGTGAAGGTGGGTAAAGGATTAGAGGATTCTTAGGATGTCCCACAGGGTATGTATGAGGTACAATAGTCAAGGGGGATCTAATGGACACTTGCACATTCATAACCTCAACAATCTTGGTTTGATTTATTTCTAATAAAGGACAATCTAGAATCACCTTTTTACAATAACTTAAGGAAGCCACATTACTATTGTTGTCATTTTCTTACACCATGAGATCCTCCCTAGGAGGAGATTTTTTAGGAGAATGACAAACCAAAATTTCTTGACATTTAAGGATTGGTTCTTCCAAAATGACTTCATTTCAAGTAGGGGAATGATCAATGGCTGAATTGTATTGGTTAATGAGGGTTTCCCTAGGTGAAGAAGGACAACTAATATTTTCATGACCTTCATTGATCAAAGTATCTTCTTCAAAACTAGGAGAGATGCTAGGAGAAGAACAAGTATGATTTTCATGATCATTTAACATTTCATTCCTTTGTTCCCTAATATCTTCCAAAATACGATAGGTAGGGGAAGGATCATAAAGAGGGTTATTATAGACCTTAAATGTTTTATCATCTAACACCAACATATCCTTATCATCTAAAATCTCATCCTCTTCCCATAAATCATTCTCACAACTAAAGGGGGAATGAAAATTAGGTAACCTAATGTTTAGAAATGTGTCTATGATGTCATTCTATTGTGCCAAAATATCTTCCAATGTAGGAGAATTTATAGGAGAGGAGATTTCAACAATGTCATGATTCTCAATGAGTGCATCTTCTAACACTAGAATACCTTCATTGCATGTAGGAGAGGCATTAGGAGAAGAGAAACTATGATCATCAAGATTGTCTATATTTTCATCTTCTTCTATCACATCATCCCCACAAATAAGAGAGATAAGAGGGGATGTAGGTTTAAGGCAATTGTCAACATTTCTATTCTCTTGCACTAAGAGACTCATAAATAGGGAATGCATTAAATGAATGACTAACATGGTTATTGACTAAATTTTTCTTTGCAAACTTGGAAAAGATAGAAATTAACATTTTTGAACAATAATCTATGCAAACTTAAAATACAATGTAAAGGCCTAGAATGAAATGAAATTTTCAGATTTCAAACAAGGTAATTTATTAATTACACTATGCAATGATCTGAAAGTGAAATGTTGTAAATGCAAATTTGGAATTAAGCAATGTGTGAAATGGACCAATTTAAGCTAGATTTAGTAAAATGCATGAAACATAAAGTCAACCTAGTGAAATAGATAATCAATGACAACAAACAAAAGTGTAGAAAAAAGGTTTTAAATGCTATAAAAGGTAGTTTTAGATGTGCACTAGGACTGATTCACCCAGATGGACAAATGAGTCCTAGTGGGGGTTTTTTTCACAATTTTCAAAAAATTAAGTGCTTTTTATGCTTTTTGGTTTGTATGATATGTGAACTAAATTCAAATGAAAATGTAATTTTAATTGATTTTTGATGATTGGAGATGCAAAAATGCAACTTATATGCACTTTCACTAATGCAAAAATTTGAAAACCTAGAATGTCAATTACCTAATGCAAACCCTAATGCAAATCCAATGCAAGCTAGGTATAGGATGATGATGGACTCAAAATAAGAAAATAAAAATTTCCTAAATGTGGGTTCACCAAACTGTAAGATGGAAAATGGTCTCCACTAGGGTTTTAGGACCTCGGGCAATAATCTTCTATGCTTTACATTCAAGGATGCCCTAGAGATCTCAATCAAATGATGCTAATAGGAGAAAAAGATCTACTAAGGTACCATCCTAGGGTATTTTCAGAGATTAATGAGGGGTTTCCTACCAAGATAAGGGTTGGAAAAATGTATGAAATGTAAGATCTAATGATTAAACCCAATGGTGAAAGAAAATTCACTAAATGACCTATAAATGCAAGTAAATTGAAACAACAAACTGGAAAAGTACAGAGGAATACCTAGAAACTTGAGAAAGTTTGAATGGAGGCTTGAAATGTTGAATATCATAAAATTTAGGCCTACTAGGACTCCACCAATCTAGGTGAATCAATCCCAAATCTAGGTTTCTGTGTAGCAACAGGTTTTTGGAAAAAGCGTATCCAAAACTACAAAAATATCAAAATTAACCTAAACTTGGACTTATTCACCCAAGGTGGTGAATGAGTCCAATTAGGGTTTTCTGAAACTTCAAATTCTAAATGTACTCTTCAAGGTCTACTCTTTTTGTTCCTCTTTGTTTTTGGATCTCAAACCCTGATGTCAGGGTTGTAGGTGCCTTTTTAGTGAAGATTATGACCGTGCAAATGGGGAGACAACTTTGATAACTTTCTTCAAGTTTGTAACATAATCTTCAATGATCCTTCAAGTCTTTAAAGCACCTAGATATTGATTTGTGCCTTGTAAATTATGCTTTGTAAATCTACAACTCAACAGGAAATGACCATGAAGGATGTAGATCTTGATCTCGACAATAGGAGTAGAACAATGCTTGATCTTGGATCTTCAATGCTACATCACAACAATAGCTCAATAACATGCTTGACATGATGAATCTTGAATTACTGGAATAATTGATGAAGAATTATACCCTTGAATGCCTTAAAAAAAATCTTGAATGTTATCTAGATGGTCTTGTGAAGTCTTGGAATGCTTAACTCTTGAATGGTTGACTTGATAACATGTAGGCCTTATGAAATAATGATTTGAGAGCTAATTTATATAGGAAATCCATCTAATATCCCATGTATTAGATCCCAAAGGCCAACATATATGAAATTTAAACTTAAAACCCAGTTTTTCCTACTCAAAACCTTGAAAATAGGCCAAATGGGACTCATTCACCATCTATGGCAAATGGGTCCCACCTTGATGGGACTCATTTTCCCAAAGTGGTGAATGGGTTCCACAAGGCCTATGTGGGGCCTATTTTAAGTGCTAAAGTGTTGGGGAGTGTCTAAATTAAATTTATTTGTTGATCTTGTCGGGTTTTTGATTGAAATATTCCTCAAGATGCACAATATATGGTATTAGGGGCCTATATTAAGGTCATAAATGTAAGGGAGCCCAAAATCCAATGTGAAAGTGTAAATAAATATATTTTACAATGCTAAATTAAGGATAAATTGGGTCTATTTAGCTTAGAAGGGCCCTAAACCCAATGTGAATGTGCAAAACACATTTAAACACTAGATTAGGTCCATTTAGTTCACAAGCCTCCTAAATTTAATGTGAAGGTGTAAATAGATAAACTTTACAACACTTATTTAAGGCAGAGCTAAGTTAATTTATATTAAAAAGGGCCCAAGACCTAATGTGGATGTGTAAAAAACCTCACAACACTAGATCAAGGTGACATTAAGTCCAATTTATCATTAATTATTCCCAAGACAAGTGTGAAAATGTAAGCAATGACATTTTTTGACACTACATCTACAAAACCACAATGTTAGGAACCACATCCCTACAACATGAATTTTTTAGTTGTCCAAAAATCCTCTTATCTAAATTCTTCTAGAAATCAAATTTGAGGGTGGATGTATGCCCCCATTTTCCACTTGTTTCATGGAGGTGGAATCAAGGTAGTAGTCTAACTGCATCAAATAAGATAAGTCGTATCATAGGGTATTTCCAAGTACTATACTACATAATTATAGAAATTTTATGAGAATGAGAGTGGAATCACAATTCCAACACAGAAAACAACATCAAAACAAGTTCGCTAGCCCCTGGTTTACTAGTTTGAATGAAAAGTACTTTTAAGGTCCTAATATAGTAAAACTCTAATTTTAGAACATAAGAATAAAAAGTGAAGTTATCTCTAATTATTTTGTCTTTTACCTTCTTGCAGTTTGACTTTGTGGAAGATTAGGTGAAAATGTTGAGCCGACGAGAGTCTAGGCCCTCGAGACTTGATACATTGAGAGAGTAGGTAGCACGAGGTGACCTTCAACACCAGGTGATTTGAATTTTTATACCTTAGCTTTGTTTTTATGCATTTAATTTATATTTTCTGTGTTTCTAGGTTGACTTAGGACCTTGGAAGAAAAGTTCATAAAGTGTCCCTTTTTTTTGCAATGTCCCATTTTTTTGCAATGTCCCCTTTTGTCACAAAGTGTCCCCTTTCATCACAAAGTTTCCACCTTTTCCATGAATTGTTCCACATTTTTGCAAAGTGTCCCATTTCTTCGCAAAGTGTCCAAAAAGGGAAATAAAGTGTCTAGGGCCTTTAGAAAAGTACACTACAACAACTTTGTCATGCACTTATTGATGAGATAGGAAAATATTTTAGATTTTAAAATGCTTATAGGATTTATTTTTTCTCTTTATTGTTAGATACCACCCCAGTCATGACAACATATTAGTAGAAGAATATTCTATCACATGCGAGACCTGGTCTCAAAAATGTTAGAGGTAGATGTTAAGACATTACAGATTACTAGATTATATTGGGCATACCTCATGCCTCCCATGAGGTGCCATGATACCAGGCTAATGGCATTAATTGAGAGGTGGAATGTTGACACCTGTACCTTTCACCTTCCTATGGGTGAGATGACCATCACCTTCAAGTATTTTCATCACATCCCTCAGGTGCCTATTTGTGGAGAGACTATATGCTTTATAGGTGAGTGGTCATATTTACATATGCGAGTTGATGTGGGATACTATTTAGATGGAAGAGTTAGAGATGACATCATGGTGCCATGCATTGAGCTGTCGTGGCTACTCTATGCATGATCTTCACTCTTGAGGTGCATTATGATTTTTATAGTACAACTAGTACTCGTCCTTGATGGCTAGGGAGCACACCTAGATGAAGGCCTATTCCACATGATTAGAAAGATGGAGCACCACAAGACAGTATATGCCTAGGGATGTAACACCTTGGCACATTTATATTATGACCTCAAAAGGTTTACATATCGTGAGGTGGACAATATGGTGCATTTTACACTACTATAGGTATGGTGTATACATCATAGCACATGCACCAAACCAATAGGATTCCCTTTAGTATCTACCATTAGGTATCCTCATGCCTTCAGTTATCCACTGCAATGAGCATGGAAGGTTGGAGATATTTTATATTTGAGAGTCAAATTCGACCACCTTGATTAGGAGGAGATCGTGTGGAGACCTTATTAGTTGATACCAAAGTGACTAGATGAGACTCGATAGCTAAGTAGGATGTAGAGGGATAGATTTCTATTGGGCAGACATGGTTACGTAGTATGACCATGTCATGTGACAGGTTGGTCAGATTCATGTAGTGCCAATAGCATGACCCTTCTATAGGTGATTGGTGTTGAGTGCTTGGAGGCCAAGAGACACTAGATAATTCACCTCGAATGATGCCATCCTCAGTGAATCAGATGATAGTGACCATGACATGCCCCCAATCTTTGATGCCAATGATTTCAGTACTACAGACACATATGAGGAGTGGTGGATAGTAGCACGACCAACTCCAGTGTTCCCCATGGATGAGTGGATGGTCTATGTAGGGTGACTCCCAGATGAAAGAGATGGGGAGGAGGATAAAGCTGATGATACAAGACTCAGGGATGCCAACCTATTCATAGATGAGATAGATGAGGAGTATGACTTGAAAGAAGAAATTTTTTATGATGGAGAGTAGGAGGAGTCGAGGAGTGAGGTCAGCAACATGACTGACGAGGGTCTAGTTGCTCGCAAGTGGGGAGATCCATCTCCCATTCGTGTTACCAGAGCATAGTCAACGACTATGGCATGTGCCAACACCCATGAGCATGAAGAGGCTAGCACATCTTCCATGCCTCCTACATAAGAAGAGGTCTTTACATAGCCAACTAGAGAGTTAGGTGATGATATTTTATTTTTGATTATGCTTATGGATTAATGATTATGCTTTTAATTTTCCATATATACGTATCATGATGTGTACTAATTATTTTTTTGATTTCTATCTTGTAGGTGTTGTGAGATACCTACATGATCTCTATCACTAGGTTGTTGTAGAGATAGTGCCTCTATCAGTCTACAAGGATGCTATTGATACAGATTATGTGCCCCCACCCATTGTGGAGCTAGACCTAGAGTTGTTCGATCCATACTTCAGACTGCATGAAACATATGAGAATTTTAGGAGGCACACCCACTGATCTGAGGCTGCTTATGAGGAGGTTTGGTTATCTTGAGCCCCAACAGAGGTTTAGAGATTACATTCATAGGTAGCTAGACTACATGTAGAGAGAGATTATCTAGCAAAGGATTTTTAGGAGGCTATTGGATGGGTACATGGTCTATAGTATTCCCTAGATGCACCTTTTAGCTCATGATAACGAATGCATACCACCATCTCTCAATGGAATTCCTCTAGATAGATGCAATCACCAAATCTCGAGGGGTCCAGTAGTCCAATAGTCACTAACCACATTAGCATTGTATATATTGATGACATGTACTCAAAATTTATATATATATATATATATGATCATTTGATACTTGTCTATTTATGTTTATGTGTTTAATGTTAAATGGAAATGTGATTCATTAAATAATATTTTTAAGACTATCTAATAAATTTCAGCATGATTTAACATTCTATATGTGATCTAATTAAAAATATTCTAGTTTCTTTTAGATGTGGCATTGTTATTAAGTATGTTATGCTAAATTAAATGCACCTATGATCTAATTAAAGAACATTAAATGCATATAAGGATCTAATCTAACATAACACACAAGATGAACTTGAATAATATGAAACCTAAAGTAATCACCTAAAAGCTTAATTTAAATAATTACTTTAGTATTCAAGACAAACAATTTTTTGTCAAGAAAAAAGCAATGCAAGAACACATAGATGGTCATCTACTAACTCTAGCACCACTTCTTTATCATTCACACTATTCAAGGAGATTATGCATAGTACCAATGAAAATTTACAACATTAATAGGTTCTTTAAGAGGTGTGTCATCTATGTTTATTAATGTATATGCTCCAGATCCATAATTTTTATCAATTATATAAGGGCCTAACCAATTAGGGTTGAAATTTCATTTTTGAGTTGGGTCAGCATTGACATTACATTGATTCTCACATAACACCAAATGACCTTTATTGAATTTTTGAGGAATAACATTGTCATTATAGCTACACCAATTTCTCCTAGAATAAGCCTGAAGGTGCTCAAGAGTGTTAATTTTCTTCTCATCAAGCATTTCAAGCTGATGTGATCATTGTTCTTTATAAGTATTATCATCAATAAGTCCCTGAAGAGAAATCCTTAACATAGTAATCTCTAACTCCAAGGGAATTATTGTCTCATTACCATATATGAGGTTATAAGGTGTAGTCCCCATGGATAATCTAACATTCGTGTGATAGGCCCATATCACATATGTTAACTGTCTGTGCCAATCCTTATTATGTTTACTAATAATTTTATTTAATATTTGTTTGAGGGTTCTATTAGTTGATTCGGCTTGACCGTTAGATTGTGGATAGTAGGGTGTTGAAAACCAATGTATTTTAAGCATTTCTAAGAACTTCTTCATGCCATTATTCTTTTAAATGGTGTCCCATTGTCAGAAAATAATGCAGAAGGAAGTCTGAAGCAAGAAATAATGTGTTCCAATATAAAATGACATATTACATCGATACTTGTCGAACGAAGTGGAATTGATTCTACCAACTTCGTGAAGTAGTATGTTGTAGTGATTATGAATGTATGTCTGGTGGATGAAGGTGGTGATATTTTTCAAATGAGATCTAGATACAAAACTACAAAGGGCCAAATAGGAACTTGATCTCAAAGTTCAGAAGTAGGAGCATGAATTAAATTGCTATGTTCTTGACATTTATGACATCTTTTAACATACACAAAGAAATCTTGTTCCATATGCCTCCAATAGTATCCTATGTGGGTTAGTTTTTTGAATAATGTTCTTCCTCCAAAGTGACTTGCACAAGCACCTGCATGAACTTGTTCAAGCGATATGGGGATTTCAGATTATTTAAGGAATCTAACTAAGAGACCATCAAACGACCTCTGATACAACACATCGGTAAGAATTATATACTTTCATGTAATTTTTCAAAGGTGGGCTCAAATATTCTTAATTTTTGGCTCAAGAAAGGTACCATCTTTCAAATAACTAAATATCAGATCGTACCATTCACTCAAGTCTTCCATGGTTGTTGATAATACTTCTTGTACTTTATCTTTAATTGATGGTTTCATAACTTTATGCATGGTAAATGTAAAGTCTTTCAAAGGATCTTAAGGAGATATTAGAGAATTTGTGATTTCCATTACATCTACATGCCAATTATCCTTTCATGGGATGTTATCAATTGTAAATTATTCAACCTTTCCTAATAAATTCATTGTGAGATCCTTATGTTTTGACGGTTTTTCATTCTTCACTTGATATTTCCCATTTATTTATTTAATAACCAATTGTGAACCACTAAATATCTTAATGTCTTGAGCACCCATCATTAAAGTGGTGCACAACCCAGTGAGCAATGCTTCATACTCAATACTGTTGTTTGTACATAGGAAGTTTAAGTGATAATACAAGGGAATATGCTCTCCCATGGGTGGTATTATTATAACCCCTACAGTGGAGCCAATTGTACACTTAGATCCATCAAAATATAACTCCAACTTATTAGTCACAATTGTCAACACATTATCATTAGGGAATGAGTCATTATGGTGTAATGCCAAAGGAGAAGGAGCATCAGCTAGTGGTCGCTCAAGGCTTGACCTTTCATTGCTTTCTATGAAACAAATTTAAGGTCAAACTCAGATAACAACATCACCCACTTAGCTAAGTGTATCGATAAATCTGTTTTAGTAAAAGGATGTCTTAAACGATTGAATTTTGTCATAACATGTATTTCAACATTTAGTAAGTAATGTTTCAATTTACTTGCAGAAAATACAAGAGCCAAAAAAAATTTCTCTATTGTTATGTATCATTTATCATAATCAATCAAAGTACATATAATGTAATAAACAATATTTTCTTTAACTTTTTCATCTTATTGAGCTAACAATGCTATGAGAGCATGGGCTAATGCTGACATATAAAGGATAAATTGTTTGTTCTACATAGCAGGTTGTAAGATAGGTGCACTGACAAATTAATCCTTCAAACTCTCAACATGTTTACAATCCTCATTCTAATTAAATTGAACATATTTCTTAAGGAGATGTGTGAATGGTAACGTTCGATTTGCTAAGGATGCTACAAAACATCAGATATCCTAGATTCTTCCTTGTAAAGTGTGTAATTGAGAAATGTTTCTAGGAGGTTGCATGTTAACTATAGCATCAATTTTATTCATTTCCACTCCAATGCCTCTATGAGATACGATAAAACATAAAAAATTTCCACTATCTACACCAAAGACACTTTTTCAGATTTAATCTCATGTTATATTTTTGCATTTTCTCAAAGATCCTTCGAAGGACATTCACATTGTCTTGACGAGTCAAAGATTTGGCTAAAATATCATCAACATAATATTCCAAAATATTATGTATGTAATCATGGAATATCAATGTCATAGCTCATTGATATGTTGCACCCGCATTCTTCAATCCAAAAGGCATCATGACCCAATAAAATGCTCCCCAAGCTTTTGTAAAAAAAAAATTATATTGATCTTGAGGGTTAATAAACATTTTATTATATCCAAAGAATCCATCCATGAATGACAACAGAGCATGTCTTGTAGTCGAGTCTACTATCATGTCAATATTAGGAAGGGTAAATTCATCTTTTAAAGATGCTTATTTAAATCTCAAAATTCCGTACACATCCTAATATGATTGTCAGGTTTTGCAACTGTGATAATGTTCAATATCCAAGGAGTGTAATCTATAGGTCATATAAAACCAGCTTCTAGGAGCTTCTTAGTCTTGACCTTAACCAACAATTCTATCTTAGGGTTCATATTTCAAATCTTTTTTCTAATAGGTTTAGCATTTTCAACAAGGACTATGTTTTTTGTCACAATCTTAGGGTCAATTTTTGGCATATCTGAATAAGTCCAAGAAAAAAGTTTGGGAAATTCATGAAGTAAAGTTGCATGGTCCTCTTGTTCTTCATCATCAAGGAACTTTCCTATCTTAATGACTTTTTCTCCATTGTTAATATCCAATGGTATATCCATGGTATCTCCCAAAGGAAGTGCATTTTGTTTCAAAAATTCAGGGTTGTATTCTTCTTTGTTTGTGTCAATCTCATTACTTTCCTCTTCTCAATATTTTTACGTAGTACTAATAATAACACATGTAACTTGTTTCTTTTTAGGATTAAATAGTTTTTCATAAACTCCTATCATTTCTTTCAAGGCTTCATCAACCTTGAAAAACTCGAATGATGCTTCACAAGTTTTATCAATCAATCTAGATCCTTCAAGGTGAGAGTTTTTTTAGGATTACACATGATGGTGTTGATGTTTAACAAGGCTCTTTTTTTTGTTTGTGTGATCTTAGAAGGGAAATATCCCAAAACAGTTTCTATTTCTTGTGTATTAGGCTCTATAGGAACATGGATACCTTGTTCTTTCTTTCCACATCCTTTTCCATTATAACCAAGTTGTTTCATTAACTCATAGCCTTTCCCATAAGTTATTTCCATTTCTTTTGGGTTTGGTGGTTATTGATAGTCTATCTCATAAATTTTTTTTGTATATCTTGTGTCTTCTTCTAAAGTAGATGAGGTAGATGCTTGTTATCTTTCTTCTAAATTTTGGGTTGACATTAACATTGGTTTTTTTTTCCTTTCATCTTCTTTATTTGTGATTATGTATTCTCCCATAAATGAAGGTGTGAACACCAAAGAACCCAATTATCGTCCAATAACTTTGAAATTGTTTCCATCTCTTTTCTTTCTTCTTTCATAGGTTTTATGTTCGATGTTGTAATTAATGTGTTTAGAGGACTTGTCGTTCCTTTTTCAACTCATAAGAAAATTTCAGGCTCGGGGTCTATTTCAACTTGGTATACCTTATTGTTATAGACATACTTCATGATACAATGAAGAGTCGAAGGCACTGCATGCATCTCATGAATCTAAGGTCTTCCTAAAAGAAAATTATATGAAAGATCATGAGGCATAACATGAATAGTAGTTTTTAAGGTATCCTTTCCAACTATAATAGGTAAAGTAATCACACCAAGTGGTTTCTTTCCTACATTGTTAAATCGTCGAATTGATAAGGAATCAGGTTCAATTTTTCATTTATCTACGCGAATTCTATCTAGAAGATTCACACTACACACATTAAAGGTGAGGCCATTATCAACAAGGGTTCTTTCTATTCTCATTCTATTGAACCTGGCTATTATCATGAAGGCATCATGTTTATTTCTCATCTCCAAGGGAGGTATCTCATGTTGGTGAAAATTAATGTCTACATTAACTATATCCATTCCTTGAATTAGAGTTTCCACATCACTTGAAGTTTTATTAGAAGGGATCACGACTTGTTGTAAGGTTGTTTGAAGCATAGTGTGGTAATTAGGTGAGTTTTGAATCAAGTCCCATAGGGATATTTTTTCAAGAGTATTCTTAAGTTGTTCAACAAGATCATACTCCTTCTGACTATGCAAAGGCAAACAAGGAGCAATAAGCAAGATGGGATTAGGCAAAGGTAAAGATGTTGAATTTGGTTGTTATGGTTGTGGTTTGTTTCTAGTGTTATATGTATGAGCAATGGTATTATATCTTGATTGTTGCAAAACATTGTTCTTAAGTGGTTCAAGGGTGTGAAAAAGTTTGTTTTGAGTTTCAGGTTTGTGTGAAGGTGGGTAAAGGATAAGTTGAGGTTGAATCACATTAACTTATCTTGGTTTATGTTTTTCATGACAAGCATTAGTGGATGAACCATGTGAGATGAAATCCTCAAGGGCTTCATCTAACATGTCAAAGTCATCACTACTAAAAGGCTTGAGGGTTAGGTTAACTTGGAAAAAGAAATTTGACATAGTCAAATAACTATACTTTCTCCAAGTGGCTCATCGGTTTATCCTATGTTTTTGGTTTTTTTTATAATGAATTCCAAGTGTAATATAAACCAATTGAACTATGAAATAATGCTAAAAATGAAAAGTAAAATATCTAATTATATCCATAATTGTAATGAATGTAAACTATACTAACTTTAATGATTTAAATGTAACAAAAACTATGCAAACTAGAACAAAAAGTTATCAACAACAAATAGAAGCTCAGATAAAGGGAATTTAACTCTATAAAATGTAGTTCAAAATATACACTGGGACTAAATCACCTAGAGGGGTGTATGAGTCATAGGGAGGTTTTTTTTCATAACTTTTAGAAAATTTTAGGTGATTTTTATGATTTTTGGTTTGTATTATTTGTAGACTAAATGGAAATGCAAATTTTAGATGCTTTTCAATGATTTGAAATGCAAAATGGTAACCTATATGCACTTTAACTAATGAAAAATTTAGAAACCCTAGAATGAAAACCCTAATGCAATGTTAATGCAAGCAAGATCTAGGATGATAATGCACTCCAAATTAGAATTAGGATGTTATAAATGTAGGTTCACCAAAATGAAACAAAGGGAATAGGGTTATTGCTACTTATGGTTTAGGACATAGAGAAAACACCTCTCCCAATTATTTCATTAAAGGGAAACCCTAAAGATCTCAACCTTACATATGCAAAAGAGGAAGAGATATTGTAATAGGGTTTTCCTAGGGTCTAATTGTGAACTAATGAGGGGTTCACCACCAAGCTAAGGGCTTGGAAAGAGAATATGAAATACAGGATCCAAATGCTTAAATCTAATGTATCAGTCCCATC